>JARFXV010001786.1:0-94687 GCA_031761425.1 Cosmopolites sordidus | reverse complement strand
CTATTGAAAAGAAATGTGAATATGTAAATACATTTATAATTGAACAATTTGACAGTTCACAAAGTCCAAATAATTGACCGTAAATTAAAGCACGCAGATGGCCTAGATGCCCTAGACAATCATGGCGTAGAAATAAATGAACCAAACGGTCATTTATTGGACTTTTTTAGCAAATTAACAAACAAACACAAGGCGCACTTTACGCACAAGTCATCAAAACTCTTTTTTAGCAAGTAGAGTTTATGCGCAAAGATTCCTTAATGCCGAACGTCATTCTAATGCTTTAGCGTTTATATGACTAAAAGAGCGATTTGAAAGAACCGGATGTTGGGATTACGAAAAAGACTTGGAAAAGCAGAAAATACCTATGAGTGAAGAAAACGAATATTTAGTTCTTCAAGCCCTAATCAAAAATTCGCATATTTCATGCAGGCAGATAGAAAACGTGGTAGGCGTTAAAAAATCCACAGCGAACTAGGAAATATAAATTTCATCCGTAATAATTGCCTTTAACTGTAGGGAGACGAATGTGATTACTAGATACTGGACGGTTCTCCACATTTTAGCAGGCAGGTGAGATAATATTTGGATACTAATTATGAAAATAAATGGATTGGCAAGGGAGGTCCTGGACCGTGGTCAGCCAGATCCCCGGATTTAAAAAAAAACTAAATTTTTTCTTCTGGGGTTTTTGAGAACACGTTTATCAAATGCCACCCCCCACAATAGAGGACATGCAAATTAGAATAAGAAATGTGTTTATGAATATTAATGAGGCAACGCTCATTACAGTCAATAGTTCTTTTGAACATAGGTTTAGAGTTTGTATTGCATGAAATGGTAGATATATTGAACATTGAATTAACACTTAAATATTTGTAGTTAAATTATCTTACTAAGAACTAAATATTTATGACGTTTTGTTTACTATAAAAATAAGTTTTGTTACTCTATAAATAATTGCTTTCTAATCAAATATTAAAGCATGTGATCTAAATTCTGACATCATGAATTTATTCATTGGTTTAATAATAACATAAAGCATATGGTGAATTCCATTAAAAACTGAAATGTAAAAATCTCGGAAATTATGATATATCGGTATAGGACATGTTTAACAATAATAGAAGTATTTTGTCTTAGGAATATTGAAAAAAAGAGAAAAAAAAATTAGAATATCATATTTAAAAAAAAATAGATGTGGTGTTTGAATTTTTTTATTTATCTGTTATCCTCTACACCGTGTATAACGTAGACAAGTTTTGTTTCTCTTAATAGTTAAGTCATATATACATAATACACATATTCTACATTATATTAATAGTCTGTCAAATAGTCTGCAACTCCGATATTTTTTACAAAATAGCGGATATCAGTAAAACCATTAGGTTTAGGTATAAGTCATGTAGAACGGTCATTACGTATACGTTCCAATCTCTGTTAAATAGAAGCTTCAAAAGTAAATAAATAGATAAGGTCCATCATTTTTATGTGGTCTCAATACTAATTAAACTGGTTTATCATATCTGCGCTGTTATAATTTGTCTTCAGCGTTATTATTTGGTTCAAATTACCATTTTCGATTATGATTAGAATGGCAAATTTTAGATAATTCCTCAATGACTCTCAATCATTTTCTTTGATATATGCTGCTGTCTTGAAACGAAACTCTTTGTTGTAAACTTTAAAGGAGAGCTAAATTCGATTAGTTCAGCAATGCCTTTGGCATGACATTTATCGGTCTTAATTAGTTCTCCCGAATTTACTTTTGGGATCAAAATTATTGATTGGGATTGAAATTTTGAAACTATTTCGTGTACTACCGTTCAGTCAAATAATACTCTCTATTCACTCTATCTTTCCCGTTTACATTTTTATGTTTTTTGCTTGTTTATTGCCGAAAAACCTAAAACAAACGTAAATTACTTAAATTTATTAGGTGTTACATTACAACATTACCACATACTGCAATACTGCTACTACAATTACTACAAATTAATACAATTAAATATATTGATATTTAGTGTGCTTATTGTCAAATTTTGAAAAAAAGTTGGTGAACCCTATAAGAGTGCAAGAGCAAAGTATGAATAAGTTCCATTTTGATGATTTATGAGTTTCGAAAGCATAACACTGCAACTATTGCCAGAAATACCGTTAATACTATTTATCCTAAGTGCCTTGGATACCAGAACATGTCAGCGTTGGTTTAATAAATTTAAGAAGTATGATTTCAGTCCTACGACGTTTTAAAATCTGGAAGGCCTGTTGAGTTTGATAAGGATTTGCTATTGATTGAAATTGAAGGTGATCCCAAACAAACTATCCTAGAATTAGTTACAAAGCTTAAAACTTCACGGTTCCACAACACAACGGTATTTAAAACAACTAAACAAAGTGTAAAGAAGGAATGTGATTGCCATATCAACTTTCAGTTGAAAACAAAATTCAACGTGTAATCTTCAGTGCACTTTTGTGCAGGTTAGGTAGAGATCTTCTCTTTTCAACAATTTGTTACTGAAAATGAAAAGTGGATAAATATCACGCCAACTTTTGCCAACTCCAAAACCAGGTATTCATACTAAAAAAGTTTTACTGTCAGGATAGTGGGATTTTACAGAAATTATTCACTATGAGGTTGTGAATCCTAATGAAACAATAAAACCGAAATATTATTGTGCTCAATTTAATAGACTAAAGATGGTTTTGATTCCAAACCGTTCAAGACCGATTAATCGAAATTATATTATTCTGCAGAATGACAATGCAATACCTCATAGTGCAAAGATTTAGGCTGGGAAGTACTTCCTCACTCACCGTATTATCCTGATCACACTCATTTTGGAAAAAAGGGAACAAAAAGTTTGCCAAACTCTATAAACTCTTAGATAAAATACAATTTTGTGCAATATCTAAAAACAATGATGTTTATGATTACATGTATTACATATATGTTCAATTTTTAAAATTAGTACACAACCACATACAATTTGTTTTGTAAATTATTAAATGACTTGATGATTATTAAATGAACATTTGTAACTCTTGGATAACGGATAACGATATAATAAATAAATTATCTTGTTTTAAGAAATCTACCTACGTATATTGTTTTACTACATTCCTGAGGAACACGTTTAAAATGTGTTAAATAGTTCGATGACAGCGTCTTGTTAATCAAAATAATGTCTTCCATTGACGGTTTCAGTGAAATTTTTTAAATACTTTTATGTTTTGATAGTTACAAATTCCAGCGGTAAAAATGTCTGTAGTTGAAAATATGTTTACTTGAACTATCACACAGTCCACACGTAATTAATTGTTTGTGGCATGAATGAATTGAGTGAATTAGATGAATTAAATAGAAGCGTGTATAAATTAAGAGGAATAAAGTACATAAACACTTCAAATTGTTTATAGTGTGCCTTTAATATTTAATTTAAATCTAAATCTTCTTGTTTTATTTTCCATATTTAATAATAATTTTATTATATGTATTTTCCTGACCTTTTAATTTTTTTTTTATTTTTCTTGGGTTTTCGCTCAATTATAATAATAACAATTTATTTTAATTTTGTTTACGTTTCGGTTATTTTTATTTAACTATCTTCAGAACAGCTATAATTTTATAATATATATTATTTTTATACATAGTATAAATGTATATTTTAACACATACCTTTTTTGACATCTTAATATACTATATTTTCGTTATACTATTAATTATAAACTATGCAAGTTGAGATTTTTTTTAATAAGGTTTTTTTAATATGTTATTTTTTGTTTAGTGTTTAGTTGACATATTTTTTGATTTTGACGAATTTTACATAAATTGACGGAAAACCCAAGAAAAAACAAAAAATGCAATAATAATGCATTGTTTTTGGTACAGTAAGAGATGGGAAGAGTTAAATGGGAAAATATTTTTAATATTATTATACTAACTGTAAAAAGTTTAGGAGACAGATCAAATACTTTATTAGAGAACCTCTTGCACTCGAACTTCAATTCAATCCAAATAAGTTATAAAGCAATATTATTATTATAATTATATTATTATAATAACAATATTTCGGTTACACAATGGACTGCATTTAAACTGCCTCTTATGGACACTAGCGATGACATGCTTTTCAAGCTTATACTTCCCATACCAAAATTTCTAGAGTGATAGATGTGTGCTGTTCTAATGCGCACGTCTTGTGATGTTCTGTTATAGGAAGCACTCACTAAGACAGCATCCTAAGAGCCATGTTTGTAGCGGCAACAAAAACATTACGTACTTGCAAAATAGTTTCATGTCGATTTCCTACATCAGGAAGTCTAATATGTTGTTCTTCATGTCCTTGGATATTTCTTGGATAACCAGATCCTCATACTCGTGTATAACTCTGATCCTCCAACCATTTTATACATGTCTTCATGATAGAAGTAATAATTTTCAATCGTGTTCATATTTTAAAAAGACCTGCATTTTTAATACCACTAACTCATGCCTTTTCAAAAATAATTGCGTGAAACAACATGATGCTGAACTTGTGATGTTTTAACATTTTCAATAAAATAATAATAATGATATTCAGATTAGTAACATCTGAAAAGTGTCATATAACATGATAAAAAGTATTTTAAATCCTTTAATTTTTGCCACATCACAGATGTGGATCACAGAAACTTAAACGTAAATTGTAAGAAGTAAAAAGATATGCTATACAAGTAAAAAGATATGCTATACAATACTTAAAAAAAAACAAATATTTTTTCGGCAAAAATCATTATCTTTATTCAAAATAGTCTCCTTGCATGTCAACACAACGTTGAAATTAATTTTTGAGCTCGGCCAAAGATATGTCCCTAAGGATGGCGGTCGACGCCTTTCGAATGGCTTCAATGTCGGCATAACGCTGCCCTTTCATTGACAAATGAAGTTTTTCGAAGAGGTTGAAGTCGCAGGGAGCCAAATCAGGCTAGTATGGTGAATGATTGGTGGTTAAAATGCCACTTTTGGTAAAAAAATCAGTGATGAGCGTCGAGCGACGGTATTGTGACCGCACACGATGAATATGCGACAACAGGCGCTTCATAACATCAAGATAAAATACAGCATTGATCGTTTGACCAGGTGGAATAAGAGTTCGTTTGTGCACAAGTTCCTCCGGATCGTAGAAACAAATCGATATTATTTTGATTTTTGACTTTACGAGACGGCTTTTCTTTGCGTTTGGCTTGCTTGGGTCCTTCCAATCGACACTTTGACGCTTGGTTCCTGGATCATATTGAAAACACCACGTCTCATCACCAGTAACAATGTTGTGTTTGAAGTTTTCGTCCTCTTTCAACTTTTTAATTAAGCCCTTGCAATGTTGGATTCGGAGCAATTTTTGGTCATCTGTCAACTTGTGTAGAACAAAGCGTGCAAATCTTCCAAAGTACCAAATGATCGGTTAAAATGCGATGAATCGAGCTTTTGTACATGTTCAATTCCATTTCCATGTATCGCAACGAATATTTTGGCTGATTTTTTATAAATTCACGCACAATTTCAAAGTTACTTTGAGTAACCACGGAATTGTTCGGACCAAGTTGTTCGTCGTCCTTGGTGTCCTCACGGCCTTTGAATCGTTTAAACCACTCGTGGAGTCTGTCACGGGATAAACAATCCTCATCATATACTGACACTTTAAGCGCGATGACTTGGCGTTTAATGATTCGAATGTCATGAAATTTTGTCAAAACGTCAGTGAAGGATGCACCTTTTTAAAGCTTACTCCCGTCAAAAGATGGCGCCACCAGTAATAACTATTTTTTTAAAGTCCTGTTTTCCATGAGATGCACCTTAATATATAGTGAGTTAGTTTATTTTCAGTTTGATTTATACCAGGTGTCCCATTAAGGATGGATCGCGGCCGTATCTTGAAAACTATTTATCCCACAGCTTTGGGAAAAAAAAAATTGTACTAAAAATGATCATGAGAAATTCACCGAAAATATTTTTAAGTTTCTAAAACGACCGCAAGAGGGCGTGACGAGCTAAACATTTAAAAAAAAATTTTTTTGTTTATTTTCAAGTGTTAACCGAGTAAGAAAAATTCTCAGTTATAATTAGCAAACTGTCTCCTACAACTTTGTTTTAAGACATTTTGTCGTAATTTCACGAATAGAGGGGTGGGGGTGAGTTTTACCTATTGAGATAAAAAGTCGTCTAATGTCCGTTTGCCTTAACCGATTTTCCTCAATTTGGATTCATTTAAAAGGCAATTGCTGGGACAATTGGATAATCTGGGAGATATATTATTTAGTTTATAAATGAAACCGCGAGGTGGCGTTACATTCAACAATAGTTTTTTTGAAGTTTTGTTCAGTTTTTTCAAATAGAATGGTACAGCTTTTATTGCATAGCTAGAAAGGTAATTTAAAGAGGAATCATCCAGTGAAAACCCTGATATCTCTGACATGTCAAGAGATATTTCGATTTTTCTGAAAAAAATCGTAATATTAAGTTAAAAATTGGTCTTAATATTTAAGTCGCAATCGCAACCGCAACAATTTTATTTAAAAAATAAAATTATCTATTCAGTATCAATCATCATAAATGTTCTAATGATAATATTTTCTAATTTATTCTGACCTTGATAATATTTTCTAATTTAATTACATAAGCGGAAAAAATGCCTTTCCCCAATTGTTGCATTTTCTCTTTTGTGATGCTTAAATACTACTTGACAGAATATTGAAATCAGTCATTAATAAATATACCTACTCTTTCTTTTAAACAAAATAAATGGATGAATGAAATTATACGTTTTCGGGTTTCCAAATAAACGCATGCAATCCTTAGGTACATTACACAAAGAGTGTAAGAAGGGAACCATGGAAACAAACAAAAACAGTCAAATTAACTTGTCAATTTTGAAATGCATTACATTTTCAACATTGCATTTATTGATTATTAATAATTATTATAATAATATCTAACAATGCCTTTTACGAATAACGAGGCCTACGACATGTTGGCGGTGTATTTCCAATGTTTTGAAAATGCATGTATTGCAGAGCGGCAATATGCAATATGCAGATCCAGTCCGCACCAGGTTACGTTCGATTCGTAATGGAGATAATGTCGTAAATGTTCTGGCTTATGTTGAAACCAACCCCCATTTAAGTATCAGACAAATATCTGAAGAATTAGGTGTTAGCAAGACATCCGTTCATCGAATCTTAAGAGATAACAAGCTGCACCCCTATCATGTTGTCTTACACCAAGCCCTTTTGGATAACGATTTCGACAGACGGTTAGACTATTGTCACTGGTTAAAAAATATGTGTAGTGGAAATAAACAATTCTTAAAACGCATACTATGCACTGATGAAGCTACTTTTAGCAGTGATGGAGACTTAAAATTAAAACTAACTGATTTTTTCAGAAAAATCGAAATATCTCTTGACATGTCAGAGATATCGATTTCGGGTTTTCACTGGATGATCCCTCTTTAAGTTACCTTTCTAGCTATGTAATAAAAGCTGTACCATTCCAATTGAAAAAACTGAACAAAAAACTGAACAAGGCTATTGTTGAATGTAACGCCACCTCGCGGTTTCATTTATAAACTAAATAATTTATCTTCCAGATTATCTGATTGTACCAGCAATTGCCTTTTAAATGAATCCAAATTGAGGAAAATGGGTTAAGGCAAACGGACATTATACGACTTTTTCTCTCAATAGGTAAAATTCACCCCCACCCCTCTATTCGTGAAATTACGACAAAATGTCATAAAACAAAGTTGTAGGAGACAGTTTGCTAATTATAACTGAGAATTTTTCTTACTCGATTAACACTTGAAAATACACAAAAAAAAAGATTTTTAAAAATGTTTAGCTCGTCACGCCCTCTTGCGGTCGTTTTAGAAGCTTAAAAATATTTTTGGTGAATTTCTCATGATCATTTTTAGTACAATTTTTTTTTCCCCAAAGCTGTGGGATAAATAGTTTTCAAGATACGGCTGCGATCCATCCTTAATGGGACACCTGGTATGTGTATACCGGATGTAACACTTTTTTTGTTTTTTAGTATACTCGTACCTTATTTATATTTTAGTGTTAGTTGTGGTATTAGATTATGACTGTTTTTATTTGGAGTATAAAATCAATTATATGTGACTTAACATATAATGGTACACATATTTTTTCAAAATTTCAAAATATATTTGAAGTTTTGTTTGTATATGTTTTACTAATACATAATATTTGCATGTAACATTTTAATTTTCCGCTGTTTTGTATTAAAAAATAAAACTAAAAATAGTGACATAGTATTTTAAAAACTTAAATCTAGACATTTTCAGAATGAAATCCATTTATGACTTAATTAATTTGAACCTATACTTACAGCGGAGAAACAATAGGGCAATAAAGAAAATTATATATGTCTTACTTTTCCATTGAAATGGTTTGGTGAAAGCAACTAAGTTTATAGAACAGCTATTATAGCAAATTGGCATCTTAAGGCTGCAAGCAAACGATTTTGTTTTGCGATAGTGATTAACTAGGAATATATACATTCACCTTATTCGCCCGATATATAAATAGTTTTCTGGTTTCTAATCAACAAGTTGTTAAAAAGTTATCATGGTTAAAAAATTTACATCTGAAGAGGAAATGGAATTTTGAAAATACCTAAAAACACGTTTAATTTGGGAGAGAGGTAAAAATGGTTGATTCAAAGCATGCGCCATTGCTAGCTGCACATTTTCCCATTTTTCTGGTAATTTGTGGATGCCCTCCTAAAAGAACCGTACATCTTTTGAGGTAGTTCAGTCATCAAGCCGATTTTTCGATATTTCCATAATTGTTGAAGTGTTTCTTGGAGTGTGTTTCAAGTGCGTGAGACATCGATAAAAACAAGTGGTAGTCGGAAGGAGCAAGAGTTCCCGGCCAAGTGCAGAAATGATATCTCTGACTGCTTTCGCTGTGCGTATGATGGGGCGTTATCATGCTTCAAAATCAGTTTTCCGTGTCTTGTAGCGTCGCTTTTCGATTAATGGGTAGTTCAAATAGATCATTTATCGACGGTAGGAAAATGTATTAACTGTTTCACCATGAGCTTCTCATGGTACACGACATGGCACAGCATGTACTACTTTCCAAAGCTATTCGGTCTTGCGGTCGATGTTGATGGTTGTCCAGGGTCAACCTATGACTTTCTGCTTTTTGATTTCCCGAAATATATCCATTTTTCGCATCCAGCCACGATCCGAACAAAACGTCTTTCTTTAACGCCGAGAAAGCAAAACTTCGCATACCGTTTTTGTCTTTTCCATCTCTCTGTCTTTCAGTTGTGGTACCCATTTTCCTGCCTCCCGGATCTTTTAAATGGCATGCAGACGATTACAAATGGTTCGGCAACCAACATTTAACCTCTTTGACAGTTGTTGTCGATTTTGTATATCGTCTTCTTTCAACAAGGCTTTCAATTCGGCACCTTTAATGTTCTTCAGTTCTTTGATTTTCAAGTCGAAATCACCATTTTTGATTTGTTTAAACTAACGCCTACAAGTGTCTTGTGTTGGTCATCCTAAGTTTCATTTCATTGTCATCCTAAGTTTCCACAAGAATACGATGCCTTTTACTCGCTTTTTTCTTTTAATTGGACAAGAAAAGCAATACGTGCCGCAAATACCCTTTATTTGGGTCGAAACTCGATATGTTTACTACACAAAAAAAGTGTGACGCTAACTCGAAATCGAAATATATATATATATATATATATATTATTATTCACGTATGGGCCCTAGTGGACCACGCGAAGTACAATTAGAGGCGTTTGTTGTTGTTAGCCTTCCTTTGTGCCCATACTAATTTCATTCTTTCGCTATGAGCTTTTTTCCTTTCGTCAGACCAAGTTGTTCCAGTCTTCCTACATTTTTCTCTCTGGCCAACCTTCCAAACGTTCACCTTGTGTCTGAAATAGCCTCTATCCTGAATTTCACTTTGTGAAATATTTGCTGACCTTAGGTCCTCTTTAATTGCAGCAATCCATTTAATTATTTCTACTTTAGCTTTACTCCTATTTTCATAAAATTCGACTATTTGTCTAGTTAACCTACTCGGATTCATCCGTTTTATGTGTCCGTAAAACTTAAGTCTTCTTTTTCTCATATCGCTATGTATATCTGTGTATTGTTTGATTTCTTCGTTTTCTCGAAGTCGGTATGTTGTGCTATTTATTTGTTTGGGGCCTAGGATTTTCCTTACGATTTTTCTTTCCTTCTTTTCAATGTCCTCGATGTCCCTCTTTCTATTCAAAATGAGCGTTTCTGCAGCATATAGACATTCTGGCTTAATAACTGTGTTGTAATGTCTCAGTTTTGTGTTTTTAGATAGGCATTTCTTGTTGTAAATATTTTGTGTAAGTCTCAATGCCGTTTCCATTTTTTGACATCTACCCTTATTGGCCGCTTTTTCCAACCCATTTTCCATGATTATTTCACCCAAATATTTGAATTGAGAGACTCGTCTGATGTTACCATATTTTGTTTTTAGAAATGGCGTTCTTAGTCTGTTGCAGGTCATGTATTGTGTCTTTTCAAAGGAAATTTGGAGTCCTACATTTTCTGCTGTTTCTTTTAGGATTTCAATCTGTTTCTGTGCCGTTAATACATCTTGAGCTAAAATTGCTAGATCATCAGCAAATGCCAGACAATCAATTTTGATGTTGGTTCTCCCCAGTTTAATGGGCTGGTCAATATTCAGGGCCGACTTTTTTTCACGCCACTCCTGTATTACTTTTTCTAGAACACAGTTAAATAAGAGTGGCGAGAGTCCATCCCCTTGTCTCACTCCAGTTCTAATTTCGAAGGGCTCTGAGATCTCACCCATGAATTTAACTTTTGACCTTGTGTTAGTTAACGTTGCTTTAATAATTGCCAGCGTTTTCAGATCTAGTCCTTGTTCTTTCAAGATTCGGAATAAAGATTCGCGGTCAATAGAATCATATGCTTTTTTGAAATCCACAAATGTACAGACGAGATTTTTATTGTACAGTTTTTGATGTCTTAGAATCAACTTCAGATTCAGGATCTGTTCAGGGCAGGATCGGCCCGGTCGAAAACCTGCTTGATATTCACCAATGTTAGGTTCTAACTGTACCTGTGCTCTGTCTAGTAGACATTGAGATAGAATCTTGTAACAAACTGGGAGAAGAGATATCCCTCTATAGTTGTTTACATCCGTTCTATCTCCTTTCTTATGTAGTGGATGGATTAGAGCATCTTTCCAATCTTCCGGAATCCGTTCGGTTCGCCAAACTTCTTGTAGAATTTTGGTTATTTCCTTGATTGTACCTGGACCAGCGGATTTCAAAAGTTCAGCAGTGATTCCATCTTCACCAGAAGCCTTGTCATTTTTAAGACGCTTAATTTGCCTAATTATTTCATCTTCATTCGGTGGTAATGAATCTGGGTTTGTTTGTTTAGGTTTTAGTGTTGTTAATTTGTTTAAGGGCTCAGAACAGTTTAGTATTTGTTCAAAATATTTCGCAAGTTCTTTGCAATTGTCTTGGTTATTTAGAGCTAATTGTCCGTTTTCCTTTTGGAAGCAAAGACTTTGCGGTTGATAGCCTGTTAATTTAGTTTTAAATGTTTTGTAAAAGTTTCGGGTGTTATTTTTTTGGAAATCTTTTTCTATTTCATTAAGTTGATTGTTTTCATATTTTCTTTTAGTTTGTCTAATTAGCTTCGATGTTTCTTTTCTTACTTCCAAAAAGATGTTATAGTTTATTACTGTTTTTTGACTGTTCCAATCTTTGAATGCTTTACTTCGGCTTAATACTGCTTGCTCGCAAACTTCATCCCACCACGGATGTTTTCTACGTTTTTGTAAAGGGACCAACTTTAAGGCCGTTTTAATAATTTTTTGTTTCAATTCTTGCCAGTTCTGTGCTGGTTGTTTATCAAGCTCTTCTGTTAGGGCTGGTTTTATTTTCGTTGGGTCAAACTTTGGTATTAGCAGCCTCTTTTGAATAAGTTTTCGAGGTTTTAAGCTAAGTTTGATTCTAGTCAAGTAGTGATCCGTGTCTATATTAGCTCCTTTCCTGACTTGAACATTCAAAATCTCTTTATAATTGGGGTACGAAATGGCAACATGGTCAATTTGAAATTCACCCATGTACGTGTTTGGGCACCTCCAGGTCTTTTGTTTTGATATTTTCTTCTTAAAATGGGTTGACATTATTTTTAGATTAAACTGCGAACATAGTTCAACCAATCTTCTACCATTATGGTTAGTCCATTTATGAGCGGGAAAACTGCCGACTGTTTTCCTGTACTTTTTTTCTTTCCCTAGTTGGGCGTTGAAATCACCCAATAGGATTTTTATATGGTTAGAGGGAATGTTAGAGATAGTCTTTTCCAGAATTTCCCAGGACTTATTTACTTTTTCAGGATTAGATTTATTTTCTTCATTAACTGGGAGGTGTGCATTGATTAATGTATAGTTTTGGTTAGCACACTTGAGGGATAGTGTCATAAGTCGATTATTTACTGGCTGGACATTTGTTATAGAACCAAGAATGTTTCTTGAGACAGCAAAAGCAACACCGAGATGTGGTGTATTTTTGAGTATTCTTTTGTCCGTTTTACTTTTAAAAAGTCTGTAGTTGCCGAATTCCAAGATGTTATCATCTGTCAATCTGGTTTCTTGCAAAGCTAAAATTTGGATTTTTTGCTGATTTAATGTTCGCCCCAATTCGTGTAGTTTTCCTGGACGCAGGAGAGAATTGATATTTACCGTTCCAAAGAAAGTTTTTGTTTTTGGTTTCAGACGTTGGCCAGAGGTCTCCGACTCCCTCTGAAAGATTTTGCGTTTAAGCCCGGACGCCCCAGAATCCGAAAGTCCGGTTGTACCAGCAAAGCTGGCAGAGGATTGTCTACCTCCTGGGGTAATTTTGTAATTACTAGAACGCTTCATCTTGTACTTTGAATTAAAGGTTTGAACCATGACGGTTCAGAGGTTAAGACTGGAGGGGTTAGTTCCAGAATTTAAATATCAGCCGCACCACTGGTGAACAGACGCTGACCACTCAACCGCTTGATACAAGTCAGACGCTAAGTGGATTTTGTTTTTTTTTTTGCCTTGGTTCGGGGCTGCTTATTTTGAGATATTCGCAGCTGTCCATTAATATCTAATGGAACTTTCACTATCCACCACCCGTGACCCGTCCAGCACCTTAGGCGGGGTATACTGGAATATATATATATATATATATATATATATATATATATATATATATATATATATATATATATATATATATATATATATATAGGGTGTTAATAAAATACTCTGCCAGACTTTTTTGGTAAATCCTACGTCACAAAATGACACAAAAATGCCATACGAACATGGGTTTTTTGAAAAATGGGAGGACTTTCCGAAGGACTGTCTTTATCAAATTTCATACACAGAAGCTTACATAAAGGATAATAAATGAAATTATAATATCATACTTCCCAGGTCAACATTGATGAAGGTGGCTGATCTTTAGGAATTTACAACCAAAAAAAATCTTAAGATCCTCTCTGTATTAAAGCAAATATTTCTAAATGAGGTGTTATTTATGAATTAAAAACCAAAATATTTAAATTAGATGCTCAAAATGGCTTCCACCAACCGCTATGCACGCCCTACATCTACGCACCATTGATTCACGTTCGTCCTAATATTCCAGGCATGTTGCGAATTTTATCAAAAGCTTGCTCAATTCTTCTCCTCAACATCGCGATATTTTCTATTTCAGTGTTGTAAACTAATGATTTAATGTATCCCTAAAGAAAATAGTCAAGTGGATTACAGTGTGGTGACCGGGCTGGCCAAGGCACTGGACCCCCTCTTCCAATGCACCGATTAGGAAATTTTTCATTCAGTGTGTCTCAGGTCTGTCGACTAAAATGTGCCGGGGCACCGTCTTGCATAAACCACAATCTAATGTGACATCTTTGAGCAATTCAGGCAGATCCTTGCGGAGATATTTCGAATACACCTGCCCAGTTAGTGTTGCTGATAAAAAAAAAATAGTGCGATCAATCGGTTGCCGATTATTCCAGCGCAAACATTGACGGCAAACTGGTATTGGTGTCGAGTTTGAATAGTTTCATGAGGATTCTCTTCTGCCCAAAGATGATTGTTATGAAAATTCATTATTCTCTCTAGTGAATTGAGCCTCATCAGTAAATAGTACGGAAATATGAAAATTGGGATCAACTGTATATTGAAGAAACCAATGACAAAATGCCAAGCGGGGCAAAAATCCCTTGGAAGCAATGCATGTACCCTCTAAAGATGGCAATGGTACAAGTGGTGTTGCTTTAAAACATTCCACACAGTGACATGAGAAATGTCCATATTCACTGCAATGATCCTTGTATTTGGATTTTCGGTAATTGCGTTTAAGACCTGTTCTTTCGTATCTGGCGTTCTAATAGCTCTATTTCAGCCTCTATCTTGTGTTTGCACTTTGAAATTACCTTGTTCCGAATTTAAACTTAATGGAAATTGCCATTCCGAATATTGGCTAATTCTGCATTAGTATACTTACGCATGTTTCTGGCTTCTCGTCCCCTAATGTATTGTAAAGTAACAATGACGCCAAACTATTTCGGTTGCTAATGACTAACAAGTCGAAAACTAAGTGCCACTGAAGTTTTGTCAATCTGACGTTTAATTAAATTATTTGTCTTAATAGACATGCCCATTGTATTATTTATTTTATTATGTCAAGTTTGCCATAAAACCGAGGCAGATACGGTTAGATGGGATAAAACACTCTGTAAATATATATAAATATAACACTCTGTAAATATCGGATTTATATATATATATATATATATATATATATATATATATATATATATATATATATATATATATATATATATATATATATATATATATATATATATAACAAACTATAAAAAATTATAAAATAAAATTATCTTATAATTGTGCTATATCGTTTAAATAAAAATTATTTAAGTATGTATACCTCGTAACTTATCTTTAAACCAATTAGCGTAGAGTAAGATTTATCCCAGAAAGTTTGTTTAGTTTAGTCAAAGTTACTCAGTAGTCTTATAAATTGGGAAAATTAGGAATTGAAATGAATAAATTATTATCTACTGGAACCAGCTTTATTGAACTTTTCTACTTTAGTTAAGCCGGTCATATTGGTCTGTATACCATCCAGATCTATAATATATTCTGTAACATACGCAAATGAATCTGTACTCTGTTGAATTGAATAACTCTTATTATGAGCTGTCATTGATTTAATAGCATAGGTTATAAGCGTCTGCGAAACTGCTTATTGTGACTAGATTTAAGTTTGACAATGTACGTAATTCAGTATGTAAATTGTCACAATGAGTATTTAAAATTAATCCGTATAAAATTTAATGCAATACCTTATTTCTACTCAAGAGGTTCATGCAAATACTACTCGAAATACTCATAAAAATACCAATTATTCAATACAGAAACTCAAATATCTGCATTGATAAATTGGACATATAAATATTTTGATAACCTAATTATAATTAAACCATCCAGTGTACAAAATAGAATCATATGTACATTCTCTATAACATACAAATGTATATGAAGCTTGGTTCTTTTATGAAGCCATACGATACCTTTTCTCTTGATTAATCTTCTGTTTTTACCTATCTGTTTAATGGAATCAGTTGAATGAACTCAATTATTATTAACAATTAGAATATTTACCGTCATGTTAATTTCATTATCGTGAATAAATTGTTGAAGCTACTTAATAGAAATGTTCATATAAAATAAATTAAGTTTGTAAAATTTATGTCAAGGCATGTAAATTTTACACAGGCTGAATTTAAATCACTAGGCTCGTACATGTTCAAACTAATGCATATTTGAATTATTATCTGCTTCGAGTAACCCTGTTCAAGTTCTAAACTTTAGCGAAGTATTATGGTAAAGATACCCTTGCCATCTGCGGGAATATTAGTAATATGCACAAAGAAATTTCCACACGGTAAGCTACTGTTTTTTTTCAAATATATGTATTCATTACAACTCATAATTTGTTTAAAATATATTTTTGATAAATTATTTAATATTTTTTTATATATCTTATTGAGTTCAATTTGAGAAGAACGTTTCAAAATACATGCCATTTGATGATATTTATTAATTAATCATCATCTTTAGCTCAATAATCATAGCATTTGACACTGTTCGCCCATCTGAACCTAGGTCTTCCCGGTTTTCTTCTTTATCAGGTTGCGTTAGACAGGATTCTGCTAGGCATTCTAGTAACATTCATTCTGATAACATGCCCCGCTAATCTGAGCGGTCTAAGTTTGGTGCTGAACATAACGTCTCCTCCTCCAAAGCAGCCATAGTGGTCGTATATTTCGGGGTTGTAGCGGCGTCTCCATACAGAAACTCCAACGCTTTAGACATTCTTGTCCAACTTGTGGGACAAATTCCTAGCAACGGCGTCCCTTTCGGACAATCCGCTAAGAAAAGCCCATTTGTTTCATTGCCTGCAGTTGTCACAAAATGACCCCTCACATCGGCCAAAAAATCCATGCCAAAAGAAAGGCATTTAAAAATCCTCTAAACCAGTGACCTTGTCACGACGTTTGGAAACAAAAAAGGGAATATAAGTCAGGCCCGTAAGGTCTCCATCTTCCTAGGCACCCTCAAATATTGCTCTTAGTAGGTTTCTCTCGAATTTTGAGAGTAGATTTATCAGCCTTAGCACCATGTTTCTGAAGCGTACATGGGAACCTTCAAAATCAATGTCTTATACAGTCTAAAGTTCGTACTGCGGGTTAATTTGCAGTTTCTTCAGTATTTACGCGAGCCGAAATAACATATGTTTGACACTAACATACGTCGTTTGAACGCATTACATCTCCTGTTTTCAGAGTTGATTGTACATCCGAGGTAGGTGAACTGACGAGGGGCTTCTGATGTGGATATTTTGCCGATATTTCGATTGCATTCTCTTGTTTTGTTTGCTTGAATCCTGAGACCCACAGTTTTCGCAGCTTCGTAGAACGACAGGATCGATTCCGTAAATGTGTCCGCTGAACGAGAAATTATGTCCACATCATCGGAATACGCAAGCAATTGCACCGATTTCTAAGATATGGTGCCCGACTTGTTTATAAGCGATTGACTTACTACCAAAAGAAGATACGAAGTTAAAAAGAAGATACGCCAGGATTAACGTACCCTAAAGGATTCCTGAATATTTATTAATTATATCAGTGTATTTATATATGTATATGTATATTTATGTATCTATTCTATATATAAAACTGATACTACAATCGATATGTATCTATACTCAAAACATTATCTACCTTTAGGTTTCTGTATGTCATTGCATAAAATATGACACACTTGATACGGTTTTAAACTTTTGGTTTGTCATATTATATAGACTTATTTTCCGTATGCTTTTAATCTAAGCAGCATTCTTGCGGTTTTCTTAATAGTGCTAAACTGCACCACATTTCAATTTTATCACACAATTATCTGAATTTGAATAGGGAAAAGCTGGTTTAATTTATGGAGAAATAGCGGGACGATTGGGCTACACTACGAGAAATAGCAAGACGATGCTGCTTCTACTGGTATGATGACGTGAATCAGATGGTTTCTGGTTGTCTTAGAAGTAGCCTAGGACGTGGCGAACTATACTTTAGACTACTTGCTGTACAAAATTGAAATTTAAATATCTAGGAAATCTCTAATAATTCTCTTGCAGTTGCAAGTAGTACTATTTCCATCTGGATTGTTAATCCACATTTACTTGTGATTGTATGGTATCGAACTAGAATTAAATGCGGTGATCTAGATCTTTAGCGAATGATAGATATCATTTAGTTATAATATATGTAAAAGAAATTATTGAATTAGCTTTAGAATATACCATAACTTTTTATAACTTTAGAATTAGCCTAAGGGCGAGCCACATCGCGTCGAACTTTAGTTCTAGATAACTCAAGTTAAGCGACTTCGATATTTGGATGGGCCTTAACATAGGCAATCCAAAAACCTTCTCACCTTTAAAAGGGGCATCGGATTATAAAAAAAACTTTATAATAATGGTTTGTTCCTTATAAAACATTTCCAAGGGGACTAAGACTAAATTTTATTGAGAACATAATGACTATGAATATAACAAAAATATTTCAGTTAAAATTACATTACTTCTTATTTGTAATATTGTGCCCAACGCAATCGTATCTTATAGATGCAAACAGACTCGGTGTTATTTTGAGAAAAATTTCCATAGGCAAGTTTTAAAAGCTTCGAATTTGAAATTCGTTTAAATTATTTCCAGGCTAGAGGATTTTACGCTGACTGCATTTAAAGGCTTAGGCTCGCGCACCGTCAAAACTAATTGGTATTCTATGTTCAGATTTATTGAACTATATACCAGCTGTTGTTTATTCTATATCCTTTAGTTGTAAATCCGAGGTAGTTTAGATAAAAATTGCTAGATTATTGGTCGCTGGTGTTGTGCATGGATCGGTAAGAATTCATTGGACGTTAGGTAATATACGAGGGTGAAAATTTCTTGGTCTTAGATATGACTCACTAGGGAACATATTGAGTTAACATGTAAATTTGTTAATTATTTGTTTGTAGAAGTAAGTGAATTTTATATCAATCTATAATTTGAGGAGTCTTTCAAATATGAAGTCATAATCGTAAAGATTCTATGTAAGGAACAATTACAAACATATTTAGTTGCAAATAAATATTGGTCGAATTCATAACTTTTATTTCGCTATTAAAAGTGTGTTAGTATACTATTATGAGTAAAAAGTACGGCAACGTTTGCTTTAAAAATTCGCGCGCTTTACGATCGATACAACAATTTGTTTTTTCAGTTAATATAACTGTCCTTGATACCTGACAGAAGTTTCATCTAATTTCGCTTATTAAGTTGCAAATAAATATTGTCGAATTCTAACTTTTATTTCGCCTCGCAAAAAGTGTGTTAGTATACTATTATAAGTAAAAAGTACGCAACGTTTGCTTTAAAAATTCGCGCGCTTTACGATCGATACAACAATTTGGTTTTGCAGTTGGTATAACTGTCCTTGACACCTGACAGAAGTTTCATCTCATTTCGCTTATTAAGTTAGAAATTATAGTGTTTTTGTAATTGTAAAATTTTTTTGTCGGCTGTTTTTAAAAATGAATAAATTTAGCGAGCAAAGAATTGGTATTAAATTTTGTTTAAAAAGTGAAATTGTTTGTGCTGGTGCATTTAAAATGTTTAGAAAGCCTTACGGCGATGAAGCTATGTCGGAGAAAATACAAGTGACTTTACTGATAGTAGAGAACCAGATGGAAGTTCTGAATCCCGTTCAGCAAGACCTTCCACGCCAATCAATGAAAGATATATTACTAAAATCACAGATCTTGTCCTAAGTAATCGCCAAATAAGTATTAGATCCTGATATTACTGAAATATTATTTGGATCAATTTAATCAGTTTTGAAGAATAATTTAGGCGTGTTTATTCTTATTTTGAAAACACTGAATTTCTTCGAAAAGCCTCGTCGTGTTGAACTTGTTGAAGAGAAGCTTTTTTTTGGATTATGAAATTCTGAAATGCGTAATTATTGGTGATGAAATAGGGATCTATGTTTATGACCCAGAAACTGCTCAATAATTAAATGAGTATCATGTTAAAGAAGAACTAAAGTAGAAAAGGTCACACCAAAGTTATGTTAACTAAAAATCAAATAAATATCCTTTCGCAAGCACAATATTCATCAGATATAACACCCTGTGACTTTTTCCTCCCTCTGTTGAAGAAACTACTTCGTGGGCGCCATTTTAAGTCCATAGAAGATATTCAAGAGGGTTATGTGTCAGTTTTGGAGGAAATACTAGAAGTTGAGCATAAAAACTGTTTCAAAATGCTACAAAAGTATATTGCAGTACGAGGGGATTACTTTGAAGAAAGCAAATTAAATTTGGTGAATAAATATATACTTTATATTTTATTTAAAAAGTCACTTTACTTTTTTGTCATAATAGTATTTCTATAACGCACCCTGAAACAATAGTTCATCGTCATTCATTAAAAGAAGTAACTCCTTCCTGGTGTATTGGGTTGTCTTGGATCTGTCGTAGATTTTTCAAGTCCCAAATATGGTAGTTTTAATCTTAACATAGCTGCTAGGGTGAAAATGCATCTCCTCACTAAAGACCATATTTTGATACGAACTGGCATCAGCAGCGAGGTTTTTTAAGATCCAATCTATGTGTGGTACTTGTGGAGGTCGATGTGCTTTAGTTCATGTCAATTTGTCATATGCTATATTCGCTATTCATATTTATTTATTCGCAATTAAAATTCTAAGTTCTTGTTATAAAACACCCTTTAGAACTAATGTTCTATAATCGGATTAGTCGTTTAATTTTGATTATAAAATGAAATTTGATATTTTGATTTTTTTTTTGTGTAATAATAATAGCTGTACCAAAATAACTATGGAAGTATAGGTTTTCTATTTGGATTAAATTTGAATGCATTTCAGTTGAACCTACCGATATCAGGAAACTAAAAAACTATTAAAATATTTAATAGTTTCTGCAATTTCATTTACGTAATTATTTTACTACGTAAAAAGTAACCTTAGATAAAAATATTTTGTAAAATTAATTATTCAATTACATTCATTTCGTCAGGTGTAATTTAACTAAATTCAAAATAAATATATGTTTTTCGTTGCAACAAGGTATGTTTCAGTAATAATTAAACGATATCTCGAGAATTCTAAAGGTCACATTCATTTTTATTATGCGTTAAATTACTCAGTCATATTCAAAGTGTATTTTTAACGCTTAATAACAAGTTGTAACAAGATGGAATTGATAGTGTACAGCATGATTTATACTATATAACATTAGTGGAATTTTTTTTTATTGTTTAGCGAAATTATTGTTAGCAAATAATTGAATAACACTTTTTGGAATAATCAATACTAATCATATGAATTGGTCAGTCATTTCTCTGGAAAATTATTTTTTCTTATACATTTTATGTAATTTTGTTTTGTTTTGTCATGTATGTTGGTGTGTGCCATTTTTTTAAGATTACCTATTTTCGTTCGTCTATATCCTTGAATTATATATAAATTAATTTATTCACTCCGAGTGATTAGTGCATGTAGAGTAGCATATAGTGCAAATAGACGAAGAATTTTTTCCATTAATTTTTCCAGTTAATAGAAATTTACATCTGCTTATTAGGTTAATTGGTTTTACCAAAAATCATTTATATAAAAGTTGCAGAACGACAAAAATTGTTCAAAATTGTCACCATTTTTTCGGTTAGCATAAAATGTTAATCGGAGTACCCATGCATCACTACACGCGTCAAAAATAAAATCTCGGTGTCCATGAATAACATCACAAGCGTTTTCAATGCGCTGTTGTAGTTCGACAATATTTACTTCTCCATCGTGATAAACTAACTTTTTTAAATTGCCCCACAGAAAAAAATCGCAGGGCATTAAATCCGGGGAGCGTGCAGGTCAAGAAATGGGTCCATTGCGCTCTATCCATCTGTGAGGAAATACATTATTTAAATGTTGATGAACTTCGTGTGTAAAATGTGGCGGAGCCATGATGAAGAAACCACATATTCTGTCTAACATTTAAAGGAACATCTTGTAATAATTATGGCAGATTGTTTTGAAGAAAGTCTTAATAATTTTCACCTGTCAGTCGACCTGAAAGAAAGAAAGGCCCAATAAGCATGCCATTTACTACGCTAGCCCAAATATTTACTGAAAGTATGTGCTGAAAATGGATTCTTTTCTACTGCCCAAAAATATTGGGCCAAACAGATGGTAATTATTTACTTCATTTCTTGTAAATGTGACCTCGTCGGTAGTTAAAATAAATTTGGTAAAATTTTCATATCTGTTGTAGTGATGTAAAAGCCAATGACAAAATTTAGCTCTTCTAGGATAATCTTCGGTTTGTAACGCTTATACCCGTTGATAATGATAGGGATAAAAATGTTCTTGTCATATAGTCTCACACATTTTACTATGACCAAGTTCAACTTGACCTGCTATTTATATAGACATTGTTGTTGGATCGTTTTCGACAGTTTCTAAAATTTCTGCCTCAATCTCTACCATTCCGCGTGGAGGAGGCCTTCCATCGTGACCTCTTGGTTGTGCCTTTAAGTACCCTGTATCGCGAAGTCATGTAACTAAATTTACAAACATCCACGGAGCCGGATGATTTCTTAATGGAAACCTTTCCGCGTACATACGACATGCTATGGCTGCATTTTATTGGCACTATATATATATATATATATATATATATATATATATATATATATATATATATATATATATATATTCAGGGTGTAAGGGAAATAATTTCCGAAAATTTAACCAACGATTCATTACGTTATATTGAAAATGCAACCATTTATTTATTTACAAAATGCAGCCATTTTCGTGGAAAACATTACTTTATTTTCGTAACAATTGGCAACATTACCAGTTAGGAGGAATTTTTGTTTTATTGTCCTCTTAAGGTATGATTTGAAAATAAAATTTGTTTTATAGTCATTTATGAATAGATTGAATTTCAGCATAAATTTGTTTTTTTTTTGATGAAACAAAAGGAAAAGTTGCAGATTTATGGCATTTATTAAGTTGAAATTTCTAGCACTAATTTTTTTTACCATAACAGATAAGAAACACATAATTAATTATCTTTTTGGATTAAATGTTTAAAATGAATGGTTATATTGGTCTTTGTAAAATAAATCCAATTTTTTTCCAAGGAAAACCGCATTAGGTGTCAAACTGTCAGAAAACAATGACCACGACTTCTTATTTTGTAATATTATCCGCAATATCGGATCTTATAAGTTTTTTACAGTCATTTTTCTATATGAGAATAAGTCGTATAAGTCCCTCTCATTAATGCCATTGAATTGATAATTATAAAGAAATGCACATTTTAAACTAAAAGGATTAACAAATCCAGTGTATAGCATGTTTGATTAAATAGCATTTAAAAAAAAAACCTTCCCAGCTACGTCGTTTTCCAAAAATTCTAGATTTTAATTATAAACAAGACGAAATATTCCACCAGGACATAAAAATTATGGAAGAACGATATCAAGAAACGTAGGTAACCTTGTAAACATTACGTGAGGAAGCCTTGTAAGAAACATTTTTAATTCTTAATTGATTAATATACAAATATGTCTATATTGTGAAATAAATATCTTGTTTTTTTTTCAAACTAACAGTTTTAAATGCACATAAAATTGTTAACAGTCCTAAGTATACATAACAAAATGTTATGATGTTATAGAGTCCATACTCTATGTATGGACTTGCATACTATCGGCAAATATAAAGTATCTGGAAAATCACATCTTGTAAATCAAATTGGCCAACAACATTTTGATTTCTTTGGTTCTTTTTCGATTTCTATGGAATTACTTAAGAACATTTCGGAAATCCCACGCGCCAATTTGTGTGTTGGGCAGTGTTATATGTAACAAACTGCTTTTACTTTTAATCGTTATATATTATTTTAATTACTTCGCGAAACATCAACGTTTATATATTTGACTGATCGGGTTTGCTTTTTAGAAATTCTGAATGTAACATTCAAGATAGACTTTTAAAAATATATCGTAGTGCTTCCCGTTGGCGTGTGTATTGACGATTTCATTGTCGATGCGCATTGAGGAATTGAGTCGTTTGCAATGAAATAACTCATACTTATGTTGAGGTGTATGCGGTGTCAGTCGGAAAATATACGACTGCCAATGAATTATTAGGCTAATATATTATTAGAACATTTGGCCCCCAACGCTGAGGAATTTTTTTAAATATTTGTTTTGTTTCACTTTTTTTGCACATTTACTAGTAAGATTTATGAAGCTAAAATGGAAAAGTGCGTGAATGCATTTTAGTTGTATCTATAGTAATTAATTACATTTCAATTTTATATTACTTCAAAAATTGCAGTTTGCACAAATGGGCGAGAATAGAACATCCAGCAGGGTTGTCTAGATAGAAACCAAGAGAAATTAAAAGAAGTCATAAATGCTATTGCAGTGTGTCTAATTAATTGTATTTGTTTTTGGAAGTGACGTTTTATGTAATATGTATATGTGCTGCATATATATCGCGATATGATCGGAGCTATTTCGGCCCACACTTTAGAATAAATATCTGATTTCTATAAAATGATATTCTTCGAGAAATAATAATCATATTCTTCGAAATACAATTTTGAGAGAAGAATGAGATGTTTCCTAGATCGTTAATTTCTCACTTTGTCGGCATTATCCGGTTATCAAGATCATCTGATCTAATACATTGACTTCTTCGTATGGCATTCTCTTAATAATGAAAATAAGAATGTCTTCTAATATAATAAGAACATTTTAAGTAATGTAATAAAAACTATTTTAAAACATCAATTTTCATTTTCGTAAGGTTTCACACCTTGAAAAAGGTATAGTCTTCAGTTGTAAACGTTATGTCATGCGAAAAATACCATTTGAGACACGGACTTCTTTTCACCTTTTAACTGGAAAAAAATTCTGCGGAAGCTCAGACATGATTTGTGCAAGTTCGGAAAATAATGCTTTTTCATACATTATTTGTAAAAAGTGATTCCAGCAATTCCGAACTAGAAATTTTGACATAAATGATACAGATCTTCTGGGACAGCAAATGTAGTGAAGAATGAATATTTCGAAGAAAATTTTTGTAGCACACTGTTAGAATTTAGACAGGAACTCGGTGCAACATCGCCATTTCTAAACGTTGACATGCTAGGGAAAATACAGAAGAAACTTCGGTCTTCTACGAGGGTTGCTATTTATGTGTCCGGAAAAATAATTATTTATCATTAAAAACGGTTTTATTGTTTTTTACCAATTTTTATAGCACTTTTTTCATTTTGGTTGAGATATCTCCAAAACATGCATTTTAAACGCATCAACCGGTTCTTCTGGCGTCGAAAATAGTTGATCACGTATTTTATTCATCACGGACGGGAACAAAAAGAAATCATTGGATGCCAAATCAGGATTGTACGGCGGATGACCCATCAATTCGATGTTTTAACCGGTCAAATATTGAGTTGTTCGGTCCGATGTGTACGGGCTCCCGTTTTCATGGTGAAGAACGAACCTGCGTCGTTGCTTTTTTTTCTTTTTTCAAAGACTTCTGGCAAACAAATGGTTATGTACCATTCAGAATTGACCGAGTTTCTAGTGGCACTGTAGCCATATGCCCATTTATCCAAATAAAATAGACGACCATTTGCTTCGAAGCGTTTCTTGCCCGAACAACTTTTGTTGAGTTTGGCTCATTTCGAAAGACCCATATAGTCGACTGCTGTTTACTTTCGGGCTCATACGCATATATCCAAGATTCGTCACCTGTGTAGATATTATATATGGCTTTCGACGCACCACGATTTTATTTTTTTGGCATTTCTTTACACCAATTGATACGAGCCATTTTTGAGTGATTGTCAAATTTTGCGGAATCGAACGCGCACAAATGTTTTTTTACAACTAAATGTTCATGTAAAATCTTGTGTATGCTTGTCATACTAATGTTCAGGGACGTTTTAATCTCACGGTATATAACATGATGGCCTTGCTTTATCAGTTAGGGCACAGTATCCATATTTTCTGAGACAACAACCAATTTTGGACGACTTTCTTGAAATTCGTCCGTAAGCGAACGACGGTCCACGATTAAATTTACTAAATCAGTGATATACAGTGGTTTTAAATGGGGCTTCCTTGCCAAAAGTCAAAATGAGTTAATCGACTTTTTGACATAAATCGACATTATCACACAAACAGCGACATTATCACATAAACAGCACCAGTTTTTTTGGATTGCCCGAAAAGTGGCGAAAGTTTGTATTACTTTTTTCGTAAATAAATATCAAATGCAGTCTACATTATATATCAATCGTATATTTTGAAACAGAATTGCAGAATATTTAAAATATAGCAACATTTTTTAGAAATGTGTTTTTAATTAAGGAAAATTTTTAGTATTGCGTTTGCGTTTTTGTTTGTGCTATGTATATATATTATGTAAACATTAATCCAAAATAGACTTCAGAAAATAGTTTTCAAATAATCTGTGAAATATTTAGGATTCCATAATAATAATATCAATATGCAATTATCGTATCTGCTCTATTTTGATATTTAAAGTTGAAGGATCGCAGGTATACGTATAATCGTATAATAATAAATACATATAATCTAGTATATTTTTAACCGCTTTGTTTTAATATTTTTATATTTGGCAAACTAAATAGTTATAGCCATTTATAAAATTGTTATCGTTCAATATGAAATAGCGTGTTCAATATGTTCAGCAATCCAACTTTTAGATTTGAACTAGATTTTTAAACAAAATTTTCAATCACAGATAAACATGAATCCATCACTACACTTCAGCGTCAAATCAGCAGTCAGCTGAGTGGACAGTAGCTGGTGAAAGTCGTCCAAAGCGACCAAAAACACAGCCATCAGCAGGCAAGTTTATGGCCTCTGTTATTGGTGGGTTTGAAGGCTCCAAATGAACAAAAATTAAGTGCTTTTTCATGAAGACAATGCACCATGTCACAAATCGTTGGCAACGATGACCAAATTGCATGAATTGCACTTCGAATTGCTTCCTTATCTGCTGTATTCTTTAGATCTGAGCCCCATTGACTATTTCCTGTTCTCAGACTTCAAAAAAAGGCTCACCGGAAAGGAATTTCGTTCCAATGAAAAGGTAATTGCGGAAAGTCAAGCATATTTTGAAGACACAGAAATCACTCTAGAAAAAAGGTGTACAAATGTTAGAAAAACATTGGAATCATTGTATTGCTCTTCAAGGAGAATATATTGATGAATAAAGTCGAAATTTGCAAAAAGTGTTATTTGTCAGACCGAGGACTTATTGACCGATGTGTTATATATGTGTAATACTTATAATTTAGTTTCCAATTTTTGACACGATTAACATAATGATAAATTTAATAATTTATTATCAAGTTCAGCGTAGGATAATGGAATTGATAATTTTGTTCCAATTAAATTTTTTCTATTTTTTAAAATCATTTTTGACATAGCATGTCAGTATTATAGATATAATCAAAATAAACGCATGTTTAAAGTAAATAACCAGTACCACTTCCTGATTATGTTAGGTCGATTTATTTATGAATTTCCATTTTTATAGACTTATGAATTCTGGGAATAAAGTTTTGGATTAGGCACAGTATCATTACCCATATATTAAATATAAAACGTGCATCAATCATTATCAATTACATAATTTTAATCAGTTGATAATCAAAAGAGATTGTATACCGGATCAAGAACTCTCAACATCCAGAAAAAAAAATCCAGTTTCCTAAAGCGACGTAGCAGTTTGTGACATGCATTTCTACTGATTTATATTTTATTATTAGCCAGAAGATACAACTTTTAATAACAGTATTACATCGTAATGTAGATTTTAATTCCATTTTTATAGGCCTAAGGCAAACACTTTTATGAAAGCAAGTCTACAAAATTCAACGGTCTTGGAGAAAGTGTGCGTATAACAGTTATATCGGCCGTATGCAAAAGTTGTCATAAAATATCATATGTTTACCTAAGTTTGTAAATAGAGGGATATAACGTGCATTATCTTCATATTTTGTTTTATTTCAAAAGGAATAAGAGAAATGTGGAGGTCCGTAAAAGGATATACCACGTATATAGGAATGATGCCTTAACAGAATCTGTCTGGTGGACCGGATTTGGCCCGCGGGCCGTAGTTTGGAGACCCCTGCTATAGATGATGAAGTGATTGTAGGAAGTTCAATCTGGTACTGAAGATGCACCAGATGATGGCCTACCTCCCTTCTAGAGGAGAAGCCAACAGTTGTGCCAGATCCAACGCTGTGCCAGTCCCATTACGTTATGTCTTCACTTCGTAGATTCAGTATCACCGTTTAAAATTGTATTCGCCTGTATTTTAATATATACCAGACAAAGAAACACTTCTCTGTTTTTGTACATGGGTAAGATTGATAAAATAATGTTTAGTGTATAAATATAATTAATTACAAATATAGTCTAATTATATAATTAATTATATTTGTTTATTGAGAAAATTACGTAAAATACTTTTTAGAAAAATTCAAAAGTTGGAGAGTAAAGAAATAAGTATAGAACAATTCAAAACAACTGACTTTCTGACTGACTGAAAATTCCACATATACAAATATACAAATAGCTCGGCCGTAACTTCCTTACATATTTTTTTCAACAATCCGAAAATCTGCTACTCCTGACACTGATATTTTCATCTATAGACGTGGGTTTTTTTAGAGAATCCGCGTGATTCAGATATACGGGAGACACGACTAAGCTGCCAAAAACTTTTTTCTCTCGGAATTGTCTCGAGAAAATTGATGATTATATTTTTTAAGTGTAACCAGCTTCTGGTGCTATCACTCATCGAACTGAAATTTAGTACAGCAATTTTTGCTGACGCTACCTGTATTCCATAGTATGTTCACGCCCATTTTTTTGGTGTTATTTTTAATCTAATTTCCGTGCGAAAAAACTCAAACTTTTAATTTTATGGTAAATCTGTGTCACGTACACGTGTAAAACATAAGTATTCAAAGAATGTAAAGCTATATTTCAAACTTATTGAAATAACTTATAGATTTATTTATTTTAGTCTCTTCATCGCTCGTGGCGTGATTTCATGACTGGATCTGCGGCTTAACGTGGTATTCGAACCATCAGATAAACAACTGGCTTATTTAAAATTCTATGTAGACAAATAAACATATACCTCTGACATAACTTTTTTATATATATATTTTTTTTTCAACAATCGGAGAATCTGCCACTCGTGATACTGATATTTTCATCTATGGATGCCAGCTTTTTTAAAGAATCTATCAGCATCCTCCTAGGGTTATCAACTTTAGGCTTGTACTTAACCTTCACTTTTGTCGAAAGCCTATTGACTGACGAGTGACGTGTATAGAAAACATATCAGAAGGCATTCGGCCTTACCTACCTCCAAACTAGCATGACTGATTCCTGGTATGATATTATAACTCTTACCTATTTCAGTTCAGTATATTCATCGTAGGGTTACCCATCTAAATACTAACTGCATCAAGTAACGCTACATTTCGACCTCCAAGTCGTAGATTATAGGAGATACCACCCCCAGAGTCTCATTATGAAATAAAGTTATTTCATAATGAGTCATAACATTTAAAGAGCCGTAAAAATCAATTTTTGTCCCTAAATAATTATACTGAGAAAGGAAGATTCTTAGGTAGTTTCATTAGCTAAAGCAACGTCTATCAACTAAAATAATTAATAGTCACCTATTTACAATATGACTTAATAATTCTTAATTTTTTCTTAAAAAAACACGTTTAATTTGGGAGAATGGTAAGAAATAGTTTATTCAAAGCATGCGCCATCGCTAGCTGCACATTTTTGCCATCTCTCTGATAATTTGTGGATGCCCTCCCAGAAAAACTGTACATCTTTTGAGATGGTTCAGTCATCAAGCCATTTTTCTGCGTCTCCGTAATTATTAAAGTGTTTCATGGAAAGTGCATTCGACATCGATGAAAATAAGTGATAGTCGGAAGGCGCCAAGTCTGGTGAGTACGACGGCTGGGGCAAGAGTTCCCAGCCAAGTGCAGATATGGTCTCTGACCGTTTTCGCTGTATGTAGTGGGGTATTGTCGTGCTTCAAACTTATTTTTCCATGTCTTGTAGCCCATTCTCGTCGCTTTTCGCATCAATTGATCTTTTGTTGGTTTGAGAAGCTCATGGTACACGACACCTTTCTGATCCCACCAAATGCACAGCATTGTCTTCTTTCCATAGCGATTCGGTTTTGCGGTCGATGTTGATGGTTGTCTTGGGCCAACCCATGATTCTCTGTTTTTTGGGTCCTCTCCAGTCCCGATCCGATGCAAAAAAGTAGTTTCTTTCATGCCGATAAAGCAAAATTTCGCACATCGTTTTTCGTTTTCAATCGTGTTTGTCATTCAGCTGATGTGGTATTAATTTCCTTTCTACACATCCTGCCTTGTGGATCTTTTCCATCGCATGCAGACAATCACAAATGGTTCGGCGACTAACATTTATCCTCCCTTTGTTGTTAAGCTCTTCATATCGTCTTCTTCCAACAATGTTTGCAATTCGGCATCTTCAAATTGTTTCGATTGACTTGGGCATTTTTGTCTTTGTTGAAATCACTCCTTTTGACTCCTCTAAACCAACTTCCAGAAGCCTCTTGCATTTGGACATTTCCACCGTCAGTATCCACAAGTATTCGACGGCTTTTACTCGCGTTTTTCTTTTAATAGAACGAGAAAAGCAGTACGTTCTGCAAATGCTCTTTATTTAATTCGAAATTCGACATGTTTATCACACGAAAAAAATGACGTTAACTCGAAATGGCGTTTTGAAAGGTACTGCCATTCCTGTGAACCGACCCTTGTTTCCAGAGCCATCTTTTCATCATCACCTTCTGATTGGCTTATCTGTTCAGATTCGCTTAATGCACTTTAGTCTTTACAAAGTTTCTTCCCTCTCCCTTTACCATTGAGATTAGAGAAATACTCTAGTAAAAGAGTCTGTGGATTGTGGCTCAAGTATCCCCCCCCCCCCCCCCCCCAGTAAGCCAAATATTACCTAATATTATACGGAAAAAATACGAGGAGTGAAGAGAGTTAAATTATTATATTTGAATTGAATATATATCCGAACTAGTGGACGTTGCGCACAGTAACGCCATCTCTCGTCGAGTAGTATATTTTTGTTGTTTTATTTACTTCAAACTAAAGCCCCCCCAAAACTAAATCCTGGCTACGCCCGTGGTTTATATCCCTCCGAATATGCCGGGTGAATATTATCGTTTTTTAACGTGAATATTAAATTTCTTATGTTTTTGCTTCAGATCGATTTTTTACTATTAATTAATTTTCAAATCAGATGCTTTCTACAATACGTATTTATTATTAAAATTTTCCAATGTATGGTTATTATTAGGATTCACTTTTGATGACGCATATTTTCTATATTTTTAATGCAGTACTTTATCTTTTTATGGGCTATCGAATGGTCTCTGCTGCCGATGTGGTTATACATCATTCTTGTCAAAAGCAGCGAGACCGTACTACCGTTAGCATAGTTTCTATAAATCGTTTAAAAGACCAGCCATATGCACTTTTGGGCTTTTGGCTGGCTACGCCCGTGGTTTATATCCCTCCGAATATGCCGGGTGAATATTATCGTTTTTTAACGTGAATATTAAATTTCTTATTATGTTTTTGCTTCAGATCGATTTTTTACTATTAGTTAATTTTCAAATCAGATGCTTTCTACAATACGTATTTATTATTAAAATTTCCCAATGTATGGTTATTATTAGGATTCACTTTTGATGACGCATATTTTCTATATTTTTAATGCAGTACTTTATCTTTTTATGGGCTATCGAATGGTCTCTGCTGCCGATGTGGTTATACATCATTCTTGTCAAAAGCAGCGAGACCGTACTACCGTTAGCATAGTTTCTATAAATCGTTTAAAAGACCAGCCATATGCACTTTTGGATCAAGAAATTGATATCGCTAATTCTTCTTAATATTGTTGTTACATACGATTCATTTATGAACATACAAATTATATTTATTATATGTATATAAAAATTTACAAATATGTTGCACATATACAAGAAATAGAACTTTTTGAATTTTAGGAACAAAATGCCAGTATTAGCACCTCACTCAATAAGTTCGTAAGATGACATAGATGGCGCCACTATTGGCAAATCCATATGATTTTTATGAAGTACTAACCTTTAAATGATACGTGTCAAAATTTTATGACAATCTGAGGTTTAATGCACAAGCTACGGTTTTAGTGATGCTACTCTTGTAATTTTGAAAACATCATGGAAATATCTAAGTTTCGTGTGTTAATAAAGCATTGCTTTTTTATGGGAAAAAATATCGTTCAAGCAAAGCAATGGCTTGACAAGTGTTATTCGGACTGCTCCATCGGGACAAATAGTAGAGAAGTGGTTTGTTGATTTCAAAAGCGGCCGTAGAAATATCGATGACGCTGAACGCTCTGGTTGCCTAATTTCGGGTTATTTCAGAAGACATAAAAACAGTCCACAAAATAGTTTTGGCCGATCGTAAATTAAAGTTACGTGAGATAGCTAACACTTTAAATATATCAAAAGACTGTGTATTAACTATTTTGCATGAACATTTGTCCATGAGAAAGCTGTGTTCGAAGTGATACCGCGTTCGCTCATAGTCGTTCAAAAACAGCAACGCGTCGACGACTCAGCGCGCTGTTTGGGGCTGTTTCAGCCCAATAAAATGTATTTTTTTCATGCGGTATGTGACAATGGATGACACATGGATTCATCACTACACTCCACAGTCAAATCAAAGCGACCAAAAATTCAAATATGAGCTGGTAATGTTATGGCATCCGTATTTTGGGATCCGCAAGGTATTTTATTTATTGATTACTTTGACAAAGGAAGAACAATCAATAGCGAATATTTCATAGCGTTATTGGTGCGTTTAAAGCAAGAAATTGCGAAAAACGACCCCCTTTATTGTCGAGAGAATCCCATTAATTGGAATTATAGGCTTCGAGAACTGAAAATAGTCACAGGGAGGCAAATTGGGCAAATTTAAGGGATGATCAGTAATGTTTCTACAGCTAATCATTCACAGAAGCTAATTCAATATACGTAAATTTACCAAACATTCAAAAATATCAACATTCAAAAGTCGTTCGAAAAGATATCGACTTAACACAGAGCAAGTATGGCCAAATGATTATGAATTATCTCAACCATAATTGGCTTGATTCATTCGCGTTCGATTTGTTTCAGGCGATTGAGTAAAGTATACAAGTTAACATTTCTGCTATAAGGTATTTTGTTTTGAAGGGTTTAACATAGGGATGGATATAGAAAAAGAGTTGGATTCCACTTTAAAAAAGTGGTCTTCAGCTACGATTTCAACGGTGTGTTATTTATTAACAGCCGACCAAATATTCATTGGAATGAATACTTTAGGAGTGTTTAGACTTGCTCAAATGCGATTATGCTGGGTTTTCTCACAGCGGATAAAACAGTTTTTCATTACCTACCAGAGACGAAGTAACAGTCTGAAGAGTGGTTGGGAGCAGTTGAAAGTGCGTCAAATAAAGGGAAAACTGCTCCATCTGTAGGGAAGGCATTACTACAGTTTTCTGGAATTATTTGGCTCATGGCCGGTACTTTCTCTTCTCAAATTTGAACAAAGGACTCGCTGGACGAATCCACTTCAAATGTTGAGTTCAACACTGAGATATATGCTCATTTTTTAGTTGGACAAATCTCATTACACTGAGGGCTTTAAAATTATTGAGTTAGAAGGTGACAACCGTTGTCTGTTATCTTCGAACAGTCATTTTCTTTTTTTTTCAGATCACCTTTGTTTACTACCACCATTATAAATTTCAATTTATATTTTGGAAAACTCTTTACTTGTATAGTATGTTATACATAGTAGTAGTAGTATGTTGTATAGTATGTTTGGTAAACCAGAAAATATGTCCAAACCAAAACCAAAAAATATAAACTAAAAACATACATTTTATATTTTATGGTCTCCAGTAGTCACCGTGTTATTGTTTTAAAATATTTGGTTTTCTATGGTTGATGAATGCTATATGTTAAAAATATCATTACTATTTGTTTTCATGTACGTATTCAAATTCATTCAGGAACGAGCGCCAAATACAGAAATTTGATTGTGCAGTTAGAATATTGTATTAGATAAAAATATTTACAAGCTGTCTTTAGAATCTATTTGATTTAAAATTTAATATATTTATTCATTTTGGTAAAATTTATTTTATAACTATTACATGGTTTCTTATATAATATAATAATTTGTTTGATAAGTAACGCAACATTTTTTTAACGATCTTATCCCTAAATTTGAAGGTTTTCAGATCCAGTTAGTGAGATTGAAAGTTTAAAGAGTCTGCACAGAGTGATTTATCTAAAGGTCTACTGGTATTTATATATTTTTGTTGCATACTTATTGCTCCTTCTTTTGGTTTGTCCAATTAATTTGCCTTTTTTTCATTATCAACTGTTTTACCTTTGTTCTATATATGTATCCTTATTAATTATATTTATACAATTTTGTACACTTGTCATTTTCCATTTGATTTTACAAATTACTATCAGATGTGCTTTGTTCCCTTTATTCCTTTTCATATTTGGATGAGTCTATATTATGAATTTAAGCTACCGTTAAATTAATATTTCAATTGTAGTACTACAACTGTTACCGGCGGATTATTCCATTATTTATACGTTTGACTTAATATAACATTAAATTACATGATGTACTGCTTTGGGCTATACCCATTGAAGTTAATTTATTATAGGAATAATTGACAATGAGTATGTTGCTGACTGTATTCAGAATGGTAATGCAGGTTGATATTTTAACAATATTTTTCTTTATTTTTATTTTTATCTATTAAGTTCTCATTGAAATTTGTGAACGAAATAATTTTTAATTTTTGGTTACCTCAAAATTATATATTAATTTTTTTTTATATATATTGCATAATAACTGTAAATTCTCTCTTCCACACGAAATGTGGATTGCAAGAATTCCTTTAATATTGTTTTAAAATTTATTAATATACCGTCTCTATTAAGTTATTTATTCAGTGGCACTAGTTGTTCACTAATAATGATCTTTATTTACCTCCGAACATAAATTATGACTTTATGTAATGAACATTACTATTTTTTGCTGATGCTTTTGCTTCATCAAATGTTTCTGATTTTTTAAAATTATTTAATATTTTTTATTTTTCTAAATGGACCACTTTCGTACTTATATTGTTCAAAATCTTTAGAAAGGAACTATAATTGTCATGGCTAATGACTGCGGCACCATCTTCGAATCAATCATTTTAAGCTGGATCCATATCTCTATCATGAAATGATAGATTGATTGCCTCTACTTTACTTTATTCAAACATAAAATTAGTAAAGAAATAAATTTGCATAGTATGGGTCAGTATATAGTTATTTTCCATCTAAACATTTGTCTTTTATATGTTATTGTATCAAATATTATCAGATAAAAGGTATTCAGTACGGCATGAATCACTTCGAACTATTTTTATTTTAAACTAAACGTAAAAATCAAGTACGTAACACGGTATTTATTTAGTTTTGATAGTTTTTTAGTTTCTATTCAATTCCAAATTGTCGATAAAAATGGAATAAGTAAAGTTTTAAATCAGGTATACTCTTCGTAAAGTTTCATTTCATTTTCATATATCCCCTTGTATTATATTGTTATTATTTGGTATTAAAATGTTATAGTCCGTACATCTCTTTCCAAATTCAATTAAATTTCTACAGAAATCCCTCATTAACAATCCATATTGCCATAACTTGACACTTGGGTTGGGAAGCGAAAATTCAGACTAATCCTCCGGAGATTTTCGACCTTTAAATCTGATACCGAAATTGTATATAGGCCTGTTTTATACAGAAAACTAACTTGTGGACAAAGTCATAGTGGCGTGAAATTGCGTTCAGACTAACGAGTTAACTTTATGGAGTTTTATTTAGAATATCATAAAAGTTTTAAAATATTAAAAAAAAAATATTTACGATGTCAAATTTGTTGAGTTTCTATGGTTTTATATAATTAACAAATTATTTGTTTAAAATATATATATATATATATATATATATATATATATATATATATATATATATATATATATATATATATATATATATATATGTATATATATATATATATATATATATATATATATATATATATATATATATATATATATATATATATATATATATATATATATATATATATATATATATATATATATATATATATATATATATATTAAAGTGTACTTGATGCTATTTTTTAAATCTTCAACATATATCTACATGAAATCTCCTATATATAGGAAGCGGTTTAAATATCATATATCGTTATAAATATTTGCTATTTTATTGTTTCGGGTCGATTCCTGTTTTATGAAACAAATTTTTTTGATATGGAAAATTCGAATTGATTTTTTTTTTAATTTTAAATTCATATTTAGGTATTCTTTTGGCTTTTTTTTTTAAAAAAGTAACTAGTTAATACCATAAAAATAATCATAAAATAAATTTATTATATTCTAAATTATAATTGTAATTACATTTTGACTTAAGATGTTGAAGTAGATTATTTTGGTAATTTTTAAAAAAATTAAATATAATCCAAGCGTAACTTGGTGGGACTAGATATGCCTATTGCATTATGATATGCCATGCAGATATGCCGATAGGCAAAAGTGTAAAATCCGTTAACGAATCGTCCATCAGCGACAAAGCCCGAGTGGGGTGCTGACCGGGAATAATCCATGACTAAGGACCGTGGTTCGGAACCCATTTTAAGATGTAGGGTCAGTTGCTAGATAACGTCTTGTATGTTGACGCGTATTTAAAGTAAATAAATTAAACTAAGTCCATGTATATTTAGTCATTCACTTATTTTTCTGCGTCGTAAAGTATCTTCAATTTTAAATTGATTTTATGTGATTGATTTATTTTCATTTTGAAAAACTTGTAAAATATCCCAGGAATATAGGGAAACATACCTATTAATTGACTTATATTGATGTTTATTTGTCTAAAATACGAATTTGATATTACCAGAGACGGGAAGTAACAAATGTAGTAGAATGGCAAAAAGCAGGTCAAATGAATGAATATGGCTTATTGAAATCGACTAGAGAGCTGAGTTACCAGAGAGTACCATTTTCTCAACCACCAAAATTCTTCCAAGAATGTGTATGTTTTATTTTAGTAGCCATTAAATTTCAGGTGTTGTTGCAGTTTTCAAATATTTCTAATTCTTTTAAACCTGAATTTTGAACAACTACACTACAGGAAGCCCATTTCAGTTGTCATAAATTTGATTTTGTTTTTTTTTTTACTTTCGCTCCAAATGTTACTGTACTTCGAACAGTATTCGCGTATACATTTTTGTTTCCCTTCTACTGTTTTGTCTGATAGAATTAAGCTTTCCAAATGATTTTTTCTCTTTATGCCTTTTAAAATTTTGTCAATATTCGGTCGCTGCTTATTTATTACATTCCAGTAATGTTCCAAATTTGTGCCTTTTTTTAATAAAAAATTTGATTTTTAGAGAACCACATTATTTTATAAATTTAAATTTATATTTGACTCAAAAACGTATTTGTGAAAAACAACTACCATTTAACTAGTAATATTAAAGAGATTTGTTAATAGTATTATTTTTTCTTATACGCCAATTTTATTTCTCAAGACATTTTTCCCTCGAGTTAAATTAAAATTGGTGTTGATGTTAACGGAATTACCTGTTTATAATCTCTAGACGCACATCTCGCTATCCATGTTAGCATCATCGGGAGATGATTAAACAAGCTTAGATCGTTAGCGATCGTGGGCCGAACAGCTAGGGAATAGGTTTCCAATGATAGAATGGATCCAATTTAAGCATTATATTTATAGCGAAACTGCAACCGATTTTGTATTTTCGCTTATATTTATTTATATATATATATATATATATATATATATATATATATATATATTATATATATATATATATATATAATTTACTTATTTTTACCTTGTTTCTAAGACAATATTTATTTTTCATAATGAATTTCCGAGCATTTAAAGGGAATAGGCTAATACCATAGTCTGAATATAAACAATTACTTTTTTCATAATTATATATTGATATTTTAGGACAAATTAAGTAAAAAAAAAGAGTAATTTTTATTACAAATCATAAAAAAAAATTAAAAGGTGTACTTCTTTAAAGCTGGGTCCACATCAATAAAAAATTACATTATACGTATATTACGTATGTGTGGTATGTTGTGTGCGTGTGTGACAGTGTAGACGTTCTGACGCACAAGGTCACACACATATTTTCACCGTCACACATAAATCAGCACGCACACGAACCATTTGTTGTCGGTTTTTCTCGCGAATGTCAAAGGAATTTGCCGCGCACAGGATTTGTGTGTAGACGTGTTGAAGTGATTTTAATGTTTTTTTTTTCAAAGAGATTTCAACGTGACGTGGCTAATTGAAATTTATTATTTACTAGCTGACCCGACAGAGGTTATCCTGTCCAAATTTCAATATATTTGTTTGTGATCATTTTTTTTTCTGAAAATTTTTCCAAGACCATAACGAATAAAACAAAAAAATACGCCTATCCATCGTTCGAATCATGAGTTATGATCTTGAGTTCATACAAAAATCCCATAAAAAAGCACTTTCAGCTTTTCCCGAATTTTAAAATTTTCCGGGGAACTTTTCCAATTTTTCTAAAAACTTTATCCGAACTATTACGAATATTAAAAAAATAGCCAAATAGGTCCCGCCGTTCTCAAGTGATTCGCTTACCAATGAACAGCATTTAATTTATATATATATATATATATATATATATATATATATATATATATATATATATATATATATATATATATATATATATATATATATATATATATATATATATTCAGAGAAGTATAAACACTGAAAAATATAAACAACTTTATTTCTGACCCTTGTTGGAATAACCTAATCAAACATAACCTACCAATATTTCACTACACACACACAAACGGAGAGGTGAGTACAGCGCGCACAGCACAACTATTTATTGACTGGTGGTGGTAATTTTGCGTCGTCCATATTTTTGCCGCACAATAAATTCAATACACACGTAACTTTTTATTGGTGTGGACGCAGCTTTAAACAATTTAGTCTATATATCGAAGCTTAGTACTTTGTAGCATGGCGCTTACTATTAATTACTGATTAACATCTTCTTGGCATGGAGTCTAAATTTCTTCTACAGGCATTGAAAATCAAGCTTTCTGAATTTATTGCCACAATGCCTTCTTGTTTGCTATTTTTTAGCAGCAAGAAGTCGTTTTAACTCTTTCCAAAGGTTCTCAATCGGATTTACATTCGGGCACTGTAAAGGCCTCTCTAACATTTCACCGCATGAGCCGTATGTTTGGAATCATTATCTTGTTGGTAGACCCTTGTAGGTATATTCCCTTCAGCTTAAGATAACATAATTGTCTCCAAGATTTCTAAGTAATTGCTTTTGTCATATTTTCTTCTAGCTAATGAATCTATATATGAAAAGAACAATGACTAAATAACTAACTATGACTAAAAGATTGTTTTTCTAGTTACGTTGGAAATCTTCACTACAGTTTCTTATTAAATTTTAACTGCTGCTTTATTATGTTTATTTAGAAACGGAAGTTTCCTGGCTACTCTAAGTTCTTCTGTTGTAAATATCGTCTTATGTTTCTGATGCTGTTTTTTATGTTTAATTTTTTTTTATTTAATGACACAAACGCAAAAGGATCCTTCAAAGCTTTGCGTACAATAAGATTATCCATTTTTTGTTGAAATAGGAAAATATTACGAAATAAAGTACTGAAAATTGGATTTCATATTCGCGAAGCAGCAATGTTACTATAAACCATAATATTTCATTTGCGTAAAGCCAATGATAATAACAAAATATTTTCCATATAATAAATAATATAGATAACAGAATACTATCATTTTTCTATGAAATTCCTATTTCATCTGTTGTTATCTGAAATATGGATATCTTTTGACGTTATTGCATCTATGCATTTTATATTTTTTATAACATTTTTCGATTGCAATTTTTCAAAATACTATTTTAGCGTTAGTGATTTTTATTTCAGAGAGCAATATATCATTTTACATGAATTCCGTTCTAGGCATTTTTGACGCTATTCATGCACCCCGCTTGAGTTGGGCGACTATGATTAATTCGATTATTTTCAAGAATGTCGTCGATAAAAATGTACCTCAATCAGTATCGGAGATTACTGCAGCATATATAGGATAGCGATTGACAAATTATTGTCGGCAAAAAGTTGTGGAGTTTATGAGAGTTATTTATTGACATTCCCGTACACAATTAATTTAAGATTACTAGTTTTGTCTATAGTGATTTTTTCATTTATTCAGAAATTGATGAAAGTACTGCCATAAAATATTTCTGCATGGTAGTTTTATCGCTATAAGAAATTCATAACGCTGCTCAACACTCAAATTGATATCTGCTTTTATTTAATTGTTCTTAAGTAATTTTGAAGCGCAGAAACTGAGATAATCTAAAATTAGATAATTACATTTGGTTTATTTTTTGGGTATGTCGATATTTCGATAATTAAATTATGATTACATTTTTTAACTTATATTAATTTAGGGGATATTTCATTAAATAGGTATACTTATATATTTGGGTGTAACAAAAATATAGGATTACATTTCACTCCTCAGAGGTTTAATCTAATTTCAACTTTTTACTCCGACAAATAAACATTTCTTTTTCAGTATTAAAGTGATTCCACCACGAAATATTTAGTCGGCGGTTTTTAATAAAAACGCTAAAATGAGTGAAGTGTGATTTGCGAAGTAGAGACGGAAGGTACCGTATCAACTCAGCCACTCAACTTTCATTTTACACGATCGATCCGAGAGGGAGGCATGTCTTGAAGATATCGGAAGGTCAGGACCTACACGGTCTCTCGATGCTGACATTTTAGGCTGGGCACACATGTAATAAAAATTTGCATGTCTGTTGAATCTACTATGCGGCAAAAATACTTACGACGCAGAATTACCACATACAGTCAATGAATATTTGTGTTGTGCGCGCTGTTCGCCCCACTCTGCCTGTGTGCTCCGTTATGTTTGATTAAGTGATTCTAACAACCGTCAAAACTTAAGTTTATATTTTTTAAAGTTTATATTTATTTTCTTATTTTCTGTAGATTATACTTTTTGTTTTGGTACAAATGTCTCATCCAATAACGCCTTTTCTTCTGTTTTTTTTTTCCTTTTTCTTGATTAAATCATTCATTATTATGAATGCAGCTCACTTCTTAAACATAATAATATCCTGAGACCTGCTTTGACTACAATCAATTACTACATAAATAATAAATTACTAAATAATACATTTCAATATAGTCACGTCACGTAGATATCTTTTTGAAACCAAAAATATTAATTTCACTTCAACAACACGACCACATTCAAATCTTGTGCGTCGCAAATTCCTTTGACGTTCGCGAGAAAACCGACAAGAGATGGTTCGTCTGCGTGCTGATTTTTGTGTCAGAGCGTCTACATTCCCATGCACACCACATACAACACATACAACCCGCACAACACACATTTTTATTGGTGTGGCAGCAGATCCTAGACCAAACACTAGGAAACTTTCAGGGAATATCCCGCACTATCGCTAACCGTCATTTGCATAGAAATGTTGCTAAAGACTGCATAATTATAAACAGTGAATAGCGAAGTACTTCAAAAATACAAATAATCATTGCACAGCATAATAACTAACCATTACATAACAGCTTTCTTTTATAAGACTTCCCAGGTGTTTATCGTGATGTTTACGGATGGAAATAGAGAAGATCGGATATCTATCTTCTCTGATAACGCTTTTCAATAGTTGTTGTGCCTTGGTGGAGTATTTTGTTTTCTAAACTAAAATCACCTAAGTTCTCTGGAGAACAATCTTAAGTAGCTGGGCATTTTATTGGTCATATTGCACCCGATTGTATTATATTTGGAAAATATCTCGTCCACTAATTTTGTCATTTTCTATCTTATACTACCAGAAAAGTGCTGAAGCAATTAAACAAACGAACACCATATATTATATTCGATCTTGTTCATCGATTCGGTGTTATCTGATTATTTTATCATATTTGAAGACCGCTTCCTCCTTTCTATTTCGCCCCTTTTTTGAATCCCAGGAAACTTACGTTGTATTAAAATTAAGTCAATTTATATGATTCATAATTCATAGCATTCACAAATTGCTTCTTAACCCCAATTGCACCATTTTTTCAGTCAACGGTTTGTCGACTACACTTGGTTCTCCTTGAGCCATAAAATTTCTTGACTACCAATTTCTGTTAATTCAGTGCTCTGATTTTTAGTTTTGCTCTCCCAAAGATAGAGGAAACAAAGATATTGTGGATATGTATATCCACTTTGGTGCCTGAAGAGGAAGTTTAACACCTTTAGATAGACACACATTGCCCACTAATGTTCTTCTTTTTGTGATATTTCCTCATATTGTTCATTCATGGTAGTCGCATGTTGATGGGTATAGCGCCATATTTTTTATCGTTGTGCAAAAGGACACGTTTCATACTTCATTTTAAACTGTCAATAAAAAGGCATCAATCGCCTGAACTTTTTCCTGGCACACAAAATACTAGGTTATTTTCTTGCAGGAAAAATAGCACCAACTTCTATACTCTATTACGACAAAAGGTAATTATTAATATATGGATAAAGTAATTTTTTCATATAATCTAATGCAGCCCTCTAATTGGATCATTCGGGTCTTTGTTGATTGAAACATTGTAGAGTTACTGAAGTTCTCCCAAAATCACTGTCGCTTTCTCAACATTTTTTACATTCTAATTCCTCAGATGTAATATTTTATTTCATCCTCTTGAGGTGTAGTCAAGCTGCTAAATTATGGAACGGATATTTTTTTGAGTGTGGGAGGGTGTTGGGGCGCCACCCCTCTAGCATTTATCATAGTAAACAATTTTTCAGATCAATACACCATATTTTATTTTCGTTCAGTTTCTTTCCTTTAACTAATTTTCCTGGTTCACCTCCTGTATAGGGTTTCAATAGCACCAAAAGTAAAAAGGAGGAAGGGGAAAGCAAAAAAATATCTTCAGCAGCACTATTTTCTTCAACGCCCTCCCACTTTAAAAACCCACGAGCCGCCACTGGTCTCGATATATTCATTTATGTCGATGATGACGCATTGATGCCTCGGATGTACACTTTACGTATTTTCTTTTTCATTTATCCACTGTTGTAAATATTGAAGACATTTTTTACATACGAAATGTGTTTACATAAAATATGTATCCTGTTCATCTAACTAAACACCAAAATAAGCCAAGTGCATTCTGTCAGTCCAATTTCCGACCACTTTTTCATGCAGTTGGGGTTTCTTGCAGTTGGGGTCCGCAATTATCCGATTTGTGTTGGCTTCCAAGGCGTCAATAGTTGCTGGTTTATCGGCATAGACTAAAGATTTAACATAACCCCAAAGAAAATTATTTAAAGGCGTTAAATCACATGACCTTGGTGGCCAATTAACCATTCCGTTCCTGGTAATAATTTCCTCATCGAATTGTTCCCTCAATAAATCGATAGTTGCGTTGGCTCTATTACATATGAATCCGTCCTGTTGGAAACACATCTACTCTCCACCTCAATACCATACCAATATCAATACTGCGAACGGTGACGTATTTATTAATTAGGATCTGCATATGCACTGCCAGCAACAGCGGCCATATTTTCTTGAGAACGTACAGTTTTTTGTCTTGTTTTTATTTAAATATCAAGCAGCGTGAAATTACGTTCGGAATTAGTCGATAATTCGGCAAATACATCGCTCGGTTGGGCGGTTATGTCCACCATAAAATTCACGAAGTGTTGAAGTTTGACGCACAGAACACTGATTTTGATTTAGAAGCGTTGCTCTGATGTTAAACGTTCCATGATGATTTACCAGACTATACTGAATAATTTTGATACTGGAGTTTGGACTAAAAAATCACGTTATATCTATATTCTTTTCGTTATAGTCTTTTCATATTGTCACATAAAGAGATTTCCAATAAGAGTGTCAAAACTTTGTAACGTAATATTGGCAACAGTGTTTGAAATGTTAATGTGCCTCACAGACTGCTGCATCTATTACATTGTGTCAATTCACCATGGAAAGATACGTAATTCAGTAGCGGGTGGAAATCGGAAGTTGGCTAGCGACACCATAATGAGATTCTGAACAAATATAACTGCAAGATTTGGACCAATGAAAATCTTCAAGTGACCCATCCTCAGAAAGTTACGTTTTGGTTCGCCATCCTCAGAAAGTTATTGTTTGGTGCGATGATGGAAATCGTGTTATTTTAATGGTGAACACTATAGGAATATGCTTGAATATGAACAGAATATCTTTGACCTGAACTGATAAATGGGGATATAAACAATATTTTCTTTTAATAAGAATGGGCGACTTGTCACATCTCGCCAGACAATCAATTTATTGTAAGAAAAAGGAATCGAAAATTGAGTCTCCAGAATACATTCCACAATACGAAACCGAAGAGGACAATTGAACGACATTATTTTCAAAACATAATGCCATTACTTGTTCTTCAAAATAAAATTAAAATTACCGGATAATTCCAGTTATCATTAGGCCTCATTTTAAAGTTCTGACATTGGTCATTGAACAATCTTCTATAACTAATATAAAAAACGTTGGTATGATTCACGCCACTACATTTGCTTGCGGAAGTTGATTTTCACCAATGTTTTTATTATTTGATTAAATTTTACTGAACTTTAACAGGCATACACTTACGAAAATACATTTTTATATGATCGGGAGCATGGAGGTTCGAGTTATTATACAGCAAAACTGACTTCTAATTATTACAGTCAGTTCAGAATTCAGAATGTTAAAAGACATCGAATTTTCGCCAATTATCTAGGATGTTTTGCTAATAGATTATTTAATTGATTATGTTATTTTGTTTATTAAATTCATTTCATTTTATAATACTCTCTTAAGCCGAACAAATCTATTTATCAGCTCCATATTTTTCTCTTTAACATATAAATATTTATTGCATACGAATATAATTGCATTGATTTATTTGGACCTTTGTGAAACGTTAATTGTTGCATACATTTGTAACATTGCAATATTTCGAAATATATATCGAATATTGGAATTTTACAAAATAATGCATTGAAAAATTGAAGTTCAATATTTTATAAATCTCAATTAATCTTTACGTAAAAGCTTGATAGTAAAATAAATATTTCCCATATAATAAATAATGTTATATATTTAGATATTTCATAACAGCATTATTTTTCTATAAATACGGTTTTCCGGTTGGTGTTTGAAATCGAGGAATCTTTTAACGTTAATCTAACTACGCGTCAGAACAGATACAGTAGCATAGGCATGTTTTAACTACAATTTAAAATAGGTTTGTTCTAATTTTAGCGCCACCTAATTATCCGCACTTTAAAGTTTAACTTGGATTAAAATTAGTAGACATTTTTTTGAAACTAAAATGGGAAACGCCTGTGTTGGTCGATGTCATCAGATATTATAGATAATGGCCCATGGCAGATTTGACATCGCATTCCAGATAACGATAAGAGAAATATAGTTATTAGTTTATATAATGTTGTGACAGATAAAATATTGATCGTTTTCTATAAGTAATGTCTGAATGATTGTGGCGTGTTCATATAAAGAATCACGGAGAAATTTGTCTCCATTTGGTTTTTTTGTTTTTACCCAGTGATTTTTTATTTGCATAAGAACAAATATTTTTGATATTTTTTGAGTTTTAGATCGTGGCGAAAAATGTTTCCTATAGTTGTAATATATGGTATAAATGCTTAATGTTCAGAATATAATTCTAACATATTTAGGATTTAGATCCATAATTTATTTGGCCTGATTATCACTTGTAGTTTCATTATGCTTCATTTTATAGTTCTGGCTCTTATTGGCGAAATTCAACTAGCATAATTTTAAACGGTAGTGTGTTTTTGGATTATTATCATTTTTGATCGCACACTTCTATTTTTTTTCTTGTGAACTAACGGAATTTTCATAATTTGGGGAGAGTTGCCGAATTTGGACCACTTAAACATTTTTTTATTTATGTGCTTGTAAAAGCATTTTTAATATAAACATTTAAGTACAAAATAATTGTACTACTGTAATTTTCAAACTAAGATAACTATTTTATTTATTTTTTAGTTATTATTATCATAAAAAATTAATTTTTAAAATTGACATCCATCCAAGGAAACCGGTTTCTTGCGATGGACCACTGGTTGCTTAGAATGAACCATTAAGTACAATTAAAACAAAAATACTTCTTGATCTTTGGACTCACACCAGTACATTTTGTATGAACCCAAGTATCATCTCCTCTTTCCTTATTTTATCACATGGTACAAAACCATGTAGTTTTCGTTTGTACTCTTTGTTTTTTCTTTTTAATCTTCTCTTCTTTGCCACATCTTTTCTTTCCATTATTTTGAGGTTTTGTCTTTTTACTTATCAATAAGTTTTGATTTTTTTTTGTCTTATCAATAGTTGATAATAATTGTGTTTTCTGAGCAATACTTCTTTGTGCTTGAGAAGACAATGGACCTGGCTGTGGATTTTATGTTGGTAGAGGTGATATTTTATGAAGAATATCCTCAACGTTTTTACGCTTTTTCTCCTGAGGAATATAAACAACAGCGGAATCATTGCCACTTTCACTCTCGTTGGGTATTGACGTACTTGCTGAATTTTCTGTGATTATTTCAATTTCAGTAACATTACCACTATGTTGAGGTTGTGGCATATCTGATGGTGCTCGTTGATCCTGAAATACATGTCTGTTAATTGGCCAAATACCAGTGGCACGAAAGGCATTTTCAGCTACTGCCACAGTTGCCGCTCTGCTATATGCTTCATTTAATTAGTCCATAGTCCATGCTATAGTAATTTAGTATATTTTATCACCTTTATATTGACGAAGAAAAGTTTCTTGCGTCTGAACAAAATATTTCTGTAGCGGCCCAAAGTAAGCAACATCTAGAAGTTGCAAACGATGGGTGGTATGCCCAAGCAACTGCAGTAATACTATTCCATTTTCTCTAGCAAAGGTACAAGCGTTTAAGTTTTTGCTATGAGTCGTATGCCCATCAAGCAGTAAAAGGACTTTCCTATATTGCTGCAGTTTAGATGCTTTTGAAAACCACTCAACAAACAATTTGGAATTTATGTAATCTGATTCTGATATAGTAGCAAAGCTTGCCGGGGATGCCCGAATTTGAAGACCTTTTTCTTTTAAAAATGATCATCGGAGGAACATAAAACCAAGCAGGACTGACCGCGCATACCATAGTTGTAAGAACGCCACGTTCGGCACTTGTTACGCCTCCTACTTGGCGTTTACCTTTACAAGCAACCACCTTTTGTGGAGTTTTTTGTACTGCCGAAAATCCCGATTTATCGACATTAAAAATAGTTTCTGCGGTGAAATTAAACGCGTTCACACTTTTTTTCTAAAATATCAAAAACATGTCCTACGTTTTCTCTATTGAAGCCTCGTGCTCTTGCCATTGAGGTACCTTCAGGTTTTCGTATTGACAGCTGTGGATTTCTGTGCATAAATGAGTAGAACCACTTTTTCCATGCTATTTTCTTTTATTTATTAAATGTATGCGGCAAAGAGTATTTTTCAGCGACTTCGAAAGGTAGTTTTCGCACTTCTCGGATAGTCAAACAAAAAAAATATTCTTCAAGTTGAAGAATATGTTTGGTTAGAATTGTTTCCATGTCTTTAGTAAATGTGGGCTATCTACCAAGTGCTTTCACTTATCATTTCCTGCATTTCGTTTCATTTTACTTAATTCCAGTAGTATTTTTTATCCGCATATCTCTTAATAGTTGCTTTAGGTACAGGATAAATACGACTACACTCGTTCAAACCAGTATCACCATTCCTATAAGCTGCAACAGCCTTTAATAAGTCAGTTTCGGATCATCGTCCGTAATGCCCTCTTTTAACCATATGGACCCTAAAAGACATAAAAGATTAATTCGGAATTGTAGTTTATCAGGATTGCCTAAATTGAACCGGTTCATTTTGCGCAACTGCGATATGGTCCAATCTAAGGAACTTGACTCATAAATAAATTTGCTTTTAAAATATGTAATACAATTTGTTTTTACTTACTTTAACAATGACCAAAAGTGTTTCGTTCCTTGTAAAATTATTTAGTTCAGATCTATTACAACGCTAATTCTCCTCTGTCTACTTTTTACTTGCTACTTACTACTTTTTGCAGCAACGTAGTTTACGCTAATGTTCAATATAGTGCCCACATTAGGACATATATGTGTTATCCGACCTAGATAGAGTGGTGGTCCAATCTAGGTGGCGGTCCAAATTCGGCGACTCTCCCCTATTAACAATAGAAATATAATTAGTGGTACTGGAACCAATATTTAATTTAGATTTAATAACAATTAGAACATTTAATATATCTATAATAAATTTTTAATTGAATTTTTGAAAACGATTAAATTCCCGGTTTTTGTACAGAATAAATACAAAATAGTGTATTAGAGATAACGATAATTAAGTTTTACTGCTTAAGTAAGTACGAGTGAATCTGTAGGAAAAACAATTTTCCAAGTCTAAGACTTGAAATTCGGTAATTCTCACATAGGATATGTAATTGAACTATGCTCAAATTTTGAACATTTTTTACCGTCTAGTTTTTTTAGAAAAATGATATGAAAAATGATACCTTTAACCGTTCTTATACACATTCTCTTATGATAGAATGATTTCCGCTATGGATTTGTTTATTTTTTCACTATTAATCTTCCAACTTTATAAAAAAAAAGACATCACATGATAAAGTTTAATATTTGCAAAATGTTATTATATGTGAATAATATTGGGTTACTGATATAGTTATTTAAATAATTGGCAAGTCTAACTTTTTTTTCAACTTTCCATTACTAATAACTAAATACTCGAAAAATGTCTGACAAAGTCGCGCAACGAGCTAAGAAAAATTCACATATATATACACACAATATACTGTGATATATATATATATATATATATATATATATATATATATATATATATATATATATATATATATATATATATATATATATATATACATATATATATATATATATATATATATATATATATATATATATATATATATATATATATATATATTTATATATTTATATATATATTATATATATATATATATATATATATATATATATATATATATATATATATATATATATATATATATATATATATATATATATATATATATATATATATATGTATATTTTGGATGTAAACTAAAATGCGCTGTTGCCACATTTTTTTTTGTCGAACCACGTGTTAATAATAACGAAGTCAATTCGGTACTTTTTATAAATAATTAATAATTTATTAGTAATTATAAAATTTGTTTTAGTACTATAAATATAAATTGTGAATTTCTGTAACCATTTTAAGTTTTAGGAAGACAAAAAAATTTCATAATTATTTTGACTCATAAGTATCGCTCGTACTTCCTTAATAGGTTATATACCTGGCAATGCTTAAAATATTTTGACTGTTTATGTTTTCGAATAATATAAATTCGGCTTAAATTGGAAATTGTTTAGTTTCTCAAGTAAAGTCCGGTACTAAAATATTTGTTACGAACTTATAACTGGTTCATTTAATTTAAATATTTTGTGAATCATCTAAGACAAATTTTGCTTCGTATGAAGTGGTAAACAATTATACATAACCACGTCAACATTATACAAAACAATTATACGACCTGATATTTTATGACAGATTCTGGTCAGGATTCATTAATTTTAATCATTCACTTGTTAAAATCTGCCAATTAGTCATTTATGTCAATTTTTGTCTCAATTTTGAACAGTTCTACTGTTATTTTAATAAATATCTCCGATGCAATTCGACAGAAAGTGGACGTTTGTCTGACCTTATTAAATTAAATAAATGGAAATTTTAAATTCAGTCAGATTTTCTAACAAGGTTCCAATTTTCCTTTCGTCTGCCGTTTTTATTATAATCTATAATTTAACAAGTATTGCAAAAATATTTTTTTTATTAATTTAAGGCGATGCAGTCTTCATATGATCTAATTGTATTTGATATCGGTGAGATATTTCTACCAAGAGAGATGAGTTAAGCTAATACCCTGGCCCTGGAGTTGTTTATATTAGGATTTAACATATATTCTTCTGGTTTTCTGTGGTTGATAATTCAACGCGTCAAAATCGTTTCATAGAGTTTCTAAGAGGGCGTTTTTAGTGTCAATGATGGCTTCTGTGCGGACAGATCTCAATTTATGTGACATTTGTCTCACTTAAAGCTTTAAAAACAAAAAGACTTTCCGAAAACAACATATTTGGAATTAAATGTGAATCACGCACAGAAACGTTAAGCAAAAGAAATATTATTCGCAAAGCGGAATCAATAATTGACACCCGATTTAAGGCTTATTTTGTCAAAGAAGGATGCTACAATATTACTCTTGCAATACCGGTAATACCTGCAATACTTAACAATATGATGTTTGAACAAAACATTGTTTTCTTTAAAATTACTATTTTAATATCCAATAATTACAATTATTTAAATAATAATAATTATATAATTAATAATAAATAATTATTTAAAAATTTTAAATTCAACTTCTTTGATGTGAATATACCACATTTTAACTTCTATCAAGCCTACCTGGATCGGTTTTACTCTAACAATTTCCTGGAATTCTACAAAGGGAAATGTTTGAATTTCTAAACTGATGGAAAGGGATCATCAATTAATGATAGATACTTAATTGATTTAAAATAGTTTAAATAAACGGTTTAGAACCAATAAAAGAATCCAAATAGAGAAGTTCAAAAAGTGATGTATTTTAAGTACCTTGGTATAATTGTAAACGGAAAAAAACAACATAAGCATGGCAATAAGTGAACGAGTCAAAGCAGAAAATACAATATATTGAAAATAACACATATAGTTAAAATACAGAAACTCCGGTAAAACAACTAAAATATAAATTTACTAACTAGCGATTAGACGAGTAATATCATGTGCATTAGGTATCAGAAACAATAGAGGAATACAAGGAAAAATGGTTGAGATCGTCAAATACATAAAAGCCCAAATATTGAAATGGATTTGACATGTACAAAAAAGAGTACAGGACGAGTTTACAAGACAAATACTGAATTGGACACCTTTGAAAACTATGGAAGTGATGTGTTTGAGGGAAAGATCACGGATAGGTCAGGGGTATTACGTTAAAACATAATAATTCTAATATATCGCTAATAATATATATATATATATATATATATATATATATATATATATATATATATATATATATATATATATACATATATATATATATATATATATATATATATATATATATATATATATATATATATATATATATATATATATATATATATCGCTTCTAATATATATATCTTCTAATATATGATAAGGCTTTAGTCGTTCCTTCATCCGCTCTTCAGGTGTACAGCTTGATGCCAACTGATGACGGCCTAAAGCCAAAAACCGCTCTTGAAAGACATTTGCTGACGCTTTGGATGGCGGATGAAGGAATGGCACAGCACGACGTGGAGCACGGGTGCACTTTCTTAGCTTTTTAATATATATATCCCAGATAAGAACGCACTCTACAGGCTTCTCGGAAATCATAAGAGATAGAGAGACGATTTTTTTCTAATTTAATCGTCTCTGTATCTCTTATGGTTTTTGAGATCCCTGTAGAATCCATTCTGGGACACCATGTATATATATATATATATATATATATATATATATATATATATATATATATATATATATATAATAAACGATTAGACCAGTAATATCATAACAAACAACATAAATAACAAGGTTTCTGGCGAAGATGGAATCATTGCTCAACTTTTAAAATCCGCTGGTCCAGGTACAATCAAGGAAATAACCAAAATTCTACAAGAAGTTTGGCGAACCGAACGGATTCCGGACGATTGGAAATATGTTCTAATCCATCCACTACATAAGAAAGGAGATAGAATTGATGTAAACAACTACAGAGAGATATCTCTTCTCCCAGTTTGTTACAAAATTCTATCTCAATGTCTAGTAGACAGAGCACAGGGACAGACAGAAACTAAAATTGGTGAATATCAAGCAGGTTTTTGACCGGGCAGATCCTGCCCGGAACAGATCCTGAATCTAAAGTTGATCTGAAAACTATGGCAATTATTAAAGCAACACTAACTAACACAAGGTCAAAAGTAAAATTCATGGGTGACATTTCAGAGCCTTTTTAAATTAAAACTGGAGTGAGATGAGGGGATGGATTATCACCACTCTTATTTAACTCTGTGTTCTAGAAAAAGTAATACATGAGTGGCGTGTAAAAAAAATCGGCCCTGAATGTTGACCAGCCCATTAAACTGGGGAGAACCAACATCAAAATAGATTGTTTGGCGTTTGCTGATAATCTAGCAATTTTAGCTCAACATATATTGACGACACAAAAACAAATTGGAATCCCAAAAGAAACAGCCGAAAAGAAAGGACTCCAAATTTCCTTTGAAAAGACACAATCCATGACCTGCAACAGACAAAGAATACCATTTCTAAAAACAAAATATGGTAACATCCGACGAGTTTCTTAATTTAAATATTTGGGTGAAATAATCATGGAAAACGAGTTGGAAAAAGCTGCCAATAAGGATAGATGCCAAAAAATGGAAACTGCATTGAAACTTACACAAAATATTTACAATAAAAAATGCATATCTAAAAACCCAAAACTGAGACATTGCAACACAGTTATTAAGCCAGAATGTATATATGGTGCAGAAACGCTAATTTTGAATAGAAAGAAAGATATCGAGGAGATTAAAAAGAAAGAAAGAAAAATCATAAGAAAAATCTTATGTCCCAAACAAATAAATAGCACAACATACCGACTTCAAGAAAACCAAGAAATCAAACAATATACAGATATACATAGCGATATGAAAAAAAGAAGACTTAAGTTTTTCGGACACATAAAACGGATGGATCCGAGTAGGTTAACTAGACAAATAGGTGAATTTAATGAAATCGGGGTAGAGCTAAAATATAAACAATTAAATGGATTGCTGCAATTAAAGAGGACCTAAGATCAGCAAATATTACACAGCGTAAAATTGAGGATAGAGAGTGTTTCAGACACAAGGTTAACGTTTGGGAGGTTGGCCAGAGAGAAAAATGTAGGAAGACCGGAACAACTTGGTCTGACGAAAGGAAAAAAGCTAATAGTGAAAGAATGAAATCAGTATAGGCGCAAAGGAAGGCTAACAACAACAAACGCCTCTAACTGTACTTGGCGTGGTCCACCAGGGCCCATACGTGAATAATAATAATAAATAATTGCAACTCAACGTGAATATAGCCGAATATATATATATATATATATATATATATATATATATATATATATATATATATATATATATATATATAAATAAATATATATATATATATATATATATATATATATATATATATATATATATATATATATATATATATATATATATATATATATATATATATATGTATATATGTATATTTGTTTGCAAGTTCTTTTCTTTGGGATATTATAGATTCGATTTTTTTCATGGTCCTCAATTACATATTACAACAGATCTATCAGAATCAACGCCCATTCTGATATTTATAATTTCTCGTCAATAAATGACCAATAATTAACTGGTAATTCAAAAATCCACAAAGTAAATGTTGAATTTGATGTCATGGTTAAAAATTTATTTTTTCAATTATCCAACATTGATCCCCGGCCATTAACAAAATTCTATTACCAAGGAACTGGTTACGACGTCGATCGTTTAGGATTTACCTGATATTATGTTACAACGTTTTGCTATTATGGCGGTTCCGGTATGATAAAGGGTATCCAAGCTTTTACGCCTAATTATTTTTGTACGGAATTTAGTCTTTAAATCGAAAAAAGTTCTGCATTTGCTTATTCTTTACTGATAACATTTAATGTAATCGTTAGATGAGGGGTAGAATAGTTTGAGAACTTTTTTTCCCTATGTAAAAATGATTAGCTGATAATATCGATGAACCATTATTAATTATGTTATTAAACACTTTTTAAGTGTATTCAAAATATTGAATGACGCAGTGATATATAAAATTGTATTTTTTGGTCTATATGTTGCCTGCCGGTTGTCTTGTTCTGCGGATGCAGACGAGTCTTTTTTTATTGGGTTTGTAAATTTAGGGAACGTAACTTAGATACATCCAGTTGGTTTGAGCGTAGAGAATAGTTAAGACTGACAATATATCAATTCTTCAACTGGAACCTTTGGTATGAATAACTAAACTCGAAGAAATTTGTCACTAAGCACCAAATCACTTTTTTATCTTCTCGGCGCGCGTTTCGCTAACCATGTTAGGATCATCAGGATATGATTCAGTCTAATTTGATAACTAAATTGTTCTATTTATGACAACCATACCTAATGAAACGTGCAAAAATTATGAAGTTAAAGTTGACTGACTGGAATAGGTCTTTTATCCCAATTTATAGTATTCTTAATAAGTGTTTCGGTTAATAATGTCGACTTTGCTAAGAGACATTTTGGAGGGTAAGTATACGCCATCAAAAGCCAATTGATTATTCATTGCCATTATGCCAAAAATATAGTTTTCATAGCTTTGAATATGACGAATTACGTACCACAAAAAAAACGTTTTGCGGCGAAGTTTAATAACTTTTCATGTGAAGAAAACGACTGCTGAAAGTTATCGATTGTTGGTTGAAGCTTATAATGAACATGCTCTACCCCAAAAAAATTGTAAACGGTGGTTTAAACGCTTTAAAAGTGGCGATTTTGATATAAAAGACAAAGAGTGTCCAGAACAGCCGAAAAATTTAAAAATGCAGATTTACAAGCATTATTGGATGAAGACTTGACGGACGTCCTATCCTACTCGCCGTATATACCGGACTTAGTCCTTTCGGACTACCACTTATTTCGATCGATTCAGCACGAACTTTCAGAACAACACTTACATTCTTACGAAGAAGTGAAAATTTGGCTTGAATGGTTGGCCTCAAAAAATAAAAAGTTACAGAAAGATGGGAAAAAGTAATAGATAGCCAATACTTTGATTATTAAAGTGATTTATTTTGTTATGGAAATAAATGCACATTATTTACCAAAACACCTATTACATTTTGCTATTTGAATGCTTTCATGTACATTTAAAGCTATTTTATTATTTACACAAGTCTTAAGATTAATTTTATTATTGGCACCTTCAGTGTGTAACACTAAACTCGAAGAGATTTACCAGTAAACACGAAATCACTTTTTTATACTACTTTTATATACTTTATATTATTATTTTATATAATTGTTTTTCATTTCTCTGGTAAATCTCTTCGAGTTTAAAGCGACCCCTAAACGTTCAATATTATGGTCAATATATTGCACAATAATATTGATCGTCTGTAGGTTATATTGAAGGATTGTACAATATATTGAGTCAATCAAAAAGAATTTGATATTTATTGTGCAATATGATGTTATCTGATAAATATTGAATCGTCTGTGAGTGATATTGATCAATAAAGGTTCATTTCTGTCTCCGCAGTCAAACAGTGAACATCAGTAAGATATTGATTTTTTGATCGAGGTGGCTACGAAAGATCCAATAAGTAAAGAAAAAGAGAGAAAATTTATTTTGGAGTGCTTTGAGGAGTATTAAAAGCACTAAATATAGCAATAAAATTAAGAAAAGTGAACAATACGAACAATTGCTTTGTATTATTTCATGAGTGTATTTTTTTTTGAAGCATTCTTTTATCCATTTGCGTTTTTTTTCTCCTTCTTTTTCAAAGCTATGACTAAAGCAATGGTCGCACAAGCTTTACTTTTCGACATGTGAAGTTGTTGACTGTAGAAGTGTCAGTTGTCAACTAAATTATTGGATAATAATATTGGAACGTGTGGGTCCTCCAGTGCACAATATATTGAGAAGATACATAAAGTAATTTGGTGTTTTAGCGGCAAATCTCTTCGAGTTTAATTTCCAATATAATTTTAGTTAAGAATTTACGAATTGCAGTACTCTTATAGATGATGCATTGCCATTCAGTGGTATTAATTTTCTTTTACTACCATACTGCACCATACCATGCTCCAGTTTTAAGGAAATTCAGTTACAAAAACTTTTGAAAATATCAAAGTAATATTTCGCGTTAATTGATCGACTTTTCTGGTCTTTTCCAGTTCACTTTGTTGTCTTGATCAATTTGGATCTCTAAGCCAGCCAGTTGCAATTTCGAGTATATGATTCACACCTATCTCCATATAGTTGTTTTAGTATAAAATTTTTAAAAAGTTGGCATATGTTAAACGCAAAATTTTAAATTGTCACGTTGCTTCACACAAATAATTGTTATAAACCAAATTAAATGTATGGCAAATGACAAATAGTTTAAAGTTCAAAATATTTATTTATATCCATTTCTAGAACCGCTGGGGTCTATTTTAGAGATCTTAAAGAATTTCATGATGTAATTGAGGTTAAAAACCTATACAATATTGTGTTCTCTAAACACTGTTTCTTTTTTTTTTAAATGATTTGTATTATATTATTTTCAATCCATTGCTTGATTACCATTTCTATTTCGAATTTCGAAATAGTTTTTTCACTCCACTCACGACAACCGATAACAATTTTCGGATCGACTGCCCTGGATCATATCATCAAAAACCAGCCTCTGAGCCCGTTGAATGATCCTTCAAGTGAGTTTTTCTTGTCGGTGTTGCAAAACCTTTGTTGGACTTCTCCGACTCATTATGTTTCGCGACGGCATCATACACAATGGATCTCGCATACCCGAAGAACCGAATGGTTTCTGTCGCAGAGCGCCCAGCGCGAACACTTTCGATAATCGCGGTCTTCAGTTATACTCCGCACTAGATTTCAACATTGCGACTGTTTCGAGGTTATGACTGTTTAGTACATACGTCAAGCTATTTGGGCGCCAATCGCGATCTCTTCAAATGGCATAGGACGGCGGGAACTTCAAATTGAATTTTGTTCGGATTTTGGCTCCCCACTCCACTTTCAAACGTATAGTTTGAGTCCAACTAATGATGGCATAACCCCAGAAATCGGTCTAACTAACTTGCGAACGTTGTCAGCAAGCTAACGGGTCAGTTGCTAGATTGGACAATTTTTGCGTGGAGCACGGATTAATTTTCCTTGTTTTTGAATATTTTCAAATATTCTCAACGAGTAATTATTTAATTTTTTATCTTGTTGCATCAGTTCGATGAATTTTCGAAAAATATAAAATATAGCAGGTGTGGGGAAATGACGTTCTTATTTAATTACTTGTTTGTTCCTAAGTGGCACAGAACGCGATGTTCGTGTTAACTTTACATCGAAGCTTGGTTCAGGGAAAATTAGTTGCATAGAACGTGCTTTCTGTGTTCGCGCGTATTATCAAAACAACAATTCGCTTATTTCGGCGCGTCGTCTTTATCTATAGTTAGTTATATTTAGTTATCTATAACTGAAGCACAACGCGGATAACATCGCAAAATACAAAACAAAATTTAGGGAACTGCGTATATCGCATTATGTTTAAAATATCAATGTTTTAAGATAAAGCAAAATATATGATAATACATTTCATTTCTGTTTTGTTTCTGTTTCTCATAACAAAGACTGTTTAAAGTTCTTTTTTTTCCTTATAGTTCTTTTTTTCCTTAATCTTCTGTTTTTTGAATCATAATAAATAATTACTATTTTAAAACCATAAATTATATATTTATATATCTGCTTGAATTAACACACGTTCTGACATTTGAAATTTATCATCCATAAATGTCTCATAACTGAACATAATAAAGCAACTGGTAACACGAAAATCGACAAATTAAATCTTTCATTTAATGGCACCTGCACCAGACGATAACGTTTTTACTCATAAGCCATTAAATGAGATGGATTTTTCCAATTCGATTTAAAATATTTTTCGATTAAACCAATATACCTGCCCATCCGTTAACAAACCTTTATTATGAAGAAACTGGCTACGACGTCAGTCGCGTCATTTGGTTGGCATAGTGCCAGGAATGTCTCGATGAGTTAAATTTGCGAATTTAAACACGTGTTTACACGCATGTTTCCCTATTATGTGGGTCTTCCTTTTTGTTCGCTTTCCATCTCAGATGTTCTAACGAATCTATCGCTGTTGATTTAAATTAGACGATTGCGATTACCAGACGACACACATATGACTTCGACAACGTTTGGTTTTCACAAAAATGTTATTTCAATTCATTTAATTACTGTAGAATAATGGGAAATATTTATTAAATAACTACACAGTAATGCTAAATATTTATCACCAAATTAACATGGAATAAATCACAATATAATTTTTTTAGGAATATAATAAAACTGTCCTATATTGTACACGGTTATAACATACCGAATAGACCGTCTGATATTTTTTTGGAGTATTTGATTGTTGCGAGTTTGGAGGTTAGGTTAGGGTTTGGAGTATTCAGTTGCTTTTGTTTTTTTATATCGTATTCGCTTATTGAGAATGTCTGGTGTAAAGTATCAAAATTTATGTTCTTTCCACTTTGCAATATTTTGTTTTTAACGTACTTCCTATTAATCGCTAGTCGGCGTGCAGTCTTGACCTAGGCGGACGCCTTTGACTTTAGTAGTTAATGAAGCTGCTGCTTTTTGTTTTGACTGTAAGGTTTCTTAAAATTTTCTTGTGGTAGAAAACCGCTTTATGTTGAAAATTTGTAGGCGGTTTATGCTATGTGACATTCCGTCGAGCACCGATATTACAGATACACATATCAAGTTGCTCCGTTTGTGTTTTCAAAGACAGATATCCCCACTTTCGAGTAGCTTCGTATCTTCATGTGTGCCCCATGTGTGCTTGGATAATTCAGCCACCGAATATCTCTATATCGAATAACCTGCCTTTTGTTCTGTGTGATATTACACCTGAGTTCGCGATTATTGTAAATTATTAAAATAACGCAATTTTGCGCAAATAAGTATATGCCCAAGCTTATTTGGTTTTAACAAAAACCACACAACTGTATCATATGTCCCGAAGATAGTAAAAACAGTAGTTTGAACCATACACACTGCTGAAGAAACAACTTATCAAGAGAACCCAAAAAAACAATTGGTATAAATTTTGAATTGCAACAACGAAATATTCTAGAAAGTGGGAAATGAAGGGACAGCACAAAAAAAGTGCAGATACGCAGATATAATATGTACTTCAGAGAACCGATCGCAGGGGACTTTCCAGATTTCAGTGCAAAAAGTGAATGCAAACGCTTTGTTTGCACCATGCAAATATTGTGTGCAATTCGTATCTGAATAATGATGCAGAAACAGTTGGGTTGTCGAATAATATTATTCTTCGTATTTACGTTATTCATGTACATATGTACAAATATTTAAAAAAAAGAAAAATTAAGTTGTATGTATAAGCTCATTTGGCTGGTTTATCGTTTAAAGAAATAAATTTTGGTTAAAATAATGTTTTTGTGTCAAAGATGTATCTACAAAAGCATAGTGTTTATGCTTTTTTTATAAATCACCGGTAGTTTGTTCCAGTAAGCTGATGTTAAACAAGCAGTACTGTTTGTGCAGTAATGAAAACTTTTTGTTAGCCCTACAGGCCAAGTTGGCTCATGGTTTGATTTAATCTGCTCACCCAACCAGATCAGAACCACGACCGATATTGCTTAACTTCAGTTATCGAGAACTGATCTTCGACGAGATGCGACTTGCCACTGAATATACAATAATGAAAACAAACATTAAATATTGCACTCAGAGTCTCCAGAAAAGAATATCGATAAAGTGTTATTAGAATGGTCTACGTACCAAAAAAGCATGAATCCTCTAATAGCTGGCCCCATTCTTCAGGCTAAAGCAGAAGAGTTCGCAAAATTATTTAACGATACATGGCTTTCTTATGATTCTTTTTGCATATATTTAAAAAATCATGATATATGAATACAATAGCGTAATAACACAGTAAAACCCCTCGGAGAAGCTGTAATTGTAAATATGGCAACGTTATTAATTAGGTTAAATCAAAATTGGTGCCGCTCATTAAGAACTATGACGCGAGTGATGTGTTAAATGCCGATACATTTGGCCTTTTGGCCTACGGATCAGGAGATTATTACACAGATTGGCGATGCTGAACGAAATTAAAAGTGAAGATGAAGATCATTTAGAAGGATCGCCTTTTAGTTTCATGTACCCGATTGTTTCATGTAATAAAAGTAATTTTTCTAGTAATATCCGTACAATATATTATCCTTGAACGAGATGTGTACTGGATATATCGGTGGATATCATAGATGTATTGAAATTTATTGGTTTAAATAACTTGCTTTTAATATGTATTTCATATTTTTACATAGGAGATTTTAAAAATTACTACCAGCACGAAAACGCAAAAACTTATCTATCGTTATATATATATATTAATTCAAACCTGTTTAATTGTTGTTAAATGACACAGTGGTTTTTGATTTTTTGATTTAGGAAAAACAACCATCCGTAAATGCGCACCTTCCGTTTCTTCACACTCATTTAAGTAGGGGCCGATGATTCCTTCGCTTGATGTAGCAGTCCAAATGACAACCTTTGAAGCTCCTCCTTTATTGAAGCTCCTAAAACGATTTTTCATTATCCTGCTGAATTCGACTCGTTTAGCTGTATCATCGGACTTCATCTCTTGCATAATAACAACGCCAATAACAATGGAAATGTAAATTTTTGCTAATAATGCGATGAACCGTGGATCTGTGCAAATGTAGAGAAGCTGCCCGGAGTCGTAGAGACTATCGTGGATCGTCTCTAATAGACTGGCGAACGCGGTCAACATTCCTGCTCGTTCTTGATGTTCTTTTGCGGCCAGTTGATTTATCCGGCATTGTGTTTCTAGTATCTTTAAACTTGCGCACCCAATGCTTGATTAAATTCGCACTTGGCACTTCTCAGGGTCGCTAAATTCAAATGTATCCTGTACAGACGTCGAACAATAATTGAAATCGTTGTTATTATGAAACCGTCACACGCAAAATGCGCGTTGTGGTTCCGTGAAACGATCCATCGCTACTAAACTTAAAAAGCCAATCAAGCTTTTGACACAACTACCCTCCCGCCGCTATCTGTTTTTGGCGCGTAACAGTTAAAACAACATTCTGAGACACCCGTTATATAATGATTAGAAAATGGTTGTCTTTAAAAATTATTTAATTTTAATCCACACTGTCAGGGAAAAAATTGAGAGAAACTCTTGTTTCCAACGTGACTCATGCGCTTTATGATCGGTAGTCGAGGCGACCTCTAAATAAAATATTACGAGCTTCCCGGGTTTTGGCATAGAATCCCGTGAATGCACCGGCGGAATTCAGCAAGGTCTCCGAAATGTTGTTGACATTGAATGAGTAGCGCATAAGTAAACGAGTTAAGAGTTAAATCCAGCTTGGCACTTTGGACGGCCAAGTGTATAAACAGATTGGCGGTAACTCGGACTTATCGTCTTCTATCGTAACGTACATCGCTAATTCTTCACTGATATTTACTGACCTAATTAACTGAGGTTTATGAGTATATGTATCATTTTGATAAAATACACATGTAAATGATAAACAAATGAGAAGCATGCATTTTGATTTTACCCATTTAAAAATGGTTTAGTCACATCGGAAACTGTCAAATGTTTTAAAGCGGAGTCAGAAATGGCAACAATAATTTTTGCTAATACTAATCAGGTAAAAGAGAGCTCTCTGTTATGTTTTGGTATATTCAAAATTTCTAATGGTTTGTTATGTTTGTTTTTGTTTATGTTATTTTACAGTGCTAGACAAGCAGTTCTCTGTAAATTTAGGGTGCAATAAAAATGTGACTTTGTTTTATAATCACTATAATATGAATAGATATAAATTGTCTATCCAGGCTTAAGTATCAGAAATTGGTAGTTTACCTGATCATTATTCAGCATAGTCAGTATATTGACAGAATCGAGTTTTCATTGCAAAAACTACTAGTACGCAGTAACTCTCAGGTTTTTTGTTTTTATATTTATATACATTTTTTTAATTATTACCAATCATTTTTAAACACTCGGAACTTTCTGGAATTCTTTTATTTATCCCTAGTGTTTAAATTATATTTACCCTTACTTAATTTTTATTGTCTGCAACTGTGGTAAACATTTTTCAGCACTCAACTAAAAATTAAATTATACCTCCTATTGCTCCTTATTGCTCCGCTGCACTCTTTTACTCAGTCAAATATATATAAAATGTCAAATGTGACGCAGGTCTCTCCAAATGTCTGGATGAATTTGCATATCTGATTTGAATTGGTCATTAATATTTGATATTTTAATATTTAATTCATTTTTATATTCAATGTTATAAATACTCAATTAATTTTGCTTGGGGTTTTACAGCTGAAGTACGTTGAATATTGTCTGAAATGTATGGTGAGCATACTCCATCGAAAGAAAAACACGTGAAAAGTCTTTCAGCGATTCAGAACTTGTAATTTCAAAAAAGACAGAAATTGATTTTGACATTATTAAATGAAAATACAGTTGAAGTATTCGAAGCATTGTCAAAAGCATTAAATATTACTCTGTTGGCTATTTGATAAACAATGACTTTTATAATGAGATTTTTTTTAATTAAAAGTGACACCCGAGTTATCCGAAAATAGAATATTAAATAATTTAGCTGTTCCAACATAGTGCTCCTCTTGCTTGTCAAGCAAAAAAAATATTTGTTACTCGTTGTGACTTGTTTGTCGCGAGAAATTGAAGTAAATGGACAAAATCATCAGTTGAACTTGGCGAATCATCTAGAGAGTTTCGGTCATAAGGCATTGATGACATACTTTATTATGTGCTATTGCAATCGAAAAAAAAACATTTATTGTCAACCACTATAAATAGCAATTGTTTAGATTGAATGATGAGCATGAATGATCAGTAATTGGTGACACATAATGCTATATACCTGACCAAAACCTGTAAATGAAGTATGTTTCGAACTTGAATGTGTAACTTGTTTACCTTTTCTGATCTATGTAATATGTTATTATTAAAACACATTTTTCTGATTACAATAAATTTCGGAACTATTGACTAATTGGTTCAGATAAGCCATTCATTTGCTGTGCATTTGGGACAAAAAATGCCACTTAATGTCACGGTAGTTAAGCCAATACTATAAAATTACTATGTTTATATTTTCTGTTTGGCCTGGAACCAACAATACACACTGACCAATAAGAACTTGAGACGATAGGCCCGGCACACCCGAGGCTACAAAATCGTGACATCTAGGATTCAGCCATCAGTTCGAAGCTCTTTGCCGAGAGGATAAAGACAACAACCAAATTAGATGCCTTGAAACTATCCACCGCAGCTACTTCTGACCAACCGCATTCTGTCAATCAAATTTCCGACCACTTTTTTAAACATTTTTCCGCATTTGTCCGAGTTATGTTGACTTCCAATATAACTCAGACTTACAACGTCCAAGGCGTCAATAGTTGTTGGTTTATCAGCATAGACCAAATATTTTACATAACCACAAATAAAATAATCTAAAGGCATTAAATCACATGACCTTGGTGGCCAATTAACAGGTTGGTTTCTCGAAATAATTTTTTCACCGAATTGTTCCCTCAATAAATCGATTGTTACATTGGCGGTATGACATGTGGGGCCGTCCTGTTGGAATCGCATCTCTTCCAGATTAATACTATTCAAATTTGGAATTAAATAATACACGTAGTCGAATAACAAAACTCCACTTCCTGCGATCGGCGATGAATTGATAAATTTGAATCTTCAACACTGTCAGTAACAACGGGGAAGTTTTCCTCGGAACGCACAGTTTTTTGCCTTGTTTTTGTTTTAATCTTGAGCTGCGTGACATGTGTCAGCGACCCCTATCGGAAGTGAAGAAACGTGAAAAAAATGATCATTACTGAACGTTTCAAGTCAATATTTTGTTTCATTCAAAATCCGAAAAATCTTTGTTAAGGGACGCTATATTTATTAATTAATTGATATAAAATTATTATCATTTTTGTGTTGATTAAATTACAAAAACAATGATTAAATTACAATTACATCGCGGCTCTGATTAACTGTCACTAAATACAAATAAGACACAATAATAATACAAATGAATCCTTGGAATTGGTTATATCACGAAACTAATGTAACTAGAAACTTTTGCCAGACATCTGCAAACTTTAAAATCTGATTTTAAACTTTACAGATATCTTTTATATAGCGAACACAAATGAAAAATAAAGTAAACTAACATATTTTCTAAGAACAACTCTAAGGTAAAGTTTATTTAGTTTATTACCCACTTGGGAAATCGATCCTGTGCCTTACTAATTAAATATCATATTATATGCTATCTTTGTTTTAATATTTTTCACAGGAGTCTAATTTACTGATTAAACTAATGGTCTTCTACTAGGAATACGGTCCAAGTTAATTGAAATTGCTAGCTCTTTTTTTATTTCGATATACATATATCCTACATGTTCGCTCGATATGAACTAGTTAATTGCTGGGGTAATGGAACAAGTGTATTATCAATTTAACTCTCCGGTGTACTACACGAAAGTGCTTTTTAAATCACGTAGTTCAATGTGTGATTGGAACAGTGGTACAGTACTTTCAAAAGACAATTTGATTTACAATATGGTTCACTAGTGAATTTATAAAAGCTGAAATGATGCATTTATTGTTTTTTTTTTCGTATATACGTTTTTATTATCTATAAAATGTTTATTTTGAAATCATATTTTTATTTTTTGTTTTATATCAATAACCATTTAATTAAAATAATAATATTATTTTTATTTGTTACTCTAAAGAATTTGTATATACAATTAACTGTGCATCATAATACATAATAATACTGTTAGACATCACTTTCATACTTTTCGTCTGGCATTCGGCTTCTGTAAATTCATTATGGTCATATATTGTCAAAAAAAAACTCTAAACTGAGTGGAAAAAATTATTATGTGAAATAAATATCGGGGAATTGCTCATTTGAATGTGTTTTGTGTGTTTTACGCGGGTTGCTATTTATGTATCTATTTATGTGGCAACAATTGTGTTGCTAAGCACCATCTGACATATACATTGTAAAGTTTGACATTGTCGACCTATACGTATTCAGAACGTTTTGTCACACGGGCGCTATTTGTGTTTTGTAATGATTTGAAAATTTCGTCTTAGTCAAAAAATGGAATTAACTCGTGAGAATTTTCGTGCGATGATTTACTACGACCTTCAACGTGGATTATTTTAACAACAGCGCATCGATCAATTCACTTCAACTTTTGGCGATGAAGCACCATCTAAAACCACTATATAGAACTGGTTTAGTGAATTCAATCGTGACCATCGGTCGCTCACGGATGAATTTAAAGAAGGTCGCCCAAAATCGGTTGTTGTGCCAAAATATATCGGTTAATTAATCTGACAAGCATACACAAGATTTTACATGAACATTTAACCGTAACAAAGATTTATGCCCGTTGGATTCAACATAATTTAACAATCGCTCAAAAAAGGTCGTGGCGGTTTGTGGAAAGAACTGCTCAAAAAATAAAATCATGGTGCGTCAAAAGCCGTGTATAACATCTACACAGTTGACAAATCTGGGATCTATGTGTATAAGTCAGAAAGTACACAGTAGTCGACTGTATGGGTTTGAAAATTAGCCAAACCCAACAAAAGTTGTTGGCGCAAGAAGCACTTCGAAACAAATGGGCGCCCCTTTTTTTTTTGATACATGGGCATGTGGCTACAGTGCCACTACAGTACCACGCCAATAGTAGAACGGTCAGTTCTGTATGGTACACAATCATTTGTTTTCCAGAAGTATTTGAAGAAATAAGAAAAAAACAACCAGTGACGCCGGATCATTCTTAACCATGATAACGCGAGGTCTCACCCATCGGACCGAACAACTTAATATTTGACCGGTCAAAACATCAAATCGATGGGTCACCCACCGTACAGCCCTGATTTGGTACCCAATGCTTTCTTGTTCCCGCCCGTGAACAATAAACGGTAATCAACGATTTTCGACATCAGAAAGGGTTGATGCGTTTAAAATGCATGTTTTGGAGATACCGCAATCGGAATGGAAAAAGTGCTATGAAAATTAGTTCAAACGTATGCAAAATTGTATCGATCATCGCGGAGAATATTTTGAAAAACAATAAAACAATTTTCAATGATAAGTATTTGTTTTTACTTATTATTCCGGATACATTAATAGCAACCCTCGTACAATTGTGTGTACATTATAATACATAATACTGTTTTTTAGTCTTCAGACTTTTCGTCTAGTCTTCTGGAAATGCAATATGGTCATATCTTGTTAAAAAAATTTAAATTGAATACTGAAAAAAAATCTGTCAAATAAATATCGGGAAATAGCTCGTTTGGAAATACTACAAGACGTAAACAGCATGGATCAAAATTAAGACAGACATATTGGCTTATTGGACGGAAATCAAAATAAACTCTGTATAATAAATTTCTTCTTTACAAGGTCATATTTAAGCCGGTCTGAACATATGGGATTTAACTGTAGGGTTCAGCAACAGACTCGAACATTCAAATTATTCAGAGATTTCAGAAAAAAGTTATTCGTATAATCGTAGGTGTCCCAATATATGTACCGAATTTCATCATACAACTAAACATTTTAGTGTCATCCATCAAAAAGTCAGTTAAACAATTCTGTGAAAAATACAATAAATGACTAACAGTACTTTAATACCTAATAGTAGTACCTTGTAGTACCTTAATACCTAGTACCTAATACTTAAGTTAATCAATTGGTGTTACGTAGACACATGTTCCGATCTTTTGCGCAGGTTTAACTAGTTATTAAGTTCAGAACTATCTCTCCATTACTGAATCGATCTGTACATGTCATTTATACGTTTGTAACCTTATTGTCTGTATGGACAGATTCTTATATTTTTAAGAGTAATAAAAAAAATGTTGAAAATGTTAACGCAGGGATATGGTGAGTCAATAACTGAGAATGCTGAGAAGTGATCGAAAATTTGCCTTGTTAATGACGAAAACCTAAATAAAGTGAAGGAGATGTTGTGGGAAAATCATAATTCAAGCTTAAGAGAGATGGCCTCGGACTTAGACATACCTCACGAACTAATTCGTACCATTTCAGTTCGTTTGGACGTACGAAGTGTCGTGGCATGGTTTGCTTCGAAGAAGCTGAAGTGTTTTTAAGGAGTTTTTTTAACACCGAAAACAGATTGCTGAAAACATACTCGATCAACAATTTTTCTATTGGAACCTTTGTCTGAAACACTAAACTCGAAGAGATTTTTCACTAAACACCAAATCACTTTATTTAATTTCTCGGCGCGCTGTTCATCATGGATATTATTTAATTTAATTCCAAAACTAAACTTTGTTTTATATATATGACAACCGTACTTAATAAAACGTATAATAATCTTCAACGGTGTAGTTAATCACGCCTTACCTTAATAATTAAAAAATGAACTGAATGAAATAGGAATAGGGGATTAAACGAATCTTCTGGTGATACTAATAGCGAAATGCACGTCGAGAAATTAAATAAACTGATTTGGTATTTAGTGGTAAATCTTTTCGAGTTTAATGTTTGATCAAAGCAATTCGGCCTCACATCCATGATTATAATGGGTGACGAGACATGGAGTGATGGATTTAACAAACCAGAATCGGGTTTCTATCAGTGCCGAAACCGAAAAAAAAACGACGCTCGAAAATTAAAGTCATGTGGATTATTCTCTTTCGTAGTGTTCGTAGAAAATTCCCATTCGGAATTCCTTCCATAAGGTCAAATTATTCTTGGATTTTACACCACGATAATGCGCTTCCTAACACACTGATTCTTATATGCGAATTTCTAACCAAAAACTCAACGAATTTTATCGACCAAGCATCATATTCGTCCACATATGGTTACTTGTGATTATTTTTGGTCTTCTAAACTCAAATTAGATAAACATTTTGAGTCCATTCCAACCATAAAACAAAATTTGCAGGAGCTGAAGGCCTTAGCGGAAAGGAAAACCTGCAAGAAATGTTTCGACTATTAGATTGTTCGATGACAATCGATACCAATGTTTTGTGGTTTATTGAATTGTTTATTTATTTTACGGAATGTCTAATAATAAATAAGCATTGTTTATTTCAGTGTACCTTATTCATGTCATTATCTTTTTAATTTAAGTTTTGAAAAAAATTTAAATATCGATACCTTCATTCTAATACCACGTATGGGAATTTTTATTAAACCCTGGTTTTGAACGTATCTTAACCAGTTTTTGAAGTCCTATCCAATGACTCTAATAGCAAGTATCAGAGAAAAATATTTCAATGTTGTTTGGAGTTAATTATGAACACAGATCACAATTTTATCTTTATCACGTTTCAAAGAAAGTCGAATACCACGTATGTGATTTTGGATGAAGATGAAGGTGTCAATATGATTTTCAATATGCCCAAACACTGTTGGCGAACTATTACTTTTCGTAGATGTAACTCTGAGAAATGCAAAGTTCTCGATAGTATTAATGAATTTTGAAAAAAAATATAATTAATATTTACAACACTGGGCCATAGAAATAATTTATAACTTACTTTATAAACTGGTGCATTTAAATGGGCAACACAATTTGTTATCTATTACTAATTTTAGCCATTATGATACGTTGTTAAAGAATAATTACATATGTTTTTCTGTTAATAAGCGTTGAGGTCGGCATCACAATAATTTATTCACTAATCAATTTTTGTGAAACACATTGTTTACCTGCCGATTCACAATGTTAGCTTTATGTTAGTCATTATTAATTTTCATTGATATATCATCCCTAAAACTGAAAGCGTCGTTTGCAGTGATGGATGCTTCATGGAGGCATTGAGCTCGTGAGGACGAGAATTTTTTTCATTTCTAATTATCAGTGTTATAATATTTAATATTCCATTTCTTGGTACATCTTTTGATAGGTTTATAATAATTGTAATACGACTATGTGATCAGAGGTTCACTTACTTTTACAGGCGTCTTCGACTGAATACTTGGTTTTTTAGCCTTAGGATAATCTGTTGCTAAAACAGAGTGCGCCGTTTCTTTTTTCCATTTGTTTTTTAGAAGCGACTAGAAATCGTTATAAGTAAGCGAGAATGCCAATTTGATATCACGATGTATTTGTTTAAATAACTTTCTCTTTCCGATTTGGCTTAACATATCTAAATTTTTGCACGATCAGGGTGAATTTTGTTAGCGATTTGTTGATGGTTTCATTAATTATTTAAGGTTTTTTTTTTTAATAAAACTTTGCTTGATCTATCGACTCTTTCGAATATTTGTCGTTACATGTCTCTCATAATACAGAATACTAAGGACAATTCTTTATTTGTTAATCTAATTTTAACACAAACGTTATTTAATATCATGTTTCGAAACCATTTGATACCATTCATTATCATTTCATATTTAATAAGGCTTAAATAGTACACATTATCTAAAAGCATTCATTCAAAGCATTATATATATATATATATATATATATATATATATATATATATATATATATATATATATATATATATATATATATATATATATATATATATTTATTTATTATATATTTAGCAATTATTATTTTTTGGCAGCCTCTAATATGTTATTATAATAATAATCCATAAAAAAATAACAATTTACTCAGTTTTTATCAATGTGTTGTCAGCCTATAGAAATACAAAAACCGAAAGTTGCTGGCACTATAGGCAATGATTGTAGAGACGAAGTTGCAAAGAGGAGAAACTCAATAGCTAGTGACAGATATAGAATTCTCCGAGTTCGTAGGGATTTTAGGTAGTTAGTAGATATTTTCCATTAGTTTTTTTTAACGCTTGTAAACAAAAATCTGTATTGGATTAGTATTGTTTATTTACATATTATTTATACCTGTGGTATTTACAATGTTTACGTTCCGATTTCCTTTGATTTTGATTTGTTTTTAGTTCGTCAAGTTGATTTAAATTAAAAATGTCGGTAGATAACTTGCATTTGCGTCACATTATGGTTTTTTTGTTTCAACATGAACGCTGTCCAAATAAAAAACAATATTTATGCCGTTTGCGAAGATGGTTTTATTGGGAAAATTACGGTGCAAAAGTGGTTTGTAAAATGCCAGACGGGTCATTCGTCTTGAGAGCGCTTAGGCAGATTCGTACAAGCTATGCGCTTTGGTAATAAAAACAAAGACGAAGAGTTTCATTGTTAATTCCGTTTTTATGAAAACAAGTACTTCGATTTCTTCTTTCACCCATTGTTAAATACTACGATTTCTCCTCTCACTCAGTGTTAAATAAATTAATAATATTGTGGTAATAAAATAAACTAATAATATTAAATAAAATGGACAAATTTGTGACAAAACGAAATGTAACAGTAAACAAAAAGACCAGATTGTACAATGAAACACATAATATTTAAAATATGGATTTATTGCCTAGGATGACAAGCCGCAATGTGTGCATGAAGCCTTCAAAGTTAGTCCGGCATTTGGAAACAAAACACCCGTCCTTACAAAACAAACCATTAGAATTTTTCGAGCTTAAATCAACTATCAACAAATAAAGCCGTAATGAGACCGCAGCACTTCAAACATTCTATTTAGTAGCATTAATTACGGCCAGGGAGTCTAAGCCCCACACGATTGCGGAAAAGCGTATTTTACACGCTGCCATTGATATGGTCAATGTGATTATAAGTTCGGAAGAAACGGAAGAACAGAAAAAGTCGAAAACTATACCACTTTCAAATAACACAATATCGAAATTTATTGATGAAATGAATATGATGATATAACTGAAAACGTTAAAATAAGTGAATTTTTTGTTATTCAGTTGTCGAACTGGGTGAAATTTTTGTGTTTTACCTGATATAAATGCGAGGGGTCAATTAACGAAAATATGCTATATTGCAAATCAATCCCCGGTCATGCAACTAGCAAACGACTGAAGTTTTTATTGACAACACAAAACGAAAACTTGGACTTAATAAATGCATTGAGGTATGTATTGACGGCGCGAGAACGATAACGGGGGAAAACAGTGGCGTGGTAGTAAAATTAATAGACATTATACCACATATGGAATGGACGTATTGCTTTCTTCACAGAAATGCGCGTCCTACAAAAAGGATGCAAGATAATTTACAAAATGTTCTGCTTGAAGCCGAAAAAAATTGTCAATTTAATTAAAAGTCGACCGTTGCATACTAGATTGCTTTCTATATTGTGCGAAGAAATGGGTGCCAAAACGATTCATTGCTTTTTCATACTAAGTCCGGTGGTTGCACCAAAAATATTGATTTTTGGAGACCATGAAAACACATTTACGTTAATTTTAAATTCATTTACTGGAATAATTTTCAGATAACAACGATGGTTTGTCGAAAAGACGGGTTCTCAATCCGTATGACGAAAATGTTGCAGCTGCTGAATTACCTATTGAGACTCACAACCAATTTATTGAAATATCGGGCGACAAAACTACAATTTTTAATTCAAGATGTAAATAAGTTTTGGCTTGTACAACGATGTGAATTGGGAAGCCTATTAATGGAAGCTTTGAAAAACTTGATCCCCTTCGCTACTTCTTACTTTTGCGAGAAAAGCTTCTCATCTATGGTGGCTTTAAATCTAAATATACAAATCGTTTATTATCACTGGAAAATAATTTGCTTGTATATGTTTGCAATGATCCACGAATAGAAAAATTTTTAAATTTAAAAACAAAATTAACCGTTACATTAAATTATTATTTCAAACAACTTTGGCTATTACTTTATTTAAGTTTATTTTATTATGTTGTTATTGCCTGGTATTATTTAATTTTCTAACACTTGTTTTTAAATGAAACATACTTTAATAAAAGGATATTTCGAATACAGGTCTTATTTTTTGAACACATTGCGACCTCCTATATTCCTGAACCCGATCTTCCTTAGGGGTCGCGACTCCCAGGTTGAGAAACGATGATTTAGAAGATATAAGCTAGTTCTGATGGTACTAAAACCTATTTCAATTGATCCATAATTACATTCCATACGAAAGAGTAAAAGATTCTTCTTCATTTTTGTGGTTCTAGATCACATATTTCTGTTATATTAATGGATAAATATCTTCATAAATAACTTACCTTAATTCATACCCCTTGTGATCTATCTAGTATGACAAAATACAAAAAATACTTAAATAGCAAAAATAATGAATATACCACATTATCTTTCATTTGTTAGGGCAATTATGTCGTAATTGGCTGGCATTTTTAAAAAGGAAAAATATACTTAGAAAATACTCCTTATAATTTATTCACTTTGGACAACATTTTTATATTTTATGCATTAAAGAACCAAGAAACCTTTGAAGGTTGGGGTTTATTTTTATTGTTGGGTTATTCTTGGAAACTCGGCGTTTTAAGATTTTCTGCTTGTCTGGCTGTTAACTTTTAAGGGATCCCGTTAAATTCCACAGAAATAACCCGAACAATAAAACAACCGTGGCGGTTTTTCTTTTAAACGGATCGTTAATCTTTATTCAAAAATTTTAATCCTTAAAAGGCCCTTCCTATCCCGAAATATTGCTTTCTTCATCTAGTCGTTATAATTTAGCGGAAAAAATGTTTTATACTTTTTATTCGGTCTTTTTAAGGAACACCGTTTTGTTGTACCATTTCAAGTGTAACGTTTTAATAAGAAATTTGTTCGGATAAAATGCGACCCAAAGCGCAGATAAAGAATTATTCTGGGGATTTGAACAAAATATTTAAAGCGCTCGTTTATATCCTTTTATATACAAATAAGCTGTTTTCTGATATAAAATTCTCTACATTTTGATGCATTTCATTCTTGTGAGGGCCGTATATACAACACTTTTGTTGAAACTCATTATTTTGAGTTAACATGCTCCCGAAAGTTAGGCTAATGCTATAAAATAGTTCTTTAAATTTTGTGCATAATAACAAAGTAGTTCTAGTCCAAATAAACTGGTCGAAGACTTACAATTGTAGCGAAAAGGTGTGATCGGAGGAACATGAAATTGTAGAAGGGGGTTACCGTAGTCAGATACACATATATGGAAGACTGATAAACCTTGTTCTATTGGATCGAGTTATCGACCTGACCATCTCCCAACACCAATTTGGCTTTCGATCAGGAGATCTATTGTGGACCTTTTGGTGAATTTTGAGAATACTATATGATCTTCCTTTGCCTCAGCGAAACATACAATGCTGTCCGTCTTGATTTATCTAAGGTATTTGACATGTCGTCGAGATTCTCGATAGTTTTCCACCTCCACTAGTTGTATTAATTATGTACTTGTAGTATGTATTATATGTGTATCAATAACTTTCTCACCAATCGCTCTTTTCGACTTTGGATAATAAATGGCTGCTTATCATCCTCTCTCCCTTTCGAGAATGGTGTGCCACAGGGCTCAGTGTTCAGCCCAACTTTGTTCAATAATGCCATTAACATCTTCGATTATGTCACCCCCTAGAGTATCAATCAGGTTGTTCGTTGATAACATCTTGGTTTATTGCATCCTCACCTAGAGCATCCTCCGCATCCTCACCTAGAGTTTGGGAGAGACTCTTCAATTTCCGAAATTCTCTTACATATTGGTCATCAACTTCAAAATATTTCCGGATAAATCTTCGGTGGTCCACTATTGCAGGGCAAGGCTTTGCTCCAGAATTCACTACCTTGACTCTCCCATCCCTGTTAGACCTTTCTCCAAATTTCTAGGCATTACATTCGATATTTTCATGGAAAGAGCATATACGCTTCTTCAAGTCTAATACTCTTTATCCCATCAACATCCTCAAATAGCTGTCATACAACAATAATGGTATTGATCAATCTGCTATCTTTCACATTTATATGTCTATCATACGTTCCAGTCTAGGTTATGGCTGTATTTTGTATAGCTATGCCTGTCCTTCTTACCTGCGATCCCTGAAAACTGCAGAATTCTGTTCTTAGAATAGCCCGGATAGCTTTCAAATTCAGTCCCATATCTGGTTTACAATGTTTAGTGACTATAGAACCCTTAAGTTATCGTAGATTCATGTTCTTACTCTGCTCTACTGCCCGGGCTAGCACCTTTCCCCTCTTACCAACTTAAATTGAACTTCACAGGACGTTCAAACACCCGGATCCTATCCATGATCCAAGAGCAAAAGGTTCAGCTTGCTTATTAATCTGGATCTTACGTCAATAGATTCTATACCCTCCATTCCTTCCGTTAATCATCCTTGGTTGTTTCCTGTTTTTTTATTCAACTTTTCTCTCCTTCGTTTTGATAAGAGGTTCTTTCCCCAATCTCTTTTTCAGTTGTTCAGAAATATCCAATCAGTATATCCTTCATACAACTCATTATTCAGCAATAGTTTCAGCTCACAAACTGGAGTAAGAGCAGCGCTAGTTCTGCTAAATTCACACTTCTTACTTCTACTAGCATACTATCTGCCGAGTCATATGCAATCTATGAAGCTCTTAATTTTATTCACACATCTAAAACCTCAAACCTTGTCTGTATTGATTCCTTCAGTTCCCTACAAATTCTAGAAAATGCTATCTTTTCACATCCACTGCACACCAAGATTCGTGATCTTCTATATTCCCTTTAGTCTAAATCCTACTCCATCCTTTTCTTCTGGATCTCGAGCCATGTGAGAATGTTCCATCAGGGAAATTTTTCAAAATACCTCACCTGGGTATATCTTTAATTTTCATTAATTTTCAACGGTAATCTGACAACCTGAAAATAAAATTTGAACGGATATAATTGAGAAATCTATATATTTTATAATCTGTAATACATAGTAATAATAAATAAATAATATTTTCTCTTTTCGTTATCACGTAAAAATTCCAATTTCTACGTGCTGTGAATCGAGTATCTTTCCGGGGTGAATGACACAATATATTGAAAATAGCAGTCTATGAGTGACATTTACATTTTAAACAGTGTTGCCGCTATTACTTTTCAAAATTCTGACACTCTTATTGGGAAACTCTTGTTTAGGATTTTTATAAGGTTTAATTCATGTTTTTTTACTGCATTTTTAAGGAATATAATATATCTAATGTATGAAAATCTAATATAAAATGAACTTGGTTTTATAACAGCAATTATTAAATGTATGCACCAGTTCCCAATTACGTAATAAATAAATTGTTTGCATAAATATTATTGAACATGCAAATTTCATTTCCTACAAATATAAATAATGACCTGGATGAATAATTTCTAGAGAGTGCTTCATTTTGTGTATTTTCGCAAAGAACCGTTGACTGATGAGAAACAGGGGGAGAACTTTTGGAAGTTTATGGGGGCCACGGTTAATTAAATACGGTGTCCTAATTAAAATTTACTACAGTTTTATGTCGGCACAAATCGTCTTTTTTGTCAACGAAGTCCGAGGATTTTTGCTTCTTTGTCTTTAGGTAAGACCTCAGCCAGTTTAAATTACCTAAATTCATGTAATTATATTACATGGTTTCATTTAATGGTTAATCATTAAACTTTTTTTGATTGATAACATTTCAAACAATGTTCTTTATGCACTTAAATTAATAAACGGTTTTCCAATAAGAGTGCCAGAAATTTCAAACGCAATAGCGGCAACACTGCTTAAAATGTAAATGTATGTCACTCATAAATCGCTTCTTTCAGTACAATGCGTCAATTCGCTACTTGAATTGGGCTCTAGAACAGTTAGAAGGCGATCCTTACTTTCGGAAAAAGGTAATCTTTTCCGACGAAGCGTACTTCTAGCGTAATGGATTTGTAAACAATTAACTTCACTTTTAGCTGTTGGACATCTAATATCCCTATAATGATAACAAAACCACGTGCTGACGTTGTAATGTTTATTTATGCATGACATAATGATTATTTATAGGTAAACGTTAATTTATATTTATTTTAGTCATAATTTTTGATATAATGTAATTTATAATAGAAGCAAATATAAATATGATGCGTGTTAGACTTTTTTAATATTAAATAGGGAGTTTTAAAATGCAAGTCATAATATACAGTGGTGGTTAGAGAAATAGAACCGTTACAATAAAATACACTGTTTGGCAAATAAAGTTATAATAGTATACATAATTAGTTCAATAACTGTATAATATAAATATATAACAAAAAAGGGAAAACATAATATCAAACTATTAATTACATATGCTATTACAATTTTATTTGCCAAACAGTGTCTTTTATTGTAACGGCTCTATTTCTCTGGCCACCACTGTATGTCAGGGTCATTTTGTCTCAGGGTCATTTTGTCGAAAGGTGTTTAAGATGACTAAACTATTTCATATTGAGTGAAACTCGAAGACTATCAGATTATTAAAGGCAAAACAAATTCAATTAGATTTATTTAATAAATTACGTTAGGTTTGTATAAAATAACCACCATGAAAAATTTGAAAATAATGTAGAATGTAAAAATATAGTTCGAAAAATGTTATTGATTAGTAGACATTTAGTATATTTTACATGTTTAGTATACTTTTATGTTGTATAATAGGGAGTTGGTTGTTAATTAAAAAATTCATCTTATGTCATACAATTAAAAGCAAAAATTGCTTATAAAGGTATATTTGCGTATATCGACAATATTCCCGTGCGTTTGGACAATTTAATCTTTATAAATTTTATAAAACGCAAAGTCAATTACCCAGTACAAGTACATTTTTCAAAATTAAATTACATGGACGTATTTTTGGTGGTGCAAATATCAAATACTAAAATTTTCATTGAATAATTCATGTCCTCTCAGACCATTCAGTTGAATTCAGAAATGATTTACTGCTTCACATAAATGAACATATTCTGTTTTTTGAATGGGCATGCGATGAGTATCTAGGGATTTTTTGTAAGCCATCATGCAACTGTTCATTGGAGAGTTAGCAAACTTACCAATCCTATATGGACTATCCGGTAGAGCACTTGAGTTCAGAATTTCGTTAAAATATATTTGCGGATTTAAATAGCCTTAAAGGAATATTAGATGAGTTCTGGTTTATGTCCTAGTTTCACCCTAACCTTTTGTCAACCCTTGTTTTTTAATTAAAGATTTTAAAATTGGCTAACATAGATGTTCAAAATTTAGTTTAAAAATATATAGCTTTGTTGGGTGATACGTGCTTTTTGTCATACATTTAAAGTATAAAAAGAATTTAAAAAATTAAACAAAAAATTGCTTCGTTTAGGAGGAAATATTTTTCTATTAAAAAAAAAAGAAGCAACGCAGCCACCAAACCAAACTACTCATTCCATTACAACCTATTCACATTTAAAAAACAGGTCACACTAAAAAACAGGTCAGATTTTGTTAACTAAAAGGGCATTGTGTGTCAGTATGACAACGTCATTCGCTTCTATGAAAGTAAAAGCAGAATAATTTTGGCACTCTGAAAAGAGATTATCTTAGATGATGGTTTAGTGCATCCACTAGATATCTTGGACATTGCATTCTAAAAGTATCTTTTGTTTCCAGAACTTTCTTGTAACTTCTTTCTGTAAACTTCTCATATGAAACTTCCATCAAAAAACCACTTCTGTTTCTAAAAAAAAAATATTTTCAGTTACCAGAAGCTCGAACGATCATCGATCATAATAATACATAAAATTGATTACAAATATTTCTGACTTTGGAAATAAATTATTTAAAAACATGCAAATAATTAACTAATATATTTAATAATCTTGCATAAGAATATCATAGGTTGAGATTCTACTACAAATATAAAACGCACTTTGATTTAATTTTAGGTAACAGACAATGCAGTACAGCACATATTTTTTAGCAATGAAATGTGGCTTGAAAGAGAATAACATCCAGCATACATCCATTAATGCCACATAGTTTAACGTAAGGAATAATTTAGTGCCACGCATACCAAATATTCAACAGCGAGAAAATTAACTTTGGCACAACCTAATTATTATTCTGTGCTAGGAAAAAATCTGGCAACAAAAACTTTGATCGAAACGCCGACAAACAAGATGTACATATTAAATCATAACAAGCTCAAAGAACCTTTTTAAATTATTGATTATATTTTAAGATTACTTGTTTTACTTGTTTATACCGTAAAATAACATTAATGCTATATAATTACAAGACATAAATGAGTAACTTTTTTAAACATAATTTAATACACATAATAAATCTTTCGTATTTTGAAATGGTAAATTTGTATCAAATAATGTTCATACTGTTGTTTAAGTAGTAATTAACAGATTCAGTAATTATATAATTAACAACAATTAAGTATCAATAAATCTATGCACATTAGATTTCTTATTTTTTAAAAACTGTCAACGTTAACTGGTTGACTACATTAACCTTGGAAGGCTCAGACTAAATCTGGTAACCAACCAGTCTTTTAAATATTTTAGCTACTTTTTATATTATGGATATGTCTGCCCAATAATTATTATTGTTTATGCATGATAGTGTCGTAACAAGAGTTTTAACATTACATCACATGTGGGTTAATTTCATATAACATGATACTATTAAAACATATCTTTTATCAGGCATTTTCCTGGTCAGTCTTGTGTGAATGATTATGTGTCCTACTTGATATTATTTCGTGCTGGAACATTGCTCTAGCTTCTGATAAGGGATGATCATTAATTTTTGAAAATATTCTGACACTGTTAGACTGTACACTGTTCATCTTAGTGCAGTTCGGTTGGGAACGTATACCATTCGGAATTCAGAATAATATTTTGTTTTGAAGAACCTCCATTCTCTCGCTATTGGCAGGCGGTGCATTGTCCCAGATATCGCAGGACAAATAATTATAGGCCAAATCAGTGATCTATACAGACATACCCTTCATTTCATTTTTTAATTATGTGAATTCTCTACGTTAATCTGGTATCATTCTCAGAAAGTTACTGTTTGGTCTGGTTTTGGAGATGAAGGAGGAATTCGACCTTATTTTTTTGAAGACTATGATCGAAATCGTGTTAACGGTGAATGCGACAGATTTATGCTAACATAATATCTTTGACCTGAATTGATTAAGTTTGGGATATAAAAAATGTTATCTTTCTATAAGATAGTGCAGTCAGTCGCCAGTCAGTCGATTTATTGCAAGAAAAGTTTCCTGTTAGTTCCTTTTTATTAGTTAGTTAGTTCCGATAGTTTCCTTAGTCCTGTTAAGTTATGTTAAATCTCACGTTTACCGAAGTAAACTTCAAACAATTATTGACCTTAAATGAAACATTCAATCCACCATTAAAAATATACCATAATCGCAAATTGGCTCTTCAGAATGCATTCCACCAGATGAAGCCAAGATTAAATGTTAAAAATCATTATTATACCTTATTTTGAAGTTGTGACACTTAGTGGACAACTTAGTATTTTAACCCCGTTTTGTTAAAATGGTGTTTTTGGCATAGCATAATATCTAGTTCTAAAGTTATGCTTTCATCTTCGTCCCATATAATTTTTTTGTTTTTACTTTCCTTATATGCTAAGAAGTAAAGGGCTTAATAAACCTCCCTGTTTTATACAAGAATTGTAACCCTTGCTCTATTAAATGCTCTTCAATTTTTGCTTCCATCCTGGTAGTTTAATAAAATATATGTTCTCTAGCAGTTTTATTATATGAAAAGTTGCATAGTTGATATTGAAAACAAATTCATTTGTTGATATTTTGGTGGCGACTGAAGGAATGGGCAATTTTTGTGTGGAACACGGATGAATTTTACTTGTGTTTGAATAGATTTATTATAGTTGATGATATTCCTCTCTATGGAGTAGGTAAATGACACGTAGGGCCAACACCTTTTGTAGATTGACAAAGAAAATAAATTACGTTCCTTACCGTTAAACTAATGGACATTTTCTAAGTAATATTTCCCATTTATCTGAACAAACATAAATAATTGATTCCCGAACTGAGATTTAAATTCGGAATCATTGGCAACTAACATTATATCATTGTGGTCGGCCTCTGTTTTTTAAGTTACATTATTGCATAATAATTACAACTTTGTCTTATAAATTCATACTTGTCTTTTCCTTCTGAATTTGTTTTATTTCAGTTTTCGAAAAATTATTTTGGAGAATTTATGTCAGCTTTTCGCAAGAAAAGGCTGTGTGGAAAAAATTGTGCGCTTTATGGAAAATATATTTTTGTTTGAGTTTGTTTTTCCAGTAGTCCGACTATATAAGACGAATTAAATTCCAGGCAATTAGTTGAGATTTTTTCTGTAAATCAGATATTTATATATAACCCAGTAAATTAGAATCCAAGGGCGTGTGATGGCATGATATTGGTGACCAGTTGACTACCATTTCGCGAAATATCGCACGAGATGTGTTATACATCGCATCGTCTTGTTGAAAGAAAACATTGTTTATATCCACATTTATCAGTTCAGGCCAAAGATATTCTGTTAACATATTCCTATAGCGTTCACAGTACTACAACTTCCATCATCGTCTTCACAAAAATAAGGCCATGTCAATATCTCAAACCAAAAACTCCACCAAGTAGTGAATATAAGGATGAAGAGGTAACTCCTGAATCACTTGAGGATTTTCATCGGCCCAAATCCTACATTTATGTTTGTTCGCAAACCTATTACGCCAGAAGTGCGCTTCGTCGAAAAATATTATTTTTTCACCAAAGTGGGGTTTGCCATCCAACTGCTTTAGAGTCCAATTCGTGTATCGTGTATATTTCCACGGTGAATTGACTCAATGTACTGAATACAGCAGTGTATGAGTGACATTTACATCTCAAACGGCGTTGCCGCTATTACGTTTCCAGTGTATTTATTATACGCTACCTATAGGTTTAAAACAGAAATTGACAATTTCAACGAATATAATTAGTTCAGCATACCCATGTATGCTATCATCATCGATTATCTCATTTTTTTAAGTCTACGTCGCGTTTTATTCGTTTTATTCGTGATTATAAGAATCGGAATGAATATATATTGCAACAAGTATTATTACAAGTATATTTCGCTTTTGAATTTCTAACTGCCTTAAAATTTTACTCATATTTTCATGAAGAAAGATTTTCAAAACCATTTTTGTTTTGATATTCTGATTGTTCTAGTTATATTTAAGATTCGACATAAAAAATCACCAAATATATTTTCTTTCAATCACGCATTTCTTTCCCTTCATCTAAATATATTGAATAAATTTTATTTTTTCTTCTCGCTTAAACAATCGAATAGTTAATTATTTTGCAATTTGGTTTTGATTGATTACTTATATATAGATAGGAAATTATAACGCAATAGTAAATTTCTTACTGAAATGCAAATGATGTATTACAAGTTTTCGGATAAGTAGGCAACCACTCATATCGCGTTATGGTTTACCGTATAAGCGTCGAGAATTGACTTACCATGTTTACTTTACCGGAAATCGTGCATGGAAATGTATTTTCCCCCCGTCATAAATTAGCGAGCAATTCGGAATTTATGAGACCTATTAAAACTATGCAGAATAGGAATATCCGCAGTATTTAATGGAAATAAGAAAATTTAGGAGTTATCTATTTAAAAAGTTTTAACATTAAGTATTTTAATTAATTTTGCCGTCAAGTGTATTTGAAATTAATTTTGTTTTTCTTGTTTCAGGTAATATAGTTAATTTAATCATATTGCATCCTATTTGTGTAAGGGTAAGTTAATTATTTTTAGTTTATTTGTAAACAGTTTTAAGTCATTTACAAACAACTTGTGCTTCAGTTAAAATGCGATTAATTTAATCATTTTAACATTATTTTGTATAAATAAAATAGTGATAAAAAATCCTAACATACCAGCCAAAAAAAAAAAGTAAGCGAATGAAATGTATTTTTACTTTGATCAAAGTAAAGTAACCATTTAGGATTAAACGCGCATCTCGCAACTAAGGCTATTTAGCGATTGGACAATATACAACCACGGTCATCAGCCGCAGACTAATCCCTATCAAAACTACCCTCAAGTTATTAAGCCTGTTTGTGCTTCATCTTAAGCCTCTTGAGAAGCCTGGCGACTACCGACCGGCGAGTGACCAACGTAGAATATCTTTCAGAAGGCATCCGGCTTTACCCACCCTAGAACCAGCATGTCAGAGGCATAGTTCCCTGTCGGATTTTATACCCTTGCTTGTTGACATACAATACACTAGTCTGGTTTCTCCTTGAAAGATCGCCGATCCAAGTACTAACTGCAACAAACCATGCTGCCTTTCGACCTCTGAGTCACTAAGGAGATGCTAACATCCCGGTCTATTTAGTTCATAATTATGTAGGTGGCATTTATGTCGATTTTGCAATAAATTTTAGTACCCAAAGTTGTCGTGATCCTTCCCAATAACTGCGTTGCCAAATATATTCTCGGAAAACTACAAACCAATGCTTCCTTAAAACACACTAAATAATATCTCTGATAATGTTTTCATCCTTGTATGGCAGTTTTATTTGGCATCGTATCTGTTTAAACGAATATTTAAACAAATTATGTACAAGGTATAAGAGGTGCTTTCGTAAATTAATATAATATCACCTACGAAAATTCACGTCGAAAGGCTATGATAAGAAGTAACATTTTAAGCAAATATGCGAACAACCACATTTGGCAGATATTAATTGGTTATTATTTAACGAATAAATTATTAGTTTTTTAACCGTGAGTTTTATAATTATTAGTTTTATAACCAAATATATATTATGTACGCGAATATCAAGATATGGGTTTTATTTACGAGGAACCTCTTCAAAATTTCGAAGGAGCTAGGCGTATGTATGGGCAACGGTACCCCGAACGGCTGCTTCCAGCTCGCAAACATTTGTTTCTCAAAGACTTTTGGATACGGATAACGATATTCCAAAATTTCAAGAATGTGGGTGGCAGAGATAAATCAGTTCTTAAGTTCAAGAACAAATTTTACATCTTTTTGAAGAGGATTCTACCAGAAACACTCAAATGTTGCGCTTCGAATTGGATTTTCCAATTGAATTGTACACAGAACACAAAGAGCAATTTCTCTACCCTTTTCATGTACAAAGGGTACAAGTATTCTTACCCACTGATTTGTTATGCGACCAAAAATATTGTGAATGCTTTATTCACCATAACTAAAGGAATCCAATTTTTTTTTTCAATATTTTATACAACCGTCGTAGCTTCTTTCACGAGGAATGGGATGGTGGACATTTTGAATATTTATTAAAAAAAAAATTAATCATTTGTTTCTTAATGTGACATGTATTGTTTAAAATGTGTTATTGTGTGAAAAATTACTGGTAGTAATTTTAACTTTGACATTAAACGATAATAATACGTAAGTTTTCCTTTTTTTGTAACAAAACAAACCACATTTAGGCGAAATATATATAATAAATTACTTTAAAAATATACAGTATTTTGAAATAATACCTTAAAACGCAATGCAACATAAACGGAATTGTGGTAGTTCGAAATAAACGGGGAGATGGTGAAACGGTTCTTTCGAAATAAACAAAACGTTGCTAAGAAAATTTAAATGAATCTTCTGACCGGTTTTCCGTTGAAATGTTTGTATTTTGGATACATGTTATCAAGAAAGGTTTTGTTCAAAAAAAGTTAAAGTTACAAAAGTAGTTTTCCTTACATCTTGTATATTGAAAATTGTACAAATTATAATGATATGATCGATATGTTTCCCTTCGTTTTAAATCATTAAAAATTGCCAGAAGTAACAGTCCGAAATTAGTCGTGATAAAAGAACCTAACCTAGCCTAGTTAATTTAGTACGTATGATATGGATTTATAGTAGATACATCTTGCTTTAAGTGGACAGTGTTGAAAAATGTGTTAACATCACGAAGTGAGTCTTATAAAAGATTTGTGTTAGCGGATGATACATGGGGGCATCGCTTTGATCCAGAACTAGAAATAGTAAATACGTAATATCGCATAAATGCAATTTTCCAGTAAAATCGCGGGTGACTTTTTTCGTCGGCAAGGAGATAATTTTTGATATTTTGAAAGGACTCTTCTGTTTTGTTATTTATTCCATAGGCACATTATCATAAATCATTATTATAGATCTTATACCGAAAGAATGTGAAGCAGCAAAGACAACTATTGCTCTAATCTGTTTTATTTCGCCAGGTACACCTCGGCACGTGTCAATAGCAGCCTCATCCGCAATGTGGCTTTCCAAATTTTTGAATAGCTTTTCTATTCTCCAAATTTGGCTCTCGACAATTATTGTTCCTAAGCCGAAGGCTGGTAAAACAATAAGTTTTTTAAAAATTGTTTCTCATATATTAAAAATTGTTTCTCATATATTAACAATTGATAATCAATCGTTTGTATAATTGCTTCTCAGTTAATTAATAGCTGATCAATAATATGCCACTATGATGCAATATATTCCATTTATTGAACTTTACAGGAACTAAAGCAAATACTAATGCTCAGCAAATGCTGGATGTGCCTCTAGAAACTACAATGACTGAAATTAAATATCTTGCTCCGGTGAAAGCTGGTTTTGATTCATCAAACTTTTGTATATTTTGATGTTATAATAAAACACTGCTGCATTAGTTTTCTTTGTGATATGATTTTGCGTAAATATTTGTAGTACCGGGTGAGGCAAGTATTACGGTACCACTTTAATTATATAACTTAACGGAGGGCGTAGAAGAAAATAGTGCTGCTGAAGATGTGTTTTTGCTTTCCCCATCCTCCTTTTTACTTTTCGTGCTATTGAAACCCTATACAGGAGGTGAAACAGGAAAAATGACTTAAGGGAAAGAAACTGAACGGAAATAAAATATGGTGTTTAGCTCTGAAAGATTGTTTACTGTGATAAATGCTGGATGTGCGGCACCCCAACGCCCTCCTTCACGAGCCGCCACTGGGAACAAGACATTATGTATTTTTCTATTATATGCTTATTTCGTCTTTAAACTTTGTGTTAATTAATTTCTGAAAATTCTGCCAGTCAAATGTGAGCCTTTAGCAGCAGCGAAACTTTGTGCCTTTTTTAACATTTTTTCCGTAATTTTTATCAACATATCTGTTGTTAATGCAGCAATTTCACTACAGATGTTATCCGAGCTTATTTATATAAACCTTTTCCATTAAAAATCGCCATAAAAATAATCCGAGCCCGTCTAATCAAGAGATCTGATGGCATTATAGTATTCTAATCGCTTATTATTGTCTATAGGCAACAGGTCTTGAACAATGTCAGTCTTACAAGGAAATGTAGCGATTTTCCTACAAATCGCCACCAAGGTGCAAATAAACAAATGTCTTTGTTAAAAAAGTAACTATTTATTTACAGTTCACTGGTTCACTATCACAGTTCAAGAAATACAAAAAATCTGAGTACACCGCCGGTCTGTCTCTTTACATTCCCTTCTTTCTGTTCGAGAAAATTACTCTCCCCCTCTTGAGATTGACACCCATCTTGACACTGACACTCCCCATTGTTTATGCGTTATACCGGGTTGCTTCAGAAACATGTCAAAGTCATTTCTCAAAATTCGGCGTAAACTGCGTGGACAAAGTCCTTGTGGTCGTCGAATCGATGGATACTCTTCCGCATTTTGCTGCACACGTGCCATATTTTCAGCGCTCTGCACTGTTCTTACACTTCTGATACGTGGCTATCCTCAACTCTTCCTAATTCTTGAAATTACTTGAATAAACGATTAATTGTCGTTTTATTTATTGTTATAAATTTCAACAATTTCACTGCGTTTTATTAGCGTTTTTTATCCTTAATACAGCTTACACGTCTGCACTTCATAACAGCAAAAAACCTAAACTGTCACAATAACACGAACAATATAGCGTAAAAACAAAATGGTTTTATAAAATAACCAAAACATAGCATTCCAGTTCTTTGCTGCAAATCAGTCCCTGATTTGCTTTAAGATGGTTAACTACAATCTGGGTAAAATAAACGCTGCTTTATAGCGATTTTTTATGGAAAGTATTCAGTTATGTATTTTACAACGAAAAATATTTTAACATTTTTCTTCGCTCTTAATATTACATTCCATATTTTTTAACATGGACCTAAATATGTGTGTAGGCCAGTCGGATCAGATGAATGTAACTAATGCAATTGCACATTCTATCACACATGTATTGAGTTCTATTTTTTACAGAACTTTTGCTAACTATCGCGATATTATAATGAAACAACCGGATTTTTCTCCTCCTTTACTTTGACATTTTTTTATTATGAAATTCTTAAATTATGTTACATAATTACATGTATGTAATGTAACATTGTAAATTATGTTACATGTACGTGTATGTATTAATGTAATTAATGAATTTTTAGAACCAAGGCCTGGATCATACCTCAATAGATTTTTCTAGTGCTAATTAAAGAATATCACTTATGCCCCTTAACTAATCGTCGAACCAATGTATAATTTGTAGGGATAGAATAAGGCTCAAATAAAACAGTTTTTTTTACTACGCACGTTATTGTGACCCAATTCTCAACTGATCCACGTATTGTTGTCATTCATAAATTACATTGATTAGACATTTTGTCGATAACTGGACATTATTGAAGCATGTAACGTTCTATGGTTCATGTAATATTCGCACGGGCTCAAATATTCATACGTGTACAATTACCAAAACGTAACTTTCGAAAACACGTACATCCAAAATGCTGTTTAAATCGGAGAATTGTTTATTTCTCACGTTGGACAATATTCTTTTATTAGAACATTAATTCGAGAAATTCCGTTCCAAAAAAAATGATGGGAATTCTTTTTAACACCAAAATTATCGAGATGTGTATCTTTTGTATCGCTGATATGCTTGTAATCTAGCCGATAATTATGATGCCACTCGGTGAGTTAGCCACCCCAACAGCTACTTTTATTGAATGAAGTGGCCTTGATGCTTCACTCAAAACTTTCTTCTGTTCTAGTGCTGGCAATTTTGTTTATTGATTCGCCGGTGCCGCATTCAATCCCTCGATTGAAGCTTTAAGGAACACTTTTTTCGTTGAAAGTCACTATATGGGCGATAAAGTCAGTGAATGCCATAATAATTTATTACTAGAATATAAGGATGCCAGTTAATAATGATATCCACCATGCTTATTACAACAATCTGTAGCGCTGCGAATTATGGCTGGAATTATGATATCTGTCTTCTTGTGGCAAAGCATTTCAGACGCTTTGCAGAAACATTGCTTCAAGTTTATTTAAACTGGTTGGCTGCTGGGTTCTATCGGCAATAAACCTCGGGAGAACGTCGGTTAGTCGTGTGTCGCTATCCTACGATAGCGACACATGACTATACACGCATCTAAAATATAAAATGTTTGAATAACTGTATGAGGTCCGGGTTTATTTTGCTGAAAAATAACTTGGACGAGTCTGCAGGTACATCCTAACGACGGGTTGCAATATTTCAGTTACAGAAGTTCTTTTCTAAGAATTTAGCTGTTACATAGACATTCCTGGGATGATAGCTGTATTCTGCTCTAATGCAAAAGTTAAATATCCCCTTTTACTCCAAAAACATCCATCCCTTCTACCTCCATCATAGCTTTCTAAATAAAGCCTAGACTTATTTCTAAACAAAGTCACAAAAATCCATGCCGAGTACGGAAATCGAACCCGCTACCGCCCCTACTACAGTGCCGACACAGCTAATGCGGCCGACTATTAAAAAGTAAATCAATTCTCGTTTTCTTCACATTTTATAAAAATTTTAATCGAATTTTGAAAAGTGCAAGAATTAATGACTCACCTAATATTAAACTTTCTAATTTAGATGTTCAAACTGTGAGAATATTAATTTAAAATGTACCAAAATGTATCATTTTGAAATTTTAAATTTCAAAAATATACGAGAGCGACATCTTAAAATGATTTTTAGTACATGTGTATACTAAAACAATTATATACGATGTGCGATTTAAAAAAAAGTTTATTATTAAATCTGACCTATATTTATTATTGCTTTTATTAGAGAAATTTTTCTATGGATGTTAAGCAAAAATAATTTATTTTATAGAACGCCTCAAAACAGTGCTGTGCTATAAACTGGGTCCATACCAATAAAAATTTACATGTATTTTGAATTTATTATGCGACGAAAATATTTACGACGCACGATTTCCACACACAGTCAATAAATAGTTGTGTTGTGCGCGCTGTACGTCCCACTCCGTTTGTGTGTGCAGTAGGTGATGTTTGAATAGGTTATTTCAAGAAACTTCAAAAGTTCAAAAGCATATAAAGTTGCTTATATTTTTCAGTGTTTATACTTCTTTTCGGCAGTTTATATTTTTCTATTTTGGTACAAATGCTTCATCTAATAACGAATTTTCTTGTGATTTTTTCATTTTTCTTGATTAAACTATTCATTATTATAAATGCAGTTCATTTATTTTTCAAAATAATAATATGCTGGGACATGATTTGACTTCAATCAGTTACTCAATAAATAATAAATTATTAAATAATAAATTCCAATATAACCACGCCACGTAGGTATCTTTTTGAAACTAAAAACTGTGCGGGGAAAATATTTGCGTGTGATCTTGTTTGTTAGGGCGTCTACATTTCCATGTACGCACTCCACATACTATACATACAGCCTGCACACGCACATTTTTATTAATGTGGATCCAGCTATAGCTGCTACTGTAAATTTTCCAAAACGACCTCAAGCTCGCCTTTACGTGAAGGTTTCGGTAATTGTATGAGGAATTATTTATGAGGAAAATGGAGTTGAAGTTTTTCAATGGTTGAAAGGATTTTTTTTGCAAAAATAGAGAAACAGCGTGGGAGAAAATATCTCGGAAAAAGTCTATGCCTATGTATGATTCAGTTTGCTCTGATTCTACATACTTCTGACTAATTTTGCTCTGCCTCTTGGCTATTAATTCATACATCTGAAATTTGTTTTGTTTTATTGTTTCCTCAGCAATTATTTGAATGAATGGAATGCATCAGATCGAAAATTGAGGAAGAATATTTTGAATAATTATTTTTGCACTTATAATTTATAAAAAAAAAGAAAAAAAAGCAGTTAAAATGATACCACAGATTTAATAATTTAAATATTTTCAAATGCAATAGCTGTTCAGAATAAAACAAAGGTTAGTATAAAAAACAAACCATCGATTATTGTATTTCTATCTATGGAAGCGGCATTTTCAAGTTGCTAGAGTTAAAAGTTCAAAAAAAGTTGCAAAGTTCATTAATATCAATGTATCATATGCAAGCTTTTTTGCGTTAAGCTTTTCTGTGATTTTTTAAGCCTAAAATATCGAAAATCATGAATATTGTAATTATTCATTATTGCTTGAATAATTGGTGACAATAAATGATGGCAAATTATACTAAGCAAATATAAATAAAAACATTTAATATCTTTTAAAAAATAATGTCTATAGTATAAAATCTTATTGTTGATCCGTAGGTCACTTCAAAAGTTGAAAAATAAATACAAACGACTTTATTGTTTTTTAAAATATTCTTTTGTACATACGGTTGAACGAATTTTTTAAACCTATCTCACTCAGGCCGTTAAGCGTTGTCATTCATGATAGATATTGATAAGACAATTGCGATATTCACTAACGAATTCCTACGAGATTGTGTTTTGTGACAAAAAAAAAGTTAAATGAATACATAACCACACCAAGTTTCGTCAACTCTTCATTACATTTGTGCATATTTGTTTGTATCAATTAACGGGAACCTGTTTTTTTAGAGTTGGACAAATTATCTGCAATCCTTCGACAACTTTTTTGACAAGTTTTTTTGCGTCCAAATATTCGTATGTATTTGTTTCATGTCAATATCTAGGGACGTCTTAATCTCACTTATATAGGTGACATGACGATGGATTTCTATCACTTTTCTTACAGTGTTGATGTTTCTTTCAAGGTGTGATAAATTAATATGAATGTGTGGTAAATAAAATAAATTTAAATAAACAAATTAAGATTTATATCTATCCAACGATTCCTTGTCCAGTGGACGTTTATTTCCTTCCTGTCAAATTATTCCATTAGGTTCAGCTCTGTTGATATCTCCAAATTATATTGTTTCTCATTACACCGTTTATTGTCGTCTTTTTATGTAACACTTTTGTAGAGCTTTTATACTATAATCCTATCCTTACTTTTATCAATTTATTTATATTTACTTTTGTATTCTTAGTCTATTGATTTTATCTTTCGATTGAAAACAATTCCATTAAAATGATTAAGATGATTATCACTGGTTAATTCTCGCTACTAAATACAATCCTTAATTACATTATCATGTGGATTGTTTGTTAATATCTTTCAGAGAAGAACCTCCAAGGAATAAGGCTAATTCCTCCAAGCGAGTAGCCTTATTTTTTCGACATTTTTTGCTCTCTTTGTTTTTTTATGTACTCGTCAACAATTTTTGTTATGTACGAGATGTGTAAATAAAGTAATGAGACTGGTATAATAGCGTTTGATCTGGCAATACTGTTGACTTCGGTTTTGGAGGGGAAATATGCCATATCTGATGCGTTTTCAATATGAATTTGAACTCACTGGAGTCACTTAGTGGTATTTTTGTTAATCAGATTTTTCAAATGCGTTAAAAATTAGTGACAACTATTTCGAGCAATGGTGCGTGATCAAGTTTTGTTTCAAACTTGGGCCCACTGCTACGGAAATGTTTGCAAAACTTCAACAGGCCTATGGAAATAGTGTTTTGTCTATATTTCGCGTTTTTAGATAGTTTCAGGTATTCTCAGAAGGCCGAGACTCGAGAATCTTACAGCGGAAGGCCGTCAATTGCAAGAAGTAATGAAAATGCCCACATAATCCGTGATTTGGTACGTTCTGATGGTCGGTTTACGGATTCATAGGCCTTGAAGTTTTGCAAAAGTTTCCGTCACATTCTACACAAGTCTGAAGCAACACTTAATTGCTCACCGTTGGTCGAAATTGTTTTGACTCGTTTTCGTAATACACTATTAAAATTCGGTTTTCGAAAAGATTTGCTATAGGCCACCAAGTGGTTCTAGAGTGTTCAAACTCGTACTGAAGACGGATTAGATATTGGCCTGCCTCTCCTTCAAAGGAGAACCAAACAGGGTTGCTAGATCGAACGTTACGCCACCAGTCTTATTAGTTTATTGACACACATATACATATTTGAAGAAGCAAATGATTTTAGGCGACTTGGTTAATGCAGATTATTTAAATGAACCAATTTTATACTCAAATACACTTCGTTTAGGATATCGATTTTGAATAAACATTTGTTTTCATGTCAATATCAATCAAATATATTTTTCTTTTGGTTATTTTTTTCTAAAATTATCTTAATATCTAATTTAATTATTTTATATCATCAATCACCATTATGGGAAACTTTATCTTACAGAACAATTAATTATCCAAAAATATAGTGTGGGTAAACTTATTGGCGTTACAAGCTTTCAATTTCCCATAAACTACCCCTTAGTTCAGTGGGCGGGTCTATTTAAATATCTTCATCGCTGAGCAAGTCATCGAGATCAGCCATCCGCAGGAAAATTTATAGGGGGCGTGCGGGCAGGAAACATTGTACAAGTGCGTCCGATTAATAATTTCAAAGTTCGAGAGTCGCATATTTCATCTTTGGCACAGTCATGGGCAGATGTGCGAGAGATAACCTCTAAATGGTTTTGGATCGGAAAGCATTATAGTTTGAGTGGAGCTTTCCGTAAAACGAAATTGCCTCACATCCGGGATTGCGATGGATTTCCTACATTTTTCTTTGTAATCACATTTAATGGATTCGGAAGGCGTTTATAATTTTCTCTTTATTGAACTATTTACTGCCGATGTCAGGGATATGTAAGGAATCATGTGCGAGTTAGAAACATATGATAGTCGATTATACTTCAGAATATAAAATCGTTGCGTCATTTTTATGTGTTATGCCAATATAGTTTGGAAAAAAAGTAAACAGTTTAGTATTCTTCAAATCACGATTCAATATGAAAAAGCTATTAAGGATAAAGCAAGGTTTATTACAAAAATTACAATGTAACAAAGTTAATTATCTCTTATAATTATTAAAGAATTCTTCTTGTTCTTAAAAGTTGCTTCTTGCCACCACTTTGCAAAAGATAGATTAAATCAATTTTGAGATTTCTCTTAGTTAATGTAGACGTTTGTTATTTTATCTTAAACTTTTTTTAAATATATTTTCAATCACGTGTAATTCGGGTGTATTGACTTTATGGGTTTTTAAACTCACCAAGTGTATAATAGTTTATTTTAACATAAGGAGGTCCTCAATTCTCAATAACTATGAACTAAGAAGGTCAGAAATTGCCTCTGTCTAATTCGTCGTCGAACAGCATCACTACCTATCTCACTCTATCACATCTGTCCATCTCACTTACATTGGCGAAGTCCATTTTTGACCACACAAAAGTATTTTTTTAAGCATGGTATGAGTTTTTTGAAATGTGGTCCTTTTGAAAAAATAAGCAATAATATTTTTTGTGGAAAGAAAAATACCAATTGTTGTACCATTTTGAAATCTTGACTAAATGGGCCATCTTTTGAAATAGTTTGCCCAGGGTAGTACAGTTCATTTTTTTAAAGGCGAAGTTTCAAAGTTAGCGACATAGTTTTTCAAACCAAAACTCAATGAAACTTTTTTTTACTAAATTAACATCGTTTATTGTTTGATTTGTGACTGCGATTAATAGCATGATTATTAAGAATCACGTTATAAAAAATAACACCGAAAAATTGGAAAATTTGTGATTACAGTACCTAAAGATATAGCCTAGGGTGTCGAATTTCAAGATTTTCAAAAATGTATCTATTATCACACAACACGGGGACGGATTTTTGTCTAATTTCTTGACGTTTAGTTCCAGGAAACCCTGTTGGAAGCATGCTGGGAGGCCTTTATCCTGCAGTCGATCGACAATGGCTGAATGATGATAGGTTTATTGTACTTGATGACATTATCGATCCATCGTGTTTTAGGTCTTCTTCATGGACGTTTATGATCAAACGATATCCATCCCAGGGTTGCTTTGGTCCATCTGTAGTCACATCGCCTCGCTATATGGCCTGCCCACCTCCATTTTAATTCCTTTACCTTTCCAATGTCACACGGTTTCGTTTGTTCTCTGATCCATGTGCAGGTCTTTCTGTCCCGCTTTGTAATGCCAATCATACACCTTGCCATTCCCCTCTGTGCTACCCGAAGTTTTTGAACTGATTGTAATGTGAGTATCCATGTTTCACTTTCGTATGTCAAAACAGGCAGCATGAACTGATCAAACACTTTTTTCTTCAGACACAGTGGGAGTTTGTTCTTAAACACCTTGTTAAACCTGCCAAATGCCTACCAGCCACACTTAACACGCCGTTCTACTTCCCAGGCAGTATCATCCTCCATTGAAATCCTTTGCCAAAGATATATGTAGTGGTCCACAACCTCTAAATCGCTTCCTAAAATTGAAATTTCTCTGTTTTCAGCTTTTTTGAACATAATCGGACTCTTTTTCAGGTTTATTTTTAAGCCAAATAGTTCTCCCGCCCTTTGCAGCTCTTCTATGTGTTTTTATAGTTCATATGAGTCTTATGACGGGAAAACGATATCATCTGCAAATCTAAGGTGGCTTAAGTATGCACCATTCATTTGTATTTCATCCTGTTTCCAATCCAGATTACGGAATACCTCTTCAAGGCAGACTAATAAAAGAACAGGCGATACTGACTCACCGTGCCGTACACCCCGTTTTATATTGATTTTAACTTCCAGATCATCCATGTGAAGTGTCGAGATAGCTTCATCATACATATATTTCATTAGGTTCGCATAGGCTCTGTCTATCCCTTGGTTATACATCCAGACAACCTGGATATGATCCATTGCAGGGAATCCACTTCTGAATATATATATATATATATATATATATATATATATATATATATATATATATATATATATATATATATATATATATATATATATATATATATATATATTACAGAAATCTTTCACCCTTTCTCCACGTGGTGCCACCGATCGCCTTCGCCGAACTGTCAACCATGCGATGCCACGTGTCTCTCGGGACCGGTTTCTAGCCTTTCAGCCGTCATCAGCCGAGCTCTAGACGAACGCAAGGAAAGCAGTTCGGAGAGGCAATCGGGGCCAGACCAGATCAACTGGTCATTTTAATGACGGGTCGTGATCGCATACAACTCACGCCATCATACAGCGAATGCTCGTAGCAGTCAGGACCGCTCGGGTATAGTACCAGGTATGCCGGAAAGGTAGCGTAACGGAACCGTGGAGGGAAAATATTACAGAAATCTTTCACCCTTTCTCCACGTGATGCCACCGATCG
>JARFXV010001785.1:0-178152 GCA_031761425.1 Cosmopolites sordidus | reverse complement strand
GTTCCACATGAGTATATGGAACCCAACGTTCGGTGTGTGATGACACTCAGCTATTGCTGTCCAAAATCTAACACTATATATATATATATATATATATATATATATAGATATATATATATATATATATATATATATATATATATATATATATAATATATATAATATATATATAATATAATATATATATAATATATATAGAGTATCATCAAACAGATTCGCAGTAAATAACGATACTACCTAAACTATATATATATTGAGTATCATCAAACAGATCGCAGTAAATAACGGATACGACCCAAACATTATAAATAAAATCATTAATAAAAAAGTTATAATAAAACCATTAATATATATTATATATATATATAGAGATATATATATATATATATATATATATATATTATATATAACTAAACTACACTATATATATATATATATATATATATATATATATATATATATATATATATATACTATATATATATATAATATATATATATATATGAGTATCATCAAACAGATCGCAGTAAATAACGGATACGACCCAAACATTATAAATAAAATCATTAATAAAAAAGTTATAATAAAACCATTAATTTAAAATATCCGGTCAATAATATCAAAAATGCAACACTTTATGGTATTATTAAGTCGATGGACACATTAGGTTGTAATTATTTTTCTGGCTGTTAATTTAACATAGTTTGTATTTTAAAAAATGCACTAAGAGTCGAAACAATAATATATATATTATTTATTTAATACAATAATACATGATATTTATCATTTTACAGATATAAAACGGATTATTGGGCGTAAATATGACGATGCTTATGTTCAAAGTTTAAAGAATCGTGAGGAAAATCGATTCGACATTGTGCAAGGCTGTGATGATCAAGCAGAAATTGAACTTGAACACGATGGTGCTAAAATCAGAAAGTCACCGGTGGAAGCTAGTGCAGAATTACTAAAATATTTAAAGGAATCCGCCAGTGAATATCTGGGGGTAGATGTGAAAGAAGCGGTCATTCGATACCAGCTTCTTTCAGCAAATGCTCAAAGAACAGCCACGAGAAAAGCTGCTGAATTGGCTGGCTTAAAACTGTTGAGGTTAATCACAGAACCAGTAGCAGGAGCTCTTCATTACACCAAACTGAAGTCAAATACACCGGGTACTATCCTCGTGTACGATTTTGGTGGTGGTACTTTTGACGTGTCTGTAGTAAAAGTGAATAACCAGAAATGTGAAGTATTAAACGTTGAAGGCGACACTTTTTTTAGGGGGGCGAGACATTGACCATGTACTTGTCCAACATTTCAGAAAGGAGATTAAACAAACATTCGGTGAAGAAGCATTGACACCAGAATTATTAAGGCAATTAAAATCAAAATGCCTTGTCCTCAAAGAAAACTCTCAACGCAAGATGAATATTCTGTAGTGATGGAGTGTGTTGGTGGAAATAAAAATAACAGCTTTGTGCTATCTCTGAAACGCGACAACTATGAAAGATGATAGAGAAAATAATAAATAGGTCCATTGATCTTGTAAGAAAATGTATTAAAGGAGCTGGTTTAGCCACCACAGATATAACTGAAGTTGTACTTGTTGGAGGAGTAACTAGAACACCAAAGATCGTGATTCTCTGTGTGAATGTTTTCATATCAATAACATTAAAACAAGTCTGAATCACGACGAAGCTGTTGCACTTGGTGCAGCAATTCAGGCAACATATTTGAAGCATCTTCAGGAAGGATTTCAAAAAACTGAAGTTTTAAAGATTACCGAGATAACGCCTTATCACTAGGAATTAGTATATCATTAGGTTTGTTGCAAATTGTAGTTAAAAGAAAATGTAAACTACCTACGAAAAAGAGTTGTACACTGAGGATACTAGAAAACGATCAACAAAATGCAAAATTGAAATTTTTGAAGGAGAACGTAAATTGAGCAAATACAACAACCTTTTAACTCAACTAGAATTACAAAATTTACCGAAAGGTAGAGTTGGCCACGTTTAAATTAGAAGTAACTTTTATTCTTGATGAAAATGGGATTCTAGAAGTACAAGCATGCGAAACGTCGAAAAATCAAAGCAAAAAATTAGTCGTAAGTATGGAAGAATATCGTCTGTGTCAGAATGAAATACAAAAGCCGTTGAAGATGTGGAAAAAAAACAAAAGCGAAGACGACTTGTTTGAAGCATACGTCAGAATTTACAGGAGCATTAAAAGAACTTTAAATTTTATTTTGTACGATTTATACAAAGTATCCTCAGTTGATGATCAAGATTTTCTGAAACTTAAGTGCTCCACACTTGAGAAATATTTGCTAAGCACGGATAACAGCACGCCATTTGATAAGATACAGGAAGAATATGACAAATTTCAAAGACCCATTCAAGATATAATAGAAGATGTTATTGATGTGAATCTTGAACGACCAATAAGAACAATAACGAAAAAAATAAATCTCTTAAGTAAAACCACAAGTGATCTAAAAAAAGTAAACTAGTGAAAAAATAATGTTGTTAGCATAAAGATTAACATATTTTTAATTCGTTAAAGTATTTTATTGCGAGAATAACTTTTATTTATATTTCCCGCTGTGTTGGCGTTATACCTAAGTTGATGGTCTGTCTGTTCGTTTAAGTTTTTCAGGCAAGAGTATAACATTCAATAAGAAATTGTACCTTAGTCACGCCTGAAATCAGACTGGCTAAGGTCAAATGCCTTCTGAGGTGTCTTCTATGTAGATCATTCTCAAGATCAGGGAAGACCAAACTTAACCGATCGCTGATGACCGTGGTTCGGGGTCCATCTTTTAAACATATGTTCAACTGTATTAAAACGGATATTTCGGTCTACCTACATCTTGTAAATCAGTTATTGAAAATTCATCTGGGGTGTTGAATATAAACGAAGGTCCCATATGTGCCCTGTATGTCGTTTTAATGTGAAAACTAGAAGTTCCATTACAATGTCAAATTCAATTTTAAGTCGGCATCATTGCAACTGACGCATCTAATAACACAGATCGACATGATTTTGTAACATTGATGAGAATACTATTTTTGCTTTTACATTTAGATAGTTATTAAAACACCTTTGCACAGAAAAGGTCTAGCATATCCCATTTTCAAGTAACTGCTTCTCATTTATATCATGGGGTTATATAAATTATTGGTACCTTACTTTGGACTAGACAATGCAGGAATTACCACAAAACCGTAGAGGGGGTATCTCCACAGTATTCTACGAACCTGTAATGGCAGTTTTATTGTTTTCTCTAACTTAGCTTGTTTCTATCTCGTTTATAGTACAGTCAAGTATGTAAGGCGATGTTATATACAATTGCAAATTGTAGTCGTCGATTTTGCAAAAACCCAGCAAATAAGTTTTATTATATATACGGACGATCTATATTAAAAAAGCCTATTTTAAAATTTTAAGTGCCAAATTGGAGATCAAGATGGCTAGACTCCTCATGTTTGTTGTGTGAGTTTTAGTGAGTTAGTACATTTAGTACAGTGGATGAATCGCAAAAAAATGTTATGCCGTCTGCTGTTTCTATAGTGTCTACTGATCATGTAAGTGATTGCTACTTGCATCACTAAAACAGAAACGATTTTAAAAAAGCAAACGGACAAAATTCAGTATCCAAATTTACCTGCTGCACTTAGGCCCCTTCCTCATAGCCAAGAACTACCGGTACCGATTGCGCCTTGAAATCTGGACATGTTTCCCGGCTATTCTAATTCTTCATCAGGATCTGATCCACAAGTTCTTTCTAGAACACCAGTTGTTACTCAACATTTTTAAAAACTACCAGTGAACCAGTAAATGATGTGACGATGTGATGATGTGATGATGTGAACCAGTAAATGATGTGAAATGAATGACGTGACCAAAACAAAAATCGGAACTCCTTTTTTCCAGACTTCAACACTGGAATCTGTTAGATAAGAAATTTTACTTTGCCGAAAACGAAATGTAACATTTTCAAGTTTTTATGAAATGAATGAATCGCTATGTATCTGATGTAATATTGATGAATTAGCTTAATATGGAACATGTACTTTCCGAGCGGCGTATTTTCATAGATTGGTCGAAATACAGCCTAAAATCATTCTTGCTTCATAATGAAAACAAATAACCCATTTATTTCTTTAGCCCATTCAGTGACAATGAAAGAAACCTATAACAACTTAGCGACCGTACTAAATGGCGTTAAATATAAACATTATTAGATCCATATTTGTGGGGATTTAAAAGTTTACAAACTATTGATTTTGGGATCAGTGTCTATGGGACTGTAAAGCAACGAAATAACATTACAGTAAGCATGATTGGCTTCATAGAACTTCTTTTAAACCTGGTAGTTCAAACATAAAATATACCCCCCTTGTTAACCCAAAGAAGGTGTTTCTTCCGCCTCTCCATATTAAATTTGGATTAACAAAAAACTTTGTCATAGCCACGGACAAAGAAGCTAATAATTTCAAGTACCTAAAAAATTATCTCTTCAATTAAGTAACGCAAACTAAAATCTAAAAACTAAATCCACTAAGCGTCTGACTTTTATCAAGCGGTTGAGTGCTCAGTGTCTGTTCATCAGTGGTGCGGCTGATATTTAAATTTCTGGAATTAACCCCTCCAGTCTTAACAATCTATCTCTAGACAATCCTCTGCTAGCTTTGCTGGTACAACCGGACTTTCGGATTCTGGGGCGTCCGGGCTTAAACGCAAAATCTTTCAGAGGGAGTCGGAGACCTCTGGCCAACGTCTGAAACCGAAAACAAAAGCTTTCTTTGGAACGGTCAATATCAATTCTCTCCTGCGCCCAGGAAAAATACACGAATTCGGGCGAACATTGAATCAGCAAAAAATCCAAATTTTAGCTGTGCAAAAAATCAGATTGACAGATGATAACATTTTGGAATTCGGCAACTACAGACTTTTTAAAAGCAAAAAGTCGCTTTCGCTATCTCAAGAAACATTCTTGGTTCTATAACTAATATCCAGCCAGTAAATAATCGACTTACGACACACACCACAAATGTGCTAACAAAAACTATACATTAATCAATGCACACCTCCCAATTAACGAAGAAAATAAATCTAATCCTGAAAAAGTAAATAAGTCCTGGGAAATTCTGGAAAAAACTATGTCTAAAATTCTCTCTAACCATGTAAAAATCCTATTAGGTGATTTCAACACCCAACTAGGGAAAGCAAGAAAGTACAGGAAAACAGACGGCAGTTTGCCCGCTCATAAATGGACTACCCATAATGGTAGACGATTGGTTGAACTATGTTCGCAGTTTAATGTAAAAATAATGTCAACCCATTTTAAGAAGAAAATAACAAAACAGAAGACCTGGAGGTGCCCAAACACGTACATGGATGGATTTCAAATTGCCATTGTTGTTGCCATTTCGTAGCACAATTATAAAGATATTTTGAATTTTCAAGTCGGGACAGGAGCTAACATAGACACGGATCACTACTTGAGTAGAATCAAACTTAGCTTAAAACCTCGAAAAGTTATTCAAAAGAGACTACTAATACCAAAATTCGACCCTACGAAAATAAAACCAACCCTAACAGAAGAGCTTGATAAACTTGATAAACCAGCACAGAACTGGCAAGAATTGAAACAATTATTTAACAGCCTGAAAGTTGGTCCCTTTACAAAAACGTTGAAAACATCCATGGTGGGATGAAGTTTGCGAGCAAGCAGTATTAAGCCAAACTAAAGCATTCAAAGAGTGGAACAGTCAAAAAACAGCAATAAATTATAATATCTTTTTGGAAGTAAGAAAAGAAACATTGAAGGTAATTAGACAAACTAAATGAAAATATGAAAACAAACACCTTAATGAAATTGAAAAAGATTTCCAAAAAAATAACACCCAAAACTTTTACAAAACATTTAAAACAAAATTAACAGGTTATCAACCCCATAGTCTTTGCTTCCAAAAGAAAAACGGACAATTAGCACTAAATAACCAAGACAATTGCAAAAAACTTGCGAGATATTTTGAACAACTACTAAACTGTCCTGAGCCCCTTAAACAAATTACCAACACTAAATCCTAAACAAACAAACCCAGATTCATTACCAGCGAATGAAGATGAAATAATTATGCAAATCAAGCGACTTAAAAATAACAAAGCTTCTGGTGGAGATGGAATCACTGCTGAACTTTTGAAATCCGCTGGTCCAAGTACGATCAAGGAAATAACCAAAATTCTGCAAGAAATTGGGCGAACCGAATGGATTCCGGAAAACTGGAAAGATGCCCTAATCCATCCACTACACAAAAAAGGAGATAGAACGGATGTAAACAACTACAGAGGGATATCAGACAGTTAGAACCTAAAATTGGTGAACGTCAAGCAGGTTTTCGACCGGGCAGATCCTGCCCTGAACATCTCCTGAATCTAAAGTTGATCCTAAGGCATCAAAAACTGTACAATAAAAATCTCGTATGTACATTTGTGGATTTCAAAAAAGCATATGATTCTATTGACCGCGAATCTTTATTCCAAATCTTAAAAGAACAAGGACTAGATCTGAAAACGTTGGCAATTATTAAAGCAACATTAACTAACACAAGGTCAAAAGTAAAATTCATGGGTGACATCTCAGAGCCCTTCAAATGGAGTGAGACAAGGGGATGGACTCTCGCCACTTTTATTTAACTGTGTTCTAGAAAAAGTAATACAGGAGTAGCGTGAAAAAAAGTCGGCCCTAAATATTGACCAGCCCATTAAACTGGGTATAACCAACATTAAAATTGATTGTCTGGCATTTGCTGATGATCTAGCAATTTTAGCTCAAGATCTATTAACGGCACAAAAACAGATTGAAATCCTAAAAGAAACAGCAGAAAACGTAGGACTTCAAATTTCCTTTGAAAAGACACAACACATGACCTGCAATAGATTAAGAACCCCATTTCTAAAAACAAAATATGGCAACATCAGACGAGTCTCTCAATTCAAATATTTGGGTGAAATAATTATGGAAAATGGGTTGAAATAAGTGGCCAGCAAGGGTAGATATCAAAAAATGGAAACGACATTGAGACTTACACAAAATATTTACAACAAAAAATGCATATCTAAAAACACAAAAATGAGACATTACAACACAGTTATTAAGCCAGAATTTCTATATGGGGCAGAAACGTTCATTTTGAATAGAAAGAGAGACATCGAGGACATTGAAAAGAAGGAAAGAAAACTCATAAGAAAAATCTTAGGCTCGAAACAAATAAATAGCACAACATACCGACTTTAAGAAAACCAAGAAATCAAACAATATACAGATATGCATAGCGATATGATAAAAAGAAGACTTAAGTTTAACGGACACATAAAACGAATGAATCCGACTAGATTAACTAGACAAATAGTCGAATTTTATGAAAATATGAGTAGAGCTAAAGTAGAAATAATTAAATGGATTGCTGCAATTAAAGAGGACCTAAGATCAGCAAATATTACACGAAGTGAAATTCAGGATAGATGCTGTTTCAGACTCAAGGCTAAGATTTGGCCAGAGAGAAAAATGTAGGAAGACTGGAACAACTTGGTCTGACGAAAGAAAAAAAGCTCATAGCGAAAGAAGGAAATTTGTATGGGCGCAAAGGAAGGCTAACAACAACAAACGCCTCTAACTGTACTTCGCGTGGTCCACCAGGGCCCATACGTGAATAATAATAAAAAATGATGCAAAACTAAAAGAAGGTATATTTATTGGACCTCAAATAAGAAGCTTCTATGTGATTGTCGTTCTCAAGAAATATTAAATGAAAGGAGTTAGTAGTTTGGAAGTGTTTTGTAAGTGTAGAAAGGATTTCTGGACAAGAAGAAAGATGAAAACTATAAAAATGCATTTTTTACACTCCCATTTGGATTTTTCCGGAAAATTTGGGTGCAGTAAACGACGAACAAGGAGAGAGGTTTCACCAGGTTATCAAGACGATGGAAGCAAGATACCAGGCACGCTGAAACCAATCGATGTCAAGCGACTACTGATGGTTTTTAAAAAAAAGATGGTGCTACTGAGCTCAAGAGGAAAAGTGATAGTTTTTGTAGCTGTATGACATGTCTTGTAATATATTTATTTAGTAAAAATATGTGGCTTCCTTTTTTCCCCACCACCGACGTCTTGTAACAAAAAAACTGTACGTACAGTAATAAGCTTATGATTTTCAGATTTAATCTACAAAATACTTTATATACACCTATTTTCATCATTTTTAGAAGAGAAAAAAATTGTCATTTTAAAGTGTCATTTAGTATGAGTGTGTTATGAGTACCACTGGTCTTGTCATGGAATAGGCCAGGAAATCCCTAGGATATTCCAGTTCACACTGCTCTAGTTCAAAAAAAACATAATTTAAATAATTAAGTTTTATTTGTCAATTTTACCAACTCAAAATTTAAACATAGTCTTTCTGAAAAATATAGACAGGATGTAACTTCACGCTTATAATCACGAATAGAACAAAAAATTCATATAGGTAAAGGTCAAATGAATTTATCACATGAATCTAACTAGTTACCCAATGCATTTCCAGCTCTAGTTCACCCTGCTCACCGATACGTAGCCCAAAATTACCATAAGTATACTAATTATAGTACTACGTAAGTTATTTGGCAATTAACTATATAAATAATATATCAATAATGATATTGGCGTTCGACTACGCTACCACCGCAACCGCAAAGAAAGTGGTAAAATATGGACAAAAACAGTCAGGCTTTCACGGCAGGAACATCAGCCTCTTTATCTTGCGGATACGCCGTGAAAGAAAAGGAAAAAGGACAAAAATCGTAAAAATCGAAGTCAGGCTCTCCAGGAGCGTAGGGGGGGGGGGGGCTTGGGCGGTACGGCCTACCTAAATTCGGCTCTATCCAAAGACCATATGAAAGGGTTTTAACGCTGCCCCAGTGTAGTGGGCGCCTTGATGGGGTGACAGTGGCCTTCCCGTAAATTGGGTGTTATAATTCCTAAAAGTGTACCTAAAAGACAGCTAATCAAACCAACACACAGCTAACTAAAATTCACCATGATGTTCAACGGAAAAAGTCACAACTCACTTCCACGATACGCACAATAAAATATCAAATCTGATCTGATTTCTATCAAAATAGCCTCGCTCCCGGAAACTGCGAAAAAGATGGTTGAGCAATGGACCTAAGAAAGATCACAGGGAAAATAGAATTAATCGCAAGCATTAAATTAGTTGGGACATAAGTTAATACTTCTATCTACCTCTAACGTACTCCAAGACTCAACCGCATTCTGCTCAATAAGGTACAGTCGCCAAATTTCGTCCCCGAACCTACTTTGGTCTCCGTCGGTTTCTTTTTATTCTGACTAACGTTACCTAATTTTGATAACCCGAACTAAAGTTAGTGACCTCAATCGGTCATTGTAAACAATTTGCGGTGAGACGCCACTTCTTTGACAAGATATTTAAAAAAGCAAAAAACTATTCAAGGTGAGTTTTTGATAGAAATACTGTCGGAATGGTTTAATTATTGATATGTTTGACATTTTGAAATGATTTTCTTGTTAAAATTAATTGTTATTGCATAGATTCAAATTGATAGGAAAACGTTTAGGTTACGACATGTGTTTTTTGTTGGATGGATCTTATTAATACAACTAGCATATTCTTAATATCGTAATTAACTAAATACACCGCCGTGGACGTAATATCGTCCCCGGAATGATATTTAGAACTTCCGTACAACTTCTTACCCGCAAGGGTATTGTCTGTAACTTTTTTCTATATTTATTTAGTTTATTTTTGGAGGAGAAAGCTGTGGGATCCTGAAGCAATGAAAAAAGCTGTTGAAGCTGTACGAACGAAAGAAATGGGTTATAAAAAGGCAGTTAAGTTATTTAACATTCCGAGAGCTACTTTGAAAGATTCTTCTTCTTGGGGGTACCATATCCTCATTGGACGTTGACAATTACCATGGCCCATCTAATCCTGTTGGCCGCTGATCTAAATAGTTCGGTTGATGTCATTCCTGTCCATTGCCTCAAGTTCTTCAGCCATGATATCCTTCTTCGACCAGGTCCTCTCATTCCCTCTACTTTTCCTTGTAGTATAACTTGTAGTAAAGAGTATTTTCCTCCTCTCATGACATGTCCAAAATAAGATGCTTTTCGTTTCTTTACGGTGACAATTACTTCTCTTCTCTTGTTCAGCCGCTCCAGAACCTTTTCATTGGTAACGTGGTGTGTCCAGGAGATTCGAAGTATACGGCGGTAGCACCAGAATTCAAATGCTTCAAGTCGTTTTACAGTGTTCTCTGTCAAGGTCCATGCCTCCACCCCATAGTATAATATTGAGAAAACATAGCATCGGAGAGTCCTAATTCGTAGTCTGATGTTTAGTTTTAGATTGCATAATACACCTCTCATTCTGTTAAATACATTTCGTGCTTTTTCAATTCTGATTTTTATTTCTCTAGCGTGGTCCCAATCTGCGTTCAGGTTGCATCCCAGATATGTAATGTTTTGTACCTGCTCTAGTTTCCTGTCATGCAAGTAGAAATCAGCGATTATGTTCTGTTTGCTGATAATCATAACTTTTGTTTTCTCTATATTGAGACTTAGACCGTATTCTTTGCTCTTTTCTAGTATTCTATTGATTAGTATTTGCAGTTCTTCTGCAGTCTTTGCTAGTAGTGTAGAATCATCGGCGTAGCGGATGTTATTGATGTTTACTCCGTTAACAATTAGTCCCTCGTCTGTTCCCTCGAGTGCCTCATTGAACAGTTCCTCTGAATATATGTTAAACAGCATGGGTGACAGAATGCACCCCTGTCTAACTCCTTTTTGGATGTTTATTTGAGACGAAGTTAGGTTTCCTGTTCTGATCGTTGCATTTTGGCGCCAGTACAAGTTGGCTATTATACGCCTTTCAGGTCCATCTATTCCGATTCTTTCTAGGATACTTAACAGTTTATCGTGTTTGACCTTATCGAATACTTTCGAAAAGTCAATAAAACATGCGTATACGTCCGTGTTCACATCTCTTGCTCTTTGTATGAGTACCTGTATACTGAACAAGGCTTCTCTTGTACCAAAACCGCTCCTGAAGCCGAATTGAGTGTTTCCTATGTGTTCCTCAATTTTCCTATATACCCTTTCATGTATTATTTTCAGAAAGATCTTTAGGAAATGGCTCATTATACTGATTAAGCGATGTTCGTCACATTTTTTTGCCCGTGTACTCTTAGGAATAGGTATAAACGTCGAGGTTAACCATTCCTCTGGGATTGATCCAGAATCATATATTTGGTTAAACAATTGTATTATTGTGTCTAGATGTTCTTCGTCTATAAGTTTTATAACTTCTATATAGGTGTTATCCGGACCAGGGGACTTTCCATTCTTTAGTCGCTTTATGGCTGTGATCACTTCTTCTCGAGTGATATAAGGCCCAGTTATGTCGTTGTTCGTTGCTATATCCCCTCTACTTGTGTCCTCAAAAAGTGTTTCTATATAGGTTTCCCATGTTTTTAAACGAGTTGTGGGATCCCAGACTATGTTGCCTTGCTTGTCTGCAAGTAGCGTTCTCCCATTACTTTTGAATACGCCAGCTGCTTCTTTGATTTTCTTGTGCATGTTCAGTGTATCATGCTTTGCGCCTAAGTTTTCTATCTCGGTGCATTGTTCATGCAAGTACTCTGACTTTGCCTCTTTTATTCTTTCCTTGATCGTTATATTCAGTTTTTTGTATTCCAGTTCATCTCTGTTTTTTAGTTTCCGTCTCTCTGCCATTAGCTCCAAGATTTCGTTATTCATCCATTTTTTGTTCTTTGTTCTGTTGTTCTGAGACTTTAAATTGTTGTTTATTGTTGTTGTTATTATACTTTTTATGCTTTCCCATTTGTTGTTTATTGTAGTTTGAAAGATTACGTAAGAAAATCTCAAAAATCTATAAAAGATATAATTTCTAGGAAAATGGGAAGAAAACCCGTATTACCAGTAAAATTAGAAGAAGAGTGGGTAAACTATTGCTTGCAAATGGAGAAGAATTACTATGGTGTCACCGCTTCTGATTTAAAACGAATGGCGTTCCAATTGACTATCAGGAATAATATTTCTCACCCATTTTCACAGATCAAAAAAAGGCAGGCAAAAAATAGATGAAGTTATTTATGGCACGTCATCCTGACTTGTCATTTCGTAAACCATAGTCATTAACACGAGCTCGTGTACAAAGTTTTACTGCAGAAAATTTTAAGATTTTTTTGATATATTGAAACCTAAATTGCAAAAGATTAAATTCAACCCTAATAAAATATTCAATGTGGACGAGATTAGCACCGTTCAGCATAAAGTTGGAAAAATCTTGACTATCAAAGGCAAGAGATAAGTGCACAAATTGTCGTCTGCTCAAAGGAAAGCATTAGTAACTATTATGACTTATATGTCAGCCTCTGGTCAGTTTATTCCTCCATTAAATGTGTTTCCAAGAAAAAACATGAAACCTGAACTGCTTGATGGAGCACCTCCAGGCACTATTGGTGGATGTCATCCGTCTGGTTGGATCCAGCCTGAGCTGTTCACAAAATGGCTAAGATATTTCGTGTCTATAATAAATTGCTGGTGTTAGATGGTCATTACAGCCATACAAAAAATTTAGACGTGATTGACATTGCGCGTGGCAATGATGTGTCTGTGATCTCTCCCCCCCCCCCCCCCTCATTCAACTGATCATATGCAGCCTTTGGATGTCTCACATATGTTTTTTTTTATGAACAGGACGGATTGTTACTCACTACCAAGTTCGAGAAATAGTTGTAAAAACTTATTCAAAAACCTGCAAAATGGATGCGGCTGTAAATGGCTTTCGGAAAACAGGAATATTTCACTTAACGAAAACATTTTCGTCGACTCACCTCAAGCTTCTTCTTCCACCGATGCAAGCAGTACAATACCTTCGGTAAATGATATCTCATTACCTTCGGACTCCTCAAGGTCAACCCCAAAAACTTCAACTGCCTTCCTACGATTAGGAAACACTTCATCCCCATTGATATTTTCAGCTGATGTGCAGCGAATTCCAATCGTTGAGCCACCTACGACGTCAATTACACGAGGCAAAGCCATGATAGTCACGGCTTCACCGCATAAACAAAAAATCATAGATGTAGAAAAGAAGCAGAAGGAAAAGTACGAAAGAAAAGAAGAAAAAAAGAGCTAGAAACGTCAAACATGCAAAACAGTAGACAAACAACAAACATAGAAGCATTTGTTGTTGTTAGCCTTCCTTTGCGCCCATACTAATTTCATTCTTTCGCTATGAGCTTTGTTCCTTTCGTCAGACCAAGTTGTTCAAGTTTTCCTACATTTTTCTCTCTGGCCAACCTTCCAAACCTTGTGTCTGAAACAGCCTCTATTCTGAATTCCACTTTGTGTAATATTTGCTGATCTTAAAATCTGATCTTGAATTGCTGATCTATTTTCATAAAATTCGACTATCTGTCTAGTTAGCCTACTCCGATTCATCCGTTTTATGTGTCCGTAAAACTTAAGTCTTCTTTTTCTCATATCGCTATGTATATCTATGTATTGTTTGATTTCTTGGTTTTCTCGAAGTCGGTATGTTGTGCTATTTATTTGTTTGGGGCCTAGGATTTTTCTTATGATCTTTCTTTCCTTCTTTTCAATGTCCTCGATATCTCTCTTTCTATTCAAAATGAGCGTTTCTACCCCATATAGACATTCTGGCTTAATAACTGTGTTGTAATGTCTCAGTTTTGTGTTTTTAGATATGCATTTTTGTTGTAAATATTTTGTGTAAGTCTCAATGCCGTTTCCATTTTTTGACATCTACCCTTATTGGCCGCTTTTTCCAACCCATTTTCCATGATTATTTCACCCAAATATTTGAATTAAGATACTCGTCTGATGTTGCCATATGTTGTTTTTAGAAATGGGGTTCTAGTCTGTTGAAGGCCATGTATTGTGTCTTTTCAAAGGAAATTTAGAATCCTACCTTTTCTGATGTTTCTTTTAGGATTTTAATCTGTTTTTGTGCCGTTAATATACTCTTGAGCCAAAATTGCTAGATTATCAGCAAATGCCAGACAATCAATATTGATGTTGGTTATACCCAGTCCAATGGACTGGTTAATATTCAGGGCCGACTTTTTTTCACGCCACTCCTGTATTACTTTTTCTAGAACAAAGTTAAATAAGAGTGGCGAGGGTCCATCCCCTTGTCTCACTCCAGTTTTAATTTTGAAGGGCTCTGAGATGTCACCCATAAATTTAACTTTTTATCTTGTGTTAGTTAATGTTAGTTTAATAATTTTCTACGTTTTCAGATCTAGTCCTTGTTTGTCAATATTTGGAATAAAGATTCGCGGTCAATAGAATCATATGCTTTTTTGAAATCCACAAATGTACAGACGAGATTTTTATTGTACAGTTATATATTTGTATTGTACAGTTTGGGTAGGATCTACCCGGTCGAAAACCTGCTTGATATTCACCAATTCTAGGTTCTAACTGTCCCTGTGTTCTGTCTAGTAGAGATTGAGATAGTAACAAACTGGGAGAAGAGATATCCCTCTGTAGTTGTTTACATCCGTTCTATGTCCTTTCTTGTGTAGTGGATGAATTAGAGCATTTTTCCAATCTTCCGGAATCCATTCGGTTCGCCAAACTTCTTATAGAATTTTGGTTATTTCCTTGATTGTACCTGGACCAGCGGATTTCAAAAGTTTAGCAGTGATTTGTTTAGCAGTGACACCAGAAGCTTTGTTATTTTTAAGCCGCTTGATTTGCCTAATTATTTCATCTTCATTCGCTGATAATGAATCTGGGTTTGGTTGTTTAGGGTTTAGTGTTGGTAATTTGTTTAAGGGCTCAGGACAGTTTAGTAGTTGTTCAAAATATTTCACAAGTTATTGTCGATTGTTTTCATATTTTCTTTTAGTTTGTCTAATTAGCTTCAATGTTTCTTTTCTCGCTTCTAAAAAGATGTTAAAATTTATTGCTGTTTTTTGACTGTTCCAATCTTTGAATGCTTTACTTCGGCTTAATACTGCTTGCTTGCAAACTTCATAGCACCAACCAACAGGACGGAACCAATTTTAAGGCTGTTTTAATAATTTTTTGTTTCAATTCTTGCCAGTTCTGTGCTGGTTGTTTATCAAGCTCTTCTGTTAGGATTGGTTTTATTTTTGTAGGGTCGAACTTTGGTATTAGCAGTCTCTTTTGAATAAGTTTTCGAAGTTTTAAGCTAAGTTTGATTCTAGTCAAGTAGTGATCCGTGTCTATGTTAGCTCCTTTCCTGACTTGAACATTCAAAATCTCTTGATTATTGTAGTACGAAATGGCCACATGGTCAATTTGAAATTCACCCATGTACGTGTTTGGGCACCTCCAGGTCTTTTGTTTTGTTATTTTCTTCTTAAAATAGATTGGCTTTATTTTTAGATTAAACTACGAACATAGTTCAACCAATCTTCTACCCTTATGATTAGTCCACTTATGAGCGGTAAAATTGCCGATTGTTTTCCTGTACTTTCTTTCTTTCTCTAGTTGGGCGTTGAAATCACCCAATAGGATTTTTACATGGTTAGAGGGAATTTTAGAGATAGTCTTTTCCAGGATTTCCCAGGACTTATTTATTTTTTCAGGATTAGATTTACTTTTTTCGTTAACTGGGAGGTGTGCATTGATTAATGTATAGTTTTTGTTATCACACTTGAGGGATAGTGTCATAAGTCGATTATTTACTGGCTAGACATATAGAACCAAGAATGTTTCTTGAGATAGCGAAAGCAACACCGAGATGTGGTGTATTTTTGAGTATTTTTTTGTCCGTTTTACTTCTAAAAAGTCTGTAGTTGCCGAATACCAAGGTGTTATCATCTGTCAATCTGGTTTCTTGCAAAGCTAAAAGTTGGATTTTTTGCCGATTCAATGTTCGCCCCAATTCGTGTAGTTTTCTTGGACGCTGGAGAAAATTGATATTTATCGTTCCAAAGAAAGTTTTTGTTTTCGGTTTCAGACGTTGGCCAGAGGTCTCCGATTTCCTCTGGAAGATTTTGCATTTAAGCCCGGACGCCCCAGAATCCGAAAGTCCGGTTGTACCAGCAAAGCTGGCAGAGGATTGTCTACCTCCTAGGGCAATTTTGTAATTACTAGAACACTTCACCTTGTACTTTGAATTAAAGGTTTGAACCATGACGGTTCAGAGGTTAAGACTGGAGGGGTTAGTCCCAGAATTTAAATATCAGCCGCACCACTGGTGAACAGACGCTGACCACTCAACCGCTTGATACAAGTCAGACGCTGAGTGGATTTAGTTTTTTTTGCCTTGGTTTGGGGCTGCTTATTTTTATATTTTCGCAGTTGTCCATTCATATCTAAAGGAACTTTCACTATCCACCACCCGTAGTTCGTCCAGTATATATATATATATATATATATATATATATATATATATATATATATATATATATATATATATATATATATATATATATATATATATATATATATATATACTGGACGTGACGCCCCTCATCTGTAATGATTACGTCATCAGTTATCATTAGAGAAGAAGTTTACGTGCAGTCATATTTTCACAAACCAAGTTTCATTAGTTTAAGTATAACCGTTCAAAAGATAGGGGGGGGGCTTCTAGCTATATATATATATATATATATATATATATATATATATATATATATATATATATATATATATATATATATATATATATATATATATATATATATATTGCCGCCTGCCTCAGAATACTATTTTTTTTCCAAATAAAATAAAGAGAGCGTATATATCTCATCATCATCATCAGCCTGCCTACCCATCTCCATTTCAATTGCTTTACTCTTCCAATGATGTCACAGACTTTTGTTTGTTTCCTGATCCATGCGCAGGACTTTCTGTCTCGTCTTGTAATGCCAAGCATACATCTTTCCATTCCCCTCTGTGCCACCCGAAGTTTTTAAATTGATTGCGATGTGAGTGTCCAGGTTTCACTTCCGTATGTCATAACGGGTAGAACGCACTGATCGAAGACTTTTCTTTTCAGGCAAAGGGGGAGTCTGTTCTTAAACACTATGTTGAGCCTACCAAATGCCTGCCAGCTACATTTAACACGCCGTTCCACCTCCCGGGCTGTATTCCCCTCTATTGAAATCCTCTGCCCAAGATATATAAAGCTGTCCACAATCTCCAAATCCCTTCCTAAAACTGAAATTATTTTGTCCTGAACGAAGTTATTGAACGTAACCTGACTCTTTTTTAGGTTTATTTTGTTTCTGAAAAAAATCAGTTATTATTTCACTACTACCTGCATGAAGTTAAAAAAAAATATTAACCTAATGTTTGCCTTCCTTCACACTTTACGAAAAATCGAAATATCTCTTGACATGTCAGAGATATCCATTTCGGCTTTTCACTGGATGATTCCTCTTTAAATTACCTTTCTAACCATGTAATAAAAGCTGTACCATTCCATTTGAAAAAACTGAACAAAACTTCAAAAAAGCTATTGTTGAATGTAACGCCACCTCGCGGTTTCATTTATAAACTAAATAATTTCTCTCCCAGATTATCTGATTGTCCCAGCAATTGCATTTTAAATGAATCCAAATTGAGGAAAATCGGTTTAGGCAAACGGACATTAGACGACTTTTTATCTAAATAGGTAAAACTCCCCCCCACTTCTTTATTCGCGAAGTTACGACAAAATGTCATAAAACAAAGTTGTAGGAGACAGTTTGCTAATTATAACTGAGAATTTTTCTTACTCGGTTAACACTTGAAAATACACAAAAATATGATTTTTAAAAATGTTTAGCTCGTCACACCCTCTTGCGGTCGTTTTAGAAGCTTAAAAATATTTTTGGTGAATTTCCCATGATCAGTTTTAGTATAACATTTTTTTCCCCAAAACTGTGGGATAAATAGTTTTCAAGATACGGCCGCGATCCATCTTTAATGGGACACCTGGTATATAACCAAAATATTTATCCAAAATATTTATCCAAAATATTTATCCAAAATATTTATCCAAAATATTTATCCAAAATATTTATCCAAAATATTTATCCAAAATATTTATCCAAAATATTTATCCAAAATATTTCAACCAAAATAATCGAAAATCGATATATCATGGTGTTTCAATGCTGGATGGGCATATAATTAACAAGTATCTTAATAAATGTTATTATATTTTATTTGTTGTAAATTATTATTATTATTTAAAACTACAAAATGTACAAATAGGCCCTCTACTGACTGATTTGGGAACTAGAGATCTGGTATCTGATTGGTGGCTCGGCGATCCGCGAAAGTCTTTCTCGTTGGCCTCGCTCATATTCTGGATGGCTCTAACTCGGACATACGTACAATTCTTAGTTCAGAAGGATTTTGTTTTTGACGTAATCGTCAGGTTTCGTGAATCGAACTGTGTGTACATATATATATATATATATATATATATATATATATATATATATATATATATATATATATATATATATATATATATATATATATATATATATATATATATATATATATATATATATACTACTTTTATGTTATGTAATGGATTATTTCGGTGAATCAACAACAGGGTGATATTAATATTGTTATATAATTATATTAATTATTTATTCTTATATCTGTACCTGAAAAGTGATATTAGTTACAAAGTAAACAATTATATTTGTGAATTAATTATATTGTTGAATTTTGCTCTGATTGTTAAATATGTTATAAATACTTTAGATTCAAGTTTATTTAAATACCTAAAAAAAAAGTTTGCATGGAATTTACTTTAAAAAATAATTAGCTACTTATAAATAGTAAACTATTGTACGTATTATTTATTTCTGAGGGGAATTTATTATTATCATTAATAACTTATACTAATTGATGTCTAAGTTCTTCATATTGTTGAAAAAATGCGAGAACTTACCTTGATGCAAAAAAAAATATCTCTTAGTGAAATGCAACACACGTTGTAAGCAGTTTGAATATTACACAGATCATATACAATAAGACACGCGTATTATATTAAAATACTACACTGATTACATGCAAAACATGGCTGATGACGACTGGAGCGGCGTAAACCCGATTCAGCGTTACCGACCCGAACGGGACAGTTCACTTACGTTCACTCCTCAACAAAAACGCCAAGCCTAAAGAAGTTTTTACTCCAAAAAAGGTAGTATCCTTACACTTCAATACAACGGTTTGCACAGTCAATTAAGTTGACGAATGAATTTTTGAGCTTGGCCAAAGATGTCTTTCAGGCATAGCGTTGTTCTTTCATTGGCGAATAAAGTTTTTCGAAGAGGTAGAAGTCGCAGGCAGCTAAATCAGGCGAAAGTGGTGAATGATCGATGGCTAAAAGGCCATTTTGGTTTGGCTATGAGCGTCGAATGATAGATCAGCGCACAAACGACGAATACGTGCCAATAGACGCTTTATAGCACCAAGATAAAACACAATCAATATTATTCTGATTTTTTACTTCTCGAGACAGCTTTTCTTCAGATTTGTCTCTCTCGGATGGGTCCATTCGGCACTTTGCCGCTTGGTTTCTGAATTCTATTGAAAACACCACATGTCATCACCAATAATATTGTTTTTATTGTTGGAGCGGAGCAATTTTTGGTCATCAGTTAATTTGCGTGGAACAAGGCGTGCACAACCCTTCCGAAGTAACAAAAGATCAGTCAAAAGGCGATGAATTGAATCGTCCTTGATGTTCTCACGACCTCCTTTGAATCGTTTAAACCACTCGTGCACTCTGGCATGGGATAAGCAATCCTCATCGTATACTTGTTTCATTAATTGAAACGTTTCGGTAAATGTTTTACCAAGTTTAAAACAAACCTTAATAATTGATCTTTGTTCGATATTCATTTTTAAACCGATGGCATTAAGCGCGATAACTTGACTTCTAATGATCCAAATCATAAAATTTTGTCTGAACATCAGTTTACCTTTCCAACGTCCCATCAAAAGTTGGCGAAATTAGAAATAGCTATTTTTAAAAAATCCTGTTTTTCGCGGGACGCACCTTGTATACATACATGGGCCTACCCAGGAGGGAGACTGTGATAATTACAAATTATAATTTTAAATTAATATAAAATATATTAATATAGAACTATTGCACTCTAATAGCGATTATAAACGTATTAAAAGGAAATGTCTTGAAGCATTTTAAAACAATTCCAGAAGAATTAATAAAAAAAGATGTTCTTCGACAATAAATATTCCATTTGATTGTGATTTCCATTCACCTCAACACATTTCAGTACCCGTTTACTGAACAACCGTCTGATTTTAAATAATAACTGTTCATTTCGAAACAATTCCGCAACATTCTCAATTTTATGTCATAATTATTCTTGAGCATTCGCTTCCTCATACACTAATGATTTCACATATCCCCACACACAAAAATCAAATGGATTGAAATCGGGATTTCGAGGAGGCCTAGACATCTGACTCCAAAGGCCTATCCAGCAATTAGGAAAACGGGTATTCAGATAAGTTCTTACAGGTCTAGAAAAGTCTGCCGGCGCTCCATCTTGCATGAATAACATGTTTCGTCTTAGATCTAGAAGAATGTTGTCTAAATATTCGGGTAACCGAGTTTGAAAAATTAAGATTCAGTTCGCCAGTAAGAGCGCACCAAACGTTAATTTTAAATTCATGTTGAAAATGACGTTCAGATACTAAATGTGGAGTTTCTACACCCCAGGCATGTTTATTTCTAAAATTGAATACACCTCTACGTAACGTTGCTTCGTCTGTAAACAAAATATATTTTTTAAAACATGGGGTCAGCATTTTGCCGGGTACGACGGAAACGGGCAAATTCCAGTCTGGCTGGCAAATCAGCTTCCAGCAGATTCTGCATAGGTGTGAAGTGAAACGAATGCAGTCCCTCCTCGTGCAAAATTTTGCAAACGGTGGACTTTCCTACCTCCCAGAGCAATGCGTCTTGTGCTTACTTCAGGGTTTTCGGTTACGCAAACCACAATTTCCTCTTCCTGGTCGGTGGTTACAGTCTTCAGAAAGATCTGTTTCAGCCTCAATTCTTCTATTGGAACCTTTTAGTGTGAAACACTAAACTTGAAGAGATTTATCACTAAACACCAAATCACTTTTTTTGAACTACTCGACGCACGTTTCGCTAACCATGTTAGCATCATCAGGAGATGATTCAATCTCAGGCTCTATTAGTAAAATCTAAAGCTAGATTAAATCATCTCCTGATGATGCTAACATTATTAGCGAAACGTGCGTCGAGCAGTTCAAAAAAAGTGATTTGGTGTTTAGTGTTAAATCTCTTCAAGTTTACTGTTTCACCCTGTCTGTCCTAAAGATTTTTGAATTTCTTAAAATCGGGAGCTTTGTCATGGATACGTTTCCAATTATCTTCGATGAGCCCGGTGTCAAAATTTTTCTGCACGTATATGCCTTCTTGGCATTTTGTTTCTTGACTTAAGTGAAAATCTTTTAAAAACTATTTTACTCAAAAGTATAAAAAATATTATTATTATTATTAAAAACTATTTTAACTATTTAAATACCCACAATATTAAATATTGACAATCAATGGAAAAGTTTGACAGTAAATAAATTTCCAGAGCATCTTGATCTATTTGTTTTAATCATAGCCTACCTACTTTAAGAAAAAAAAGTGCAATTTAAAAGAGTTCAATGGCCAATTTAAACGCAGATATCTAGAAAACGGTAACTCGGAGCGACATTTGCAAAGTATACCCTATTTACATAAAAAAGGTGAATAAAATTATATTTTTATTAAAAATATGATTACGCTAAGGCGCAAAAAGTTGTGACATTTCAAACGTAAAAAAGTGTCACAGACAGCGGTCTCTACAATCTGAATAAAAATTTTCGAAACTTTTAAATTTATTATCTTAACAACATCCCTAGTTCAAGAAAGATACTTTTTAAGAAATTTATTGATAAAAACAGAAAATAAAATTATAACATTAACACCCTGTATCTTGGTTACTATTAACTTTTGGACTAAGGTAAGTTGGGTTAAATCGTAATATTTTTACCCAGACAGTTTTACTGTGTACCATTAATTAGCGAACTGTATTTTAGTGAGTTAGCTGTATTATTAGCAAATTAGCTGTATATATCAGTCTAATTACTGCTATAAAATCAGAAAACCCTATTGTGTTAGATAAGGATCTGTTGTTAGCTAAAACTGAACATAGTCTCAAACAAACCATTCGGGAATTAGGCCCAAAGTTTAAAACTTCATGGTTCACATTACAACTATTTTTAAAAAACCTAAACAAAGCGTAAAGAAACGAAATTTGGGTGTCAACTTTCAGTTAAAAATTGGATTCATCATTTAACCATTCGCAGTGTAGGTTTATCCAGGTTAGGTAGAGGCCCTTTTCTTCCACAAATTATTACTGTAGATAAAAAAATGGATTCCATACAGCAATTTAAATTTACGTAAGAACAAACAATTGCTACACCATGAGAACCATCTTTTTCCACTCCAAAACCAGGTATTTGCCATTAAACACTGTTACTATCAGTATGGTGGTAGTTTACAAGAATTATTCACTACTGTTATTGTGCTTAGATTAAACATGGCTTTGATTCAAAAACGTCTAAACCCAATTAATCGAAACGATGTTATTCTGTAGGATGACAATGCGATTCGTCATAGTACCAGACTTATAAAAGTAAAAAAATCAAAGAATTAGGCTAGGAAAATTAGACTTTTGTCACCCACTGTATTACCGTGATGCTGCATCATGAGATTACCATCTTTTCAAACAAATGGAACATTTTCTTCGTGGAAAAAAATAGGTATGGTTGTCATATAAATAGAACATAATTTAGTTTTAGAATTAGGTTAAATCATCCCCTGATAATGATAACATAGTTAGCGAAACGTGCATCGAGAAGTGTAAAAAAAGTGATTTGGTGTTGGATGGTATATCTCTTCGAGTTGTGTTTTAGACCGAAGATTCCAATAGAAGAATTGAACCGTATTAAGTGTTAAGCAAAACCAAATTTTGCACAATATCAAAAAATGATTATTAGTTCAAATTGTGCAAACTTTAACCTGATAATTTCCTCTTATTAATTTGGCGTATTTACGTGTTCAAATTATTTATAAAATTCCTGATTCAATTAAATAAGCTTTAAAAGTTATCTGTAGGTCTAATAAATGAACTTCCATCCCATTTCTAACAAAAAAAAACTAACGTTCAAAAGACCTTCTGTAAAATCCCGTTCTCGCCACCCCGAACGACCTTACCTTATTGGCGGACTTACCCCTGTTGGGTGTGGTCTTTGACCCCTCGGGGCGGAGTTTGCTAAGGGACGAAACTTAAACTGTCAGGAATTGTTTTGCTTAGTTCTAACGTTCATCGTTTACTACAACTTCCTCATCGTTTAGTCGATCCCATCATCAGTCATCTGAATGATACCGTGATAGTAAAATGAGTGCGAAATGGTGAAAATGTTTTCTTTCTTCTGTTGGTAATAGTATGTAAATCAAAATGCAAGAAAGTCAAAAATCTTTTCTAATAAAGGACTTGTTAAGTGATGTATTATCTACTTCTGGTAAAGGTAAGTTATACATGAAACTACTTTATATTGTTATTGATTGATTTGTGCATTACTTTGCGATAGTTCATTTTAAAAAAAATGTTTTATTTACTTTATATTCTGTTATCCAGGAAGTTTTTCGGGATTTTTTTTAAAAGGAACGAGAAACGCATATAGTGTATGTCAATGTTTATTTAGGCTAATATATAATTACCATTATTATTTGTATGTTTTTGCAACGTAGTGGTAGGTTCGGGATACATTTATACTAACAATTAGTTTGTTTATTGCCAAAAAAATATCAACAGATTGTTTCACCTCTTCTTCCGTTTCAAAAGAGTTCCCATTTAAATGATTTTGAAAGGAACGAAATACATGGTAGTGTGAGGGTGCTATGTCCGATGAGTAAGGCGGATAGGGAAACATCCCAACTATAGCTCAACAATCTTTGACGGGTCCTGCTTGAAACGCTCGGTCTTGTATTATCATGTTTGTTAATTCTGGCCAGTTTTCTTCGATTGGGTTTGTAAATAACAAATAAATATCGATTTTTCTCTTTATTTTGAAACTTTATCATAAATAATATTGATAATCGACGCAAAAAAACTTTAATTTAAAAAACAATTAATTATAAATGGGTAAAAATATTATATTTTTTTTTAAATCACATGCCTACTAACGCGCCGCGATTTGCTGCCATGTTTATGACGTCATTATGGTAAAGCGTTTTCACGTCAGTATTGTCCACGCTTTCTACCTGTATATATACTGTCCAAATTATTGTTGGTTAAGTGCAAAATAAAATATTGTTGGTTACTAATTTAGTTCAGTAATGTGTGAAAAGGGGTTCGTAAAGGCTAATTCTGATAATATACCTAGTGTGATCATTTTTATGGTCGCAAATTTATGACCTGTCCCTTTAATTACTGCTTATCGAATAACGATTTACAGCAGTTCACTTTTCAACATAGTGTTTTCAAAAGGAAGGTCATGATTCGTCAGCCATTCTGCAATTTTTGGTTTTGTCCATGCACTAGTTATCCATCAGTAGTTTGGTACATTCATTAATAACTGATGGCTCCTTCAAGATTCTCAACAGCTGGTTTTCAAACCAAAACAGAATGTTATCTTTATTAATTTCTCCATGATAATCACCTTTTGTTTTAGAAAAGAAGACTAATTTGGCCTCTGGAATAAAGCCATTCTTGTTCCCAGCATGAAGAACAATATATCTGCAATAACATGTTATTATTGAGACGTCTTAAAACAACTATTTATGAGAACATGACTTTAATGCACCCACCTTTTTCCATCAACTTTTATAATCATTATACTGCTCTTGTTATCATCTTGCTATGAGTGACACGAGGTCCCATTTTAGAATATCCATGTTTCATCCAAATAAACAAAATCAAACAGAGCTTCGTCATTGATATTTTGATACATCTTTAAAAACTGGACTCGTTTAAAGACAATATCTGGAAGTTCCAAGTGGCCACTATGTGGATTATCTTTATTTCATTTGAAACCAATTTCTTTTAGAAGTGTATGAAGCGAAATTTTAAATCCATCAAAGACCTACATGTTCTTTAGTTTTTCATGAATACTTTCAAGATTAACGGTTCGTTCTGAAATAGTTTAATAAAATTCCATAAAAATACAATATTACCCTGTAAATCTACTTACTTTTTTCATACATTTCATAGATTTGATAGCGAATTCCCACATCAAGATGATCTAGATTAGTTACTCGTTTTGGATGTAGACGCTTTTTCTTCGGTGATTTTAAGATTTCGTTATTCTTCAACTTTTTCGAAATTACACTAACCGTACCAATAGTTATATTTAGTGTAGCTGAAAGCTCACTAAAAACAATCCATTTAACTATGAGTCCTACTAAATTATTAGTACATCCCTTCTTCACAGCATTTAATGGCAAAAGAGGAGCCTCATTATTTCATTCCTTTTCAAAATAACTGATAAGTAACAAGACAAGTTGCTTACACCGACTGCTTAATGGTTTTGGTATTTTTTGCAATTATAATCGAAGATTTATTACTACAAAACAGCAAAAAATACAGTAAAAATGACTCAAAACGCTGGAAGGCACAACTCAAAAACGATTAGAACATGAAAAACTGTCCAGAACCACAAACAAACAATTCACACACAAATTTATTTGTTTTCTTTGCCAAGTGATGCGTGTGCTCAGTGAAAACAATGCAACCAACCTTCACCGGGGTTATACTGTGAAAACAAGTCATTGCAGTATATGCACTGGCAATCTTCTTCGTCTTTTTGGTTATTAATTGCGTAAACTTCATTGTACCCGTCATCTTCATCATCAAAAAGAGCTTTAGTTACTTTGCGCTTTCTTTTTTCAGTGGGATTTTTCATTGACTGGCGATTTTTAATTTCTTTCATACCACGAGTTTTCTTTTTCCTTGATCACTGACAAACTTTCCTTTTGGAAAATACATTAGAGTTTCTAACAGAGCAGGCAAAAATTCTCGAGAAGTGCTAGGTATTTCGTGACTGGTAATGGTTACTGTTGAAGCTTTTCGACGAAAGCAGGCAATGGGTTTTCAGTTATGCCAGATAGTAGTGTTGGAGTGTAATATAGACCTGGGGTGATCTGATTTTGAGTTTCCGGATTAGCTTCTACGGTCAATAGTATATTCGTTGTTTCTGCTGACTCAACATAAGTGGTCTGGAAATATATCAATACTAATAGACCAGAAACCTGTGCTTCTGAACCCACGGGATGCATTCTGTACAGTTACAGTTTTTTCATAGGCTTGATTGAAGAGACTTCCAATATATAAATGTGTCACCACCCAACCTGGGTGAACTTTCAGCCACTTCGATATTTCTTAATTAAAATATGTTTTCAAAGATCCGTGGAAATACACATCGAGTGGCTGCATTAGGTGAGTGCAATGTGGCGGAAGCCACAAAATAACTGTGCTATTATCTTTGGCATATGAGAAACATTTAAGACTTTTGTGGCTTGCTTGACTATCAACAATAAGCAGCACCTTTTCTTTCATACTTACCTCCGCATGTGATTGGAAATGATTTCCAATGTCCCAATGGGTGCTTCATCTAGAGCATTTTTCATATTCTATCTTTGGAAAGTCATGTATGGAGGAACAGGCGAACCGGAAGCATTCATACAACAACCCACGGTCAAATGGATTTCACGTTCAGTACTGGTAAGGCATCCAACCTGTTTTCTATAACTTGTTGCTAAAATTTTCTGGAGTGTTTGAACCGTGGAAAGTCCAGGTTCATCTAGGTTATAGATCCTGTTAGGTGAAAAATTATGATTAATAAACTTGTGGTTTATTAACCGCTTGAGTTCTGGCTGCAGAGGTAGGTTCTGCCTTTTGCCCAGAGATATCATTATTTATCTTATCATCATTTATTCTTAAGAAATGCTGTTAACCATTCTTGCACAGCTCTTTTCAGTATTCAATTTTTGTGCAGTCATTTTTTTTCAGCCAACAAAAATGTAAGCCGTTGTAATTCTGTGGGGGTCAATCCAAACAGACGAGTTTTTCATCATTTTAAATGGTCTACTAACTTGCTTTCGACGGCCGGAGGGAATATTAACTTAAATCTCCCTAAACCTTTGGTTGTAGATGTTAATATTTCATTCAAACTCAATGCGTGACGTCTCAAAAGTAGCTTATGGGATACCGAAAGATCTTGAAGCTAGAAACCATCCCATTTTATTTTATTTCAAAACGTTAATGGCTTCTTCCGTTCATTTAAAGCTTCATGATTGCCGATCGGTCTTCCCTTTGTAGTCCCGAGACATGTCTTAACGGTAATTTGAAATTAAATATAACATATACTACATGTTATATGTCGATTTGTCCATAAGTACTGTATGTCATTTTGTCCACATAGTATCGTAAACATATTTTAAGTTCTGTTTTCGTCTTAAGCATTCTAATTTGTTTTAAAAATGACATGTTCTTATTTAATTATCTAGAAAATACCCATTTAAGTTCACAAAGGAGGTATAATTGTCAAAAACTTACCGAAATCGCAAAAGAAGTCTAGTAAAAACAAAACTTTTGTAAGCCGCAAACAAGTTCTCACTTGTAACACATCGACGACTGGGCGGGCACGTAGTAAGTTCGGTAGATTTATAGGTGTCGCTATAGGCACTTTTTGGGTATGAAAGCAATATGCTGAAACACGCGGTTTAAAAAAATACTAGTTGTTCATTTTATCAATTTATATCATTTTATACATACTTCCCCTAGATAAATGTTTTAGCTAACAATTATTAATGTTCTTGATCTTGAAAAACTTTTAAACTACCAAACATGCAACAATATTAAACAGGTTATATTAAATGATTTACATTTAAAATTACAATATAATATTAATAATAATATTACTCGTAAATGTGTTTAATTTTTTGTTGTTTAGAGCCACTTGCAAACATTCCACACAAAGACTTAATAGCAATACAAGGTATGTGAATATCGTTGTTAAGTTCCAGAAGTTTCCATTAGTCGACGTTCACAAGACTTAGACAAGGTTAGACTCAGTGAATCCCCAACATTTTACGAAAGGATTTATCTATGAAGGCATATAAGGTTCAAAAAACACAGAAACTAAAGCCATCGGATCATTCAAAATGTCATGCATTTGTCAATTGATAAACAAAAGTGCCGCATTTGGGGTGAGGCAAATCCATGATTCATTCATTAGACATATTTACATCCTAAACGAATCACTGTTTGATGTGCAGCATGATCAGGAGGTGAAATTGAGCCCCATTTCTTTCAGAATTTTGATGGTGATGCTGTTATTGTGAATGGTGTTCGATATCTTGAGGTGATACCTGGATTTTTGTGGGCTGATTTAAATAATATTTATCCGTGGTTCCAACAAGATGGTGCTACCCCTCACTTTGCTAATAAAACAATTGATTTATTGAGAGAATTAGCCATTAGAAGCCAATTAGAGGCACAGAAGAGAATGAAAAGAAGTGTGCTTGGCATTACAAGACGGGACAGAAAGCCCTGCACATGGAGTAGAGAACAAACTAAGGTATGTGACATCATTATAAAAATAAACGAATTGAAATGTTGGGGGGCAGGCCAGATAAAGAGGCGATGAGACAACAGGTGAACAAAGGCGATCTTGGATTGGATACTGCAAATTTCTACGAAGAAGACCGAAAACACGATGGACTGATGACATTATTAAGTATATTGGACCCGATTGGAAGGAGAGAACTCAGAACTGCTATAGTTGGAAGCATACTGAAGAGGCTTTCATTTTGCAGTGGATTGACACGGACTGATGACGATGATGATGTTGATAATGATCATGATCATGATGATGAAGATGATTATGATCATGATATATATATATATATATATATATATATATATATATATATATATATATATATATATATATATATATATATATATATATATATATATATATTATTCTCGTATGGGCCCTGGTGGACCACGCAAAGTACAGTTAGAAGCGTTTGTTATTGTTAGCCTTCATTTGCCCCCATACTGATTTCATTCTTTCACTATGAGCTTTTTTTCCTTTCGTCGGACTAAGTTGTGCCGGTCTTCCTACATTTTTCTCTCTGACAATAGCACAAAAAGTAAAAAAGGAGGAAGGAGAAAGCAAAAAAGAACTATACTACCCTCCAACTTAAAAAACCCACGAGCCGCAACTGAGATATATATATATATATATATATATATATATATATATATATATATATATATATATATATATATATATATATATATAGCAAAGATTAAGATAAACTGTCGAAGAGAACGTACACGAATGGTAAGATCGAAGAAGGGCAAGGTGAATTCTGGGAAGCTGCTGCAGAGGGGCAACGATTTTGAGATTGTTTTGTCGAACCACTTTGCTGTGTTGCAAGACCCAGAAGAGATGGAAATAACAGATCAGCATGAAAAAATCATCGAAAATGTGGTTGAAACGGCTTCTACAATAGCACCAGCAGAAAAAAGTTTCAAACAGTCAAAAATCTCCAATGAGACCATCGATTTAATGAAGAAACGAAGGACAATGAAGAATGCAGACAGTCTCTTTGACAGGGTCGAGTACGTTGAGCTTTGTAAAACTATAAAAAAACGTATTCGAGAGGAAACGCGTCGGTTCAATATGCAGCTAGTGCAAAAAACAAAGGAATAAACAAAGCCAAACGTAAGCTGAGTGAGGATGGCACAGTGTGTAGGGAGCGTACGGAAATGTTAGAGATTATCAGAAGATTGTACTAAAAATTATATGAAAATCAGAACCAGTTAGAGACAGCAATGCCCACCGAAGAGCAAATGCCAGATATCCTGTTGGAAGATGTGACAAATGCCATAGACGCGGTGAAGAAAGGAAAGACTCTAGGAAAGGACAATGCAACGCTTGAAATGTTGAAGGGTTGCTGGTCGAACTCTACATAAAATACTGGCAAAATTGTACCCAAAATGCCTCAAAGATCAAAAAATACCCAGTCTATGGAAAAATGCTGAAGTGATTCTTCTTCATAAGAAAGGAGCTCAGGAAGATTTAAAAAACTACCGTCCAATAAGCCTCCTATCAGTTATGTACAAAGTTTTCACCAAGATAATATCTAAAAGAATATTAAGAACACTGAAGGCACAACCAAGAGAGCAGGCAGGATTTAGAAGTGGATTCAGTACAATGGACCATATCCAGGTTGTTCAATAGACCATAGAAAGGCACAATGAATATACCATGCCACTGTGCTTGGCTTTTATTGACTATGAAAAGACATTTGATTCAGTATCAATACAGTCCATAATGGCTGCATTGTTTAACCAAGGGATAGACAGGGCCAATGTGAACCAACTGAGATCCATGTATGAGGAAGCTACAGCTACAGTTCACATGGATGACTTTGAAGTTAAAATCAACGTAGAGCGTGGTGTACGGCAGGGTGACTCAATATCGCCTGTTCTTTTCTCAGCTTACCTTGAAAAGGTATTAATTAATCTGGATTGGGAACAGCAGTGAATAAAAATCAATGATGCATCTCTAAGCCATCTTAGATTTGCGGATGATATCGTTCTCCTTTCACAAGACCCACATGAGCTTCAAGAACACATGCGAGAGCTGCAAAGGGCGGTAGAACCATTTGGTTTGAAAATAAACCTAAAAAAGAGTCAGGTTATGTTTAACAATGCTGATTTGAATCAGCAAAAAATCCAAATTTTAGCTTTGCAAGAAACCAGATTGACAGATGGTAACACTTGGAATTCGGCAACTACAGACTTTTTAAAAGTAAAATGGACAAAAGAATACTCAAAAATACACTACATATCGGTGTTGCTTTCGCTATCTCAAGAAACATTCTTGGTTTTACAACTAATGTTCAGTCAGTAAATAATCGACGACACTATCCCTCAAGTCTGCTAACAAAAACTATGCTTTAATCAATGCACACCTCCCAGTTAACGAAGAAAATAAATCTAATCCTGAAAAAGTAAACAAGTCCTGGGAAATTCTGGAAAAGACTATGTCTAAAATCCCTCTAACCATGTCAAAATCCAATTGGGTGATTTCAACGCCCAATTAGGGAAATAAAAAAGTACAGGAAAACAGCCGGAAGTTTTCTCGCTCATAAGTGGACTAACCATAAGTGTAGAAGATTGGTTGAACTATGTTCGCAGTTTAATTTAAAAATAATGTCAACCCATTATAAGAAAAAAATAACAAAACAAAAGGCACACGTGAAGGTGCCCAAACACGTACATGGGTGAATTTCAAATTGACCATGTTGCCATTTCGTACTACAATAATCAATTATAAAGAGATTTTGAATGTTCAAGTCAAGAAAGGAGCTAACATAGACACGGATCACTACTTGACTAGAATCAAACTTAGCTTAAAACCTCGAAAAATTATTCAAAAGAGACTGCTAATACCAAAGTTCGACCCAACGAAAATAAAACCAGCCCTAGCAGAAGAGCTTGATAAACAACCAGCACAGAACTGGCAATAATTGAAACAAAAAATTAAAACAGCCTTAAAGTTGGTCCCTTAACAAAAACGTAGAAAACATCCGTGGTGGGATGAAGTTTGCGAGCAAGCAGTATTAAGCCGAAGTAAAGCATTCAAAGATTGTAACAGTCAAAAAACAGTAATAAACTATAACATCTTTTTGGAAGTAAGAAAAGAAACATCGAAGCTAATTAGACAAACTAAAAGAAAATATGAAAACAATCAACTTAATGAAGTAGAAAAAGATTTCCAAAAAAATAACCTGTAGTATATAGCCTGTTAATAAATTAACAGGCTATCAACCCCAAAGTCTTTGCTTCCAAAAGGAAAACGGACAATTAGCTCTAAATAACCAAGACAATTGCAAAGAACTTGCGAAATATTTTGAACAAATACTAAACTGTCCTGAGCCTTTAAACAAATTACCAACACTAAACCCTAAAAAATAAACCCAGATTCATTACCACCGAATGAAGATGAAATAATTAGGCAAATCAAGCAGCTTAAAAATAACAAAGCTTCTGGTGAAGATAGAATGACTGCTGAACTTTTGAAATCCGCTGGTCCAGGTATAATCAAGGAAATAACCAAAATTCTATAAGAAGTTTGGCGAACCGAACAGATTCCGGTAGATTGAAAAGATGCTCTAATCCATCTACTACACAAGAAAGGAGATAGAACGGATGTAAACAACTATAGAAGGATATCTCTTCTACCAGTTTATTACAAGATTCTATCTCAATGTCTACTAGGCAGAGCACAGGGACATTTAGAACCTAAAATTGGTGAATATCAAGCAGGTTTTCGCCCGGGCAGATCCTGCCCTGAACAGATCCTGAATCTAAAGTTGATCCTAAGACATCAAAAGCTGTTCAATAAAAATCTCGTCTGTACATTTGTGGATTTCAAAAAAGCATATAATTCTATTGACCGCAAATCTTTGTTACGAATCTTAAAAGAACAAGGACTAGATCTGAAAAAGCTGGCAATTATTAAAGCAACATTAATTAATACAAGGTCAAAAATTAAATTAATGGGTGACATCTCAGAGCCCTTCAAAATTAAAACTGGATTGAGACAGGGGGATGGACTCACGCCACTCTTATTTAACTGTGTTCTAGAAAAAGTAATACAGGAGTGGCGCGAAAGACAGTCGTCCCTGAATATTGTGTGTGTGTGTGTGTGTGTGTGGGTGGGTGTGCGTGTGCGTGTGCGTGTGCGTGTGCGTGTGCGTGATTTCCACACTTTTGGAATGTTGCGAGTGTCGTTTCGCGTATTTAGCTCACCTCTTTCTTCTATTTCAACGTCGTTTTTATGTTCTTGTATTCTGGCTGATATTCGTCTGTTACGACTGTTCTGACAAATGTAGTGCAGCCGTGAATGGAAACTGTGTGGTCTGGAAAGCCGTATGTTTTCCAGCAGGATGGTACGCCGCCCAAACAAGTCATTTGGTTCAAAATTAGTTGTCGAACGACGTCGACATATTCTGGTCCAAAGAATTGTACCTCCCAACAGTCCATATTTAAATCCTTTTGACTTATATGTATGGAGCGTGGTTGAAAGCGTCGCCAACAAGTCCAGACATCCAAACGTGACATCATTGAGAGCGGCTATTGAAGCGTGATTCGTCGATATGGACCGTAACGCATTAAAACAAGGCTGCCAGCGCTTTAGACTGAGAATGGGGGCGGTCATTAGTAGTAGGGGAAGGATATATTGAGTAAATGTGTTTTTTGTAACTTTACAAAAACAATTTTAAACTTTTCCGTTTTTACGATAAATATTATGTTTGAAGAAATTGTTTCATTTGTCCGAATTTTGGCGCGGCACCCTGTATATAATTTTTTCAGGACTCTGATACTTCAGCGATTGCTCAGTACAAGATAGTAGAGGGTCTTCTCTACCATCTCTAAAATAATTCTACCACTTTTCCATTGCACAGCCTTCAATCCTTAACACTTTCATAATATTTTTAATGTATCAACATACAAATATTCGTTTTTTAGATAAAATTTAATGAAAATCCATTTTAAAAAACCTCCAACAATTTTTTTTAAGAATTACAAAGGACGCTATAATTTTTAACTTAACAGCATAATGTTTTGAAATTTTAGTCAAATATCAAGAACAGTCATACTAACTTAAAAAATAACTGTATCGATACTTAAAGCGCACGAATTTTATACATTAATTATATTTTTTAATATTTTTATATTTAAATATAATTTTTAAAACAGAAGTCTCCTTACTATTTAATCTTATTAGAATATCTGAAATCGACTTTAATACTATGCTTTAAGATTTCGAAAAAGTTCCAATATTCAGCCCTTTAAAAAACATTTCTGCTGAAGATACATGCTTCATCATTAATGACTCTACATTTTAACAATCATATCACTCCATGTTCCCCTTTTGCTTACTATTTAAGTGCATTCTCTTGTATGTTAACAATCGAAAAAAAGAAAACAAAAAAAATATTTCGCCTTAAGCCATAATTAACTTTCTAAATCTTTCTTGTTCCAACCTGCCCAGTTTAAAGAATGGTAGAACAAACGACGTCACAGGTTCTCCAATTAAAATGTAAATCATTATGTTGTTTTTCCCCATAATTCGCTTTATACGAATGTTTTTAACACGTTTGTCCTTGAGGCTGAAATATTTAAGGGGCAGAAAAGGGTTTTTGAAAAAGCTGACTTTAGCCTTACGGAGGAGCATAATTAACGTAAAAAAACTTGTTTTTTTTTTAATGTTATTTGCTGGTAACATTTTTTTGCAGAAACCTTCCCGATTAATATGAAATCATGACGTTTTGTCGTAACTGTTATTTTACAATATCGGTAATCGTGATTGTTTTAACATGTCATAAAGGTCATTATCGCGATATTCAATTTTTTATGGTCGCTGGCAGTAGCGGATCAAAAAATTCTTTCGAGTTGTCCAGAATGTTCGACAGAAAGAAGAAGTGTAAGTATTTACCCGGTCTGTAAATATGACCCCTGAAGTTGCCCATTGATGGCCTTAGCTGTCAATGTAGTTACCGTCAAACCGCGTCATTGGCGCCACTTACTTGTTGACATTTGACAAAGATTTTCAACTCGTAGCAATACAAGTTTCATACAACAGCATAGTTTATAATAGCGTTGAACATGTCGAATTTTATGTCTGAAAACTACGATTTGCGCACAGCATTGATTTTCTTTTACTATTTGAAGAAAATTGCTGCAGAATCGCATCGAATGCTTGTCGAAGCTTACGGTGAGGATGCTCTTAATATATCACAGTGCTTTTAATGGTTAAAAAAATTCAAAAATAGCGATTTTGACGTGAGAAACGAAGAACGTGGAAAACCAACGAAAAAAACTGAAAACAGCAAATTGTAAGCATTCTTGGATGAGGATGACGCTCAAACGCAATAAAAATTCGCCAATCAATTAAATTGGATACGAGAAGCTGTCTCTATACGTTTGAAAGCCATAGGAAAGATCCAGAAGATGAGAAGATGGGTAATTTTTTCTTTCTTTGGGTTTTTCGCCACGATCGAAAACTCATAAAATATCAAAAATATCTCTTCTTATGTAAATAAAGAATCATTGGGTAAAAACTAAAAACCAAACGGAGACAAATTTCTCAGTGATCTTTTTTGTAATAAATTTGCCTAACGAACAAAATTTTAAAAATGTTCTCAGAAATACAAACTTTTTATTACAAAATTATATTAATTTCAATAAATTCTGAAAATATAGAAAGTAAATATAATTTTCGTGTATGTCAATGATACTTACATTAAAAATTAGTTTTTAATGACAGTGACATACTACCAAATATATATATATATATATATATATATATATATATATATATATATATATATATATATATATATATATATATAAGCTTAATATATTTAAGCTGAGAAACAAAAGAACGCAAATATATGCTTTAAAGCGAGAGAATTTGAAGAAAGTGTTAGAGATTGTCAGAAAGTTTTATTCCCAGTTATATGAAGATCAGAGCCAGTCAGGGGCAGCAATACCCACGGAAGAACAATATATAATGCCAGATATCCTAGTAGAGGAAGTAACAAATGCTATAGAATTGATGAAGAACGGCACGGCTCCAGGAAAGGATGTTACATAAAACGGTCGGACGTTGGTCGGACGTTACATAAAACACTGGCAAAAGTATACTCAAAATGCCTCAAAGAACAAAAAGTACCTGACTTATGGAAAAATGCAGAAGTGATCCTTTTACATAAAAAAGGAGCACAGAAAGATTTAAAGAACTACCTCCAATAAGCCTCCTATCAGTGATGTACAAAGTTTTCACAAGATCATTTCTAAAAGAATATTAAAAAATCTGAATGACGCACAACCAAGAGAACAAGCAGGATTCAGAAGTGGATTCAGTACAATGGATCACATCCAGGTTGTACAGCAGGTCATAGAAAGGCACAACGAATACACCATGCCACTGTGCTTGGCTTTTATCGACTACGAAAAAGCATTTGATTCCATCTCAAAGCATGCGATAATGGATGCACTACTTAGCCAAGGTATAGAGAGAGCCTATGTAAACCTATTAGAATCGATATATGATGGAGCTACAGCCGCAATTCACCTTGATGATCTTGAAGTGGGAATTAATATAGAACGAGGTGTACGGCAGGGTGACGCAATATCGCCTATTCTTTTCTCGGCTGGCCTTGAAGAAGTATTCCGTAAACTGGATTGGGAACAGGATGGTGTAAAGATCAATGGTGCAAACTTAAACCATCTTAGATTTGCAGATGATATTATTCTCATTTCGCAAGACCCAGAGGAGCTGCAAAGATGCATACAAGAACTGCAAAGGGATGGCGAACCATTTGGCTTGAAAATAAACCTGAAAAAGAGTCAGGTTATATTCAATAACTTCGCTCAGGACAGAAGAATTTCAGTTTTAGGAAGGGATTTAGAGATTGTGGACAGCTTTGTATATCTTGGGCAGAGGATTTCAATGGAAGGGAATACCGCCCGGGAGGTGGTACGGCATCTTAAATGTGGCTGGCAGGCATTTGGTAGGCTCAACATAGTGTTTAAGAGCAGACTCCCACTTTGCCTGAAAAGAAAAGTATTCGATCAGTGCGTTCTACCCGTTATGACAAACGGAAGTGAAACCTGGACACTCACGTCGCAATCAATTCAAAAACTTCAGGTGGCACAGAGGGGAATGGAAAGATGTATGCTTGGCATTACAAGACGAGACAGAAAGTCCTACGCATGGATCAGGGAACAAACAAAAGTCTGTGACATCATTGGAAGAGAAAAACAATTGAAATGGAGATGGGGACGACAGATGGACCAAGGCAATCCTGGAGTGGATACCGCTTGATCGCAAACGTGCGCGAAGAAGACCGAAAGCACGATGGATTGATGACATCGTTAAGTATATTGGACCCGAGTGGCAGAGGAAAGCCCAGACCGTATATATATATATATATATATATATATATATATATATATATATATATATATATATATATATATATATATATATATATTGTATTGAAATACTTAAATGTTTTCATTGCATTCTTTAGAATCGGGAACCATATTGAATTTAAATCTACCGAAGGCATAGCAATACAGTTATTATAGCGGTTTCTTCTAATCTTCTGTATTTTGTTACCGATTATTTTAATGCCGTTTTGGAGTTATTCCAATTGATTTTATGACCCGATTCCCATGCGTGTTGACAAATTCTAAATTTATTAAAATCGCCCTTTCTGGGAAGGTTTTTTATTCTAACATCTGGTCTAGATGTCCCGCCTATATAAAATTTGCCACATTCGCAGGGAATTTTATAAACCATATCTTTGGTATTCTGTTGTGTGTTGTTTGGTTTAGTTTTTGTTAATACAGATATAAGAGTTTTTTTTTTGTTTTAAATGTCGTTCTTATGTTGTATTTATTTCATACTCTTTTAATTGTGTCAGAAATACCGCGAATGTAAGGAATTGTTTGAGAGTTATTATTATTGTTATTAATAACAATATTTTTATTAAAATGTCTTTGATGTAATTAGTTTCTTTTTGTAGTGTATCACTGTCGGTACAAACAAGTTCTGCTCCGTCATATAAAATTTTAATTACCTTTTTTTTGACTGATTTTGAGTGATTGGAAAAGATATTGAGATAATTTTGATGTGTTTGTTGGTTTTCTGTGAACTGTAGTTTTTAATGTGTTGTTTTGTTTTAATATTATAGTGTAGAGGAATGGCAATTTACTCTCATTCTCCACCTCTGAAGTAAACTTAATTGTAGGCTCTCGAGAATTTATATCTTGTAGCAACCTTGTCCAGCCTTGTACCAGAGCTTTCTAAGCACGCCGCAGACCTGTACCATTTGTAGTTGGTCGAAATTGTTTAATTCATCACTTATAAATGCAGTTCATTTGTTTTCGGAATTTTGAAAATAAAAGTGTTAAGCAAATATTTTTAAAAATATATATAGGTAATTATTTTTTTATAAAATTTTCTCTTTCTAGTTCCTCCGATTGTACAGAGACGTCGATCATGACTTGGGATAATAGTAGCTCAATATTCATGTCAACCACAATTACACGCGTATTCCTTAATAGTTATCTTTTTCAAACGTGTTTGTTTTTATTTTTTATATCAATGTGTGACTATTATTATAGCCATGGCAGCTGTTCGCCGAAGGCATTTGGGGTCGTAAGTCACGGATGAATTACTCAGGCACGTCAATAGGGTGTCACCCAGTTCTTCAGAATTAGTAAAGATAAAAATAAACCCTAAAAACTGGGAAAGTATTTATTTCTGTCAAAACGACTCAATAACAGTACGAGAGATTTAATGAGCAAAAGCATAATTTTAGAGAACATACAGAACAAAATAAAAATATTACACAGACAATTATAACACATAAAAAGAGTCTAGCGGTGGTGGCCGACTACCCTACTAAACTAGACATGTACAGAGAAACGTTCGATCTGAACAGACATTCTTAACATATAAGAGCTCTTGTTTAACTGACAAAAGAATTTAAATTAGTTTATCTTAAACCAACTTAAATTAGACTAAATTAACTCAAATCACATAAATCCAGACTACAGTAACCCAAATGAAATAAACTAAACCATATTGTTTAATATTATTAAATGGTAGTAATAATATAGTGAGCAATCAATGTTGAATATTCATAAAAAAAAATAAAATAGTAAAATAATATCAGGCTTTATCTTTTTGTGGAGCTGTTGGAGTATCCGGCCTCTGGACTGTCCAGTTACCAAAATGGTGGATTATTGAGCAGTTCAGTGTCCAGAACGCGAGGATCCTAAATGGTCAAGAGTCTACATTGATCAAGTTCTATAATGAGCGAGTCCAACAATGACCGAGTTCTATAATGACCCGCTCTAAAACCCTGCGGGACTCCCAAAGGTGTCGACTTACTAGATCTCCATCCGTCTTCTCGGCATGGATACATCTGTCCAGCTCGAAGATGTTCAACTCCCTCGGCTTTTGTCTCGAAAAATACCGGTACGCACACAAGTAAGACTCATGCAAAACAATCTTACCTGTAGCGGCCGATAACACAGCTCCACATTTTTAAACTTTTTTGAGGTAACATTGATGAACATAGGTGTGTATGAAGTATTTTGTAGTCGTAAATCCGAAAATGATAAGCTAATTACTGTAACACGTGCAGTTTTTTGTTACAGCGGCAAAAACTTTTACTTTTTCCTCTTGTGTTCTGTAGCATTATCTCTTTTTAAAAACCAGCAACAGTCGCCCAACATAGATGGGTTCCAGCATTTCTGATATCTTGCTTCTATCGTCCCGATGCCTTGGTGAAACATCCCTCCTTGTTCGTCGCTTACTGCTGTATAAAAAATGTATTTTTAATGACATGTGACAACCCAGTATTCTCTAGGCATTCAAGAGTTTATCTATGAGGTTTTTATAGTTTTCATCTTTCTCGTTGGCCAGAAATCCTTTCACTACACTTACAAAACACTTACAAGCTGCCAATTTCTTTTAGTTTAGTTTTTAAAACGAAAATCACCTAAAAACTTTATTATTTGAGGTCCAATGAAAACGCCTTCTATTAGTTTTGCATTACTAAATTGAAGAAATATATGTTTTAGTTACTTGAAACCATTGCCTAATTTTCCTTGGCTTGGACAAAGTTTTTTATTAGCCCAAGTTTAATATGGAGAGGCGGAAGAAGCACTTTTTTTGGGTTAGGTTAGGTTTGGTTAAGTACCAGGTTTAAAAGAGGTTCTATGAAGTGAATCTTTCTTACTGTAATGTTTTTTGTTCCCCTACTGACCCATAAACCCAAAGAACAGCAATATTTTATAATACCCCCCCTTGAAGTTCAAGCAATATACCTTTAAATCACTTTTAAATCCCCACTAATATCTCACTGACACTGTTCATATTTAACGCGATTTAATATGGTTGCTAAGTTGTCATAGTTTTTTTTTTCATTTGCAGTGAATGGGCTAAAGGAATAGATTAGGTTTTGTTTCCATTATGAAGTAAAATTACTTTTAAAATACGCCACTCGGAAAGTACATGTTCCATATTAAGCTCATTCATTAAACTATCAATATCATAACAGACACAACGGAGCCACATTAGCTGTGGTGTCTAAAGCGTCAGCCTTACGTTACGGCAGTTAATGTGAAGCGGGATCGAATCCCATACTAGGCAAAAAAGTTTTTCTAAAATTTTTGTGAATGTTTTTAGGTAAGAGTGTAAAATCTGACAAGGAATCACCCCACAGTCACGCCAGTTCGAGGCTGGGTAAGGCCGGATGCATTCTGAGAGGTTTTCTACGTTGGTCACTCGCCAGTCGGTAGGCTTCTCGAAATACTTTCGGTTAAGCACAAAACCAAAGGTTGATAGCTCGAGGGGGTTACTGGCCGGGGTTTTCGGTAGCTGATGACCGTAGTCCGGAACCCACGTTAAGCTGTAAGTGCAGTCGCTAAATAGCCTTCTCAGTTGCTGATGCGCCTCTAACCACAATTTTATTGGTGAAACACTTGCATTTTTATCTAACAGGTGCCATTATTGAAGACTGGAACCAAGAAGTTCCGATTTTTGTTTTGACAATCCGAGGTGACGTACCAAATCATTTAATTCATTCTGAGTTATTATGTGAGATTCACTGGTAGTTGTTAAAAATTTTGGGTTACAACAGGTATTCTCAGGAAGTTGTGGATCAGGTCCTGATGAAGAATTAGAATCACCGGGAAACATATTGTACAGGTTTAGTGTGTGGCAAATGTAGAAGGCAAAGTTGGATACTAAAACAATTCACACAGCAATCATGAGGAGCCCAATTTTTATCTTGATCTCCAATTTGGCACTAAAAATATAAAAGATAGGTTTTTTGACTTTCTCGGACTACAACTAGAACTTGCCATTTTATATAAAATCGATTTAAACACAATCCATTGTTGTACTGTAAACCAGACAGAAACAAACTAAACTATAGAGATCAATAAAACTACCTTTAAAGGTTGGAAAACTGCCTTTAAAGGATGAAGTAGCCCTTCTACGGTCTTGTGGTAATTCCTACACTGCCCAGTTCAACGTTAAGTACAAATAATTTCATTCTTCCAGACCATTTATGTGAAAAGGTGTTTTAATAACTACCTAAATGAAACGCAAAAAGAACATTCTCATCACTGTTGCAAAAATCACGTAGACCTGTGCAATTTTTAAACGCTACAGTTTTAGCAATCGGTTTTATATATGATGTTTGGTGCATCGTTCGTTAAATTAAAATGGCCGATAGGAGGAGTATTTTGCTATCTCCTCAGCCTCCATAAAACATTATTGGGCCCACAGATTTTTTTATATTAATTATTTAATTCTTTGTTTGAAAAATTCCAAAATTTATTAACTTTGTGTATCGGGACGCATTAGACTGATACTCGATATTATTTATTTGCGTAAGTTGCATACGCTAAGTAGGTAGAAAATGCTACTTCACTCTTGCGCAGTGAAATCTGGCTGCTATCTCTTTCTTACATATAGTTTCGCGTAAGGCCGGCCGTACACTAGCCACATTTTGTAGTCCCACCAAACACAAAATTGTGGTCGCATCTTGGCAAACTGCAGTTTACCATAGGAGCTAATGGATATCGCATACACGAGCGACGCTCTGCGGTCAGCCAGGGCGTCTGTGGTCCGCTTGCGGCCAGTATGCCGGGTGGTTCCTTCGACGCATTCGCCTGTATAGCCGTAGACGGACGGCAAACAGACCACAGTCTAGCGTTTGTACTCGACTGCAACAGATATTTATGCTAAGCACCATGCAAGAGCTATTTGATACTGACACATTTATTTGCGAAATTCAAAAATATCCATGCATATGGAATTACAATTACAAACATGAGTCATATAGCAATAGAGCTGAAAAAAATAATGTATATGCTCATATATGTTAACAATTTACAACAGATTTTGGTGAGAAATCCATGAAAGGAAATAACGATATTGCTTTTTAATATAAATATTTGATATATTTTCACATTATTTTTATAAATAATATTTAAATATAATATTAATATAAAAACTAGAGTAGAGTCACATCCACATCCAATTGTAAAATTTCCGAAACAAAAAAAAATCAAAAAAAAAGTGTGACATAAATATTTATTACTTCCCCTTTTTTGTTATAGGAAACACTTTTCTAAGAAAGAGGGAAACATTGAGAGATGGTTTTAAGAGAGAGGTAAAAAAGAATAAGTCAATAAAGAGTGGTTCTGCATCATCCAATAAGAGACAGTATGTGTAGAAAATACTTAAAAAATAGATAAATCACAATGTCTTCCATAGGATCCACTTCCATAGAATATTAAAATTTTCTCTGGTGTAGATGTGGTTTCATTGACAACGAGTGCAGTTGGTAGAACTGCAAGTCAACCACAAAATTGTGGTCGCGATGCAGTCGCACCAACTACCAAGTTTGAAGTCGACTTGAACGCAATTTTGTGGTTAGTCCGACTGTAAAATGTGGTTCTTGTAAGGCCGGCCTAAGCGTCGGTAAGTGTTTTACAATGCATGGAGGGAAGGTAAGCGCCTGTTAGGAAAACGTTCTTGGTAGATTCTTTGCGCTTCTGGTGCAACACTACTGCCGCTTCCATATGTCATCAAAATGTCCGCCTAACAGAACTTAAAAACAAATAACACAAGTAACATAATTAAAAGATTAGCGGCGCTGCGTTGCAATAACAAATGCGTTAATCGGCAAAGACAGTCAAATCTCGAGTAAAAAACTGAAACCACGCCGCGCGTTTTTTGAACTGGTTTTCCGTTTACCTAATGAAAGAGAGAGAGAGACAGATAATGCAATTCTACTGTGTATGAGGGAGATAACAATTTTTACCTGTTTTGCGCGTGTTATTTACACAAAAACAGGCATCTCGAATATCAGCCTAATGCGTCCCGATACGCAAAGTTAGGAAAACGTTTTTATGTCATGAATCATACTGTTAGAAAGAGGATAAACTAGAGTTTTTCTTTAAGAATTCGAAGAACATGATACCTTTAGTTTTGTTTTATATGCAATTTAAAGTTGGGCTTTAAATTAATTTTTACTTCTTCCATAAACTTTGCGAGTCCATAAAAAAAAACTAGATGTCGCTTGCATCTAATTTTGATTTTCATAGAATCCTACAACATTACACATTGAAATAAAAAAATAATTTGGAGGATGTACCAATAACTTTTTTTTAATTCATGTTTCAATACTGACTTTTAGAATTTTTCAAAGAAAAAATTAAATAATTAACATAAAAAACCTGTGGGCCTAATAATGTTTTATGGAGGCTGAGGAGATAGCAAAAAACCCCTCCTATCGGCAATTTTAATTTGGCAAACGCTGCACTAAACATCCTGTATACTTCTCTTTCTTTAAAAACAAAATTCTATGATAACGCGAGGCTATCAATTGCCATGCGCCCCGCGCCTCTCACAGTTGTTGCGTTTGCGCAGTGAGCAATGAAATACAAATTTTCTTATTGTACCTTTTACTTGAGGATAGTTGCGACATTTTCTTGATAGAAATTTATACTAAATTGTATAAATAAAACAACGTTGTCTAATTTCCACTTATATTTTTCTCTAAAACATAACGCGTTTCGCTATACTGTAGCTCCTTCGGATGGTTGACAAAGAATGAAAATGTATTGTCACAAATAGTAGGTACTATAGTAATAAAGTGATTTAACATGTTTTACATTTTTACACTTTGTATTTATTTATGTTCAACTTTTTGCGAACGTAGTGGTAGGTCAATAATACTTATTTGCCAAAATTTAGTATCTATCTTTATTGCCAAAAAATGTCAACAGGTTGTTTTTCACCTCTTCTTCCATTTTAAAAGATTTTTCATTTCAACAATTTGGAAGGAAGCGGAATAGTCCTAGGATGCTAAGTTCGGCGAATCAGATAAATGGAGCAAAACATTCCAATTAGAGCTCAACAATTTTTGGGGTGCACTGAACTTGGGAAACGCGATCATGCAGTGCATTGTCATGATAAAAAAAAACGACGCCTTTCCTGTTTCCTGCTAATTTTGCCCATGTTTTTTTCATGTTCATGTTCAAAAATGTTTCATGTTCAAAAACGGATTTGCCAATAATAACTAATTTGCTATCTCACGCACTGTGGTGTGTAAATTCTGGACTATTATAGCCTATATTTCCTCACAATCAGTAATTGAAGGACTGACAGAGCAACCGACCAAACCACTGGCACTGTGAGTTCTTCACAGAAACCTCTCAGTAAGCACCACTAATCTTTTTTGTTTGGACAGCGTTCTTGCCCTTTTTCAAATAAAAAGCAGATTGTGGCGAAGATGAAAAAATTATCGACCAGCATTTTCGATTTTGAATCAACTTGAAAAACTGAAGGCAAATCAACCTAAGTTGAACGTGAACATTTTAAATACAACAGGAAACAATAATATGTAAAAAAGCGTAACTAATTTAATTGAGATTTTTATTTACAAGCTTTAAAAGAGCGTTTTCGCTAATATTGCAGTCGGAATGATATTGACAAATAAATATTTTGGTTGTTAAAGTAAATATAAACATAAAAAATTCACACAAAAAATATTTGGACAAAGTTTCTTATTAAGTTTAATATAGAGAGGCGGAAGAAGCACCTTTTTTGGGTTAACAAGAGGGACATATTTTATGTTTGAAGTACCAGTTTCAAAAGAAGTTCTATGAAGTTAATCTTTCTTACTGTAATGTTCTTTTGTACCCCTACTGTCCCATAGACGCAAAAAAACAGCAATAGTTTGTAATACCCCTTTGACATCCAAGCAATATACCTTTATATCACTTTTAAATCCCCACTAATATCTCACTGACACTGTTCATATTTAACGCGATTTAATATGATTGCTAAGTTGTTATAGTTTTTTTTTCATTGTCACTGAATGGGCTAAAGGAATACATTAGGTTTTGTTTCCATTATGAAGTAAAATTACTTTTAGCCTATATTTCGACGAATCTGTGAAAATACGCCACTCGGAAGGAACATGTTCCATATTAAGCTCATACATTAAACCACCAATATCATAACAGACACATAGCGATCTTTCCATTTTATAAAAACTTGAAAATGTTACATGTGAAATGTTACAAAGTGAAGCACTTACATTCTTATCTAACAGGTATCATTGCCGAAGACTGGAACCAAGAAATTCCGATTTTTGTTTTGACAATCCCGTTTGACAGGTGACGTACCAAATAATTAAATTCATTCTGAGTTATTATGTGAGGTTCACTGATAGTTGTTAAAAATGTTGGGTCACAACAGGTGTTCTCAGGAAGTTGTGGATCAGATCTAATTCTAACTGCTTATATAACTGTTAATTTTGCCCATTTTTTTTTCATGTTCATGTTCAAAAATTTTTCAGGTCAAAAACGGATTTGCCAATAACTTATCTGCTATCTCACGGACGGTGGTGCGTAAATTCTCGACATCAGTAATTGAAGGACGGACAGAGCAACCGCCGAACCACTTTGGCACGGTGATTTCTTCACAGAAACCTCCCAGTAAACAGCACTAATATTTTTTGTTTGGACAGCGTTCTTGTCATTTTTCGAATAAAAAGCAGATTGTAGTGTAGATGTAAATTATCGACCAGCATTTTCGATTTTGAATTTAGAAAAAATTAAATAATTATCATAAAAAAACTTGTGGGCCAATTAATATTTTGAATTAACAAAAAGTACTGAAGGCAAATCAAAGTTAAGTTGAACGTAAACATTCTAAATACAACAGGAAATTATAATATGTAAAAAAGCATAAATAATTCAATTGGGATTTTTATTTACAAGCTTTAAAAAGCGTTTTCGTTAATATTGCAGTCGGAATGATATTGACAAATAAATATGTTGGTTGTTAAAGTAGATATAAATATAAAAAAAATCACAAAAAATATTTCCGAAATCGGACTAGAGACAAAGCCACATCCGTGTAGCGTCTGTACAAATTCAATAATGGCAAATTGTTCAGGTCTACTTGGTCATTGAGGAACCTTTTTGTATATTTTAATGGGTTTAATTCTAAAATTTCACGGTGGTTTAATTTTTTGGGTTTATTTTGAACGTGCAGTATATTGAAATAGCTACTACAAAATATAAAGCAAAATTTGCTTCAAATGAAGGCTGTTTTTCACCGCAATTAAAGGCCCTGAACCCATAGAGGTTGACCCTGGGAACCTCTATGATTTTTCTCATTATCTGTTATTGTACACAATTGTCTATCCGCTTCAGCAAAGGACCTTCAGAATTTCTTTCACCAATAAATCGCACGAAGAGATTTGTTTCATTAGATTTCGTTCACTAAGTTCAGGTACTCACACATCGTATCAGCAGACGTACTCATTTTTTTCAGATGATCAAAAACGGTCGATTTGTCAATATTTAACTTATTTGCTATATCACGGAGCACTGTAGTTGGATCTTCGACTATTATGTCCTTTATTTCTTCATCATCAGTGTTTGAAGGATAGCCGGAGAGCAGAAGGTTGCCGTCTTCTAAGTCAAAATCTCCACCCCTGAATCTACCCGTGGTCTCACCGACAAAACCCTACCCGCAAACGACATAATTTTTTCGCTAATATTGTAGTCGAAATGATATTGACAAATAAATACTTTCATTGTTAAAGTATATATAAATATAAAAAGTTCATACAAAAAAATATTTCCGAAATCTGCCTAGAGACAAAGCTATATCCGCCTAGTGTCTGTACAAATTCAATAATGACAATTAGACAGAAATCTACTTTTGTATATTTGAATGGGTTTAATTCTAAAATTTCAGGGTAGTTTAGTTTTTTGCCTTTATTTGGAATGTGCAGTATTGAAATCGCAATGTTTACTTTTCCTTTGCAAGTTTTGGTTAATTTTCCTAATTATTGTTTGTTTTAAAAGCTCAAATGTATGGATTCCTTCCAAACCTACTAAATATATAAAAAAAATTACTTCGGATGAAGGAGTCGTTCACCGCAATTAATTCGCTAATCCTGACAACCTCTATGTTTTTTTTTCATTGCCTGTTATTGAACATAATTCACAATCCGCTTGAACAAAGAACTTTCAGTTTTTTTTCAGCAAAAGATCGCATAAAGAGATTCGGTCCAGTAGATTTCTCTCACTAAGTTCAGGTACTCACACATCGTATCGGCAGACGTACTCATTATCTTTTGTCAGATGGTCAAAAGCGGTCGTTTTGTCAATATTTAACTTATCTACTATATCACCAACGGTAGTGCGTAGATCTTTGCCTATTATGGCCTTTATTTCTTCGCCATCAGTGTTTAAAGGACTGTCATAGCGTTGACGGTCTTGCAGGTCAAAATTTCCACCCCTGAATCGACCCCACCTGTTTTGAACCCTGGTCTCCCCGACAAAACCCTCCCCGAAAACGACAAAACTTTTTTTTGTTTGGGCAGCGTTCTTGCCATTTTTGAAATACAAAAGCATAATGTTGTGTAGATATAAATTATCAACCAACATTTTCAATTTGGATGAACTTGTCTAACTGAAGACAAATCAAAACGATTAAGCAATTAATAATATATAAAAAAAGTTACTAATTAAAATCAGATTTTTATTTACAACTTTAAAAGAGCTTTTTCACTAATATTGTAGTCGGGATGATATTGAAAAATATATATTTTCGTTGTTAAAGTAGATATTAATAAAAAAGTTACAAATACAAAAGTATTTCCGAAAGCTAGAGACAAGAGATTTGGTCCATTAAGGAAAGGAAAGGATTTACGGTTAGAGGCGCATCAGCATCTGAGGCTATTTAGCACCTGGACTTACAGCTTTACGTGGGTTCCGAACCACGGTCATCAGCTACCGACAAACCCAGGCCAACACCCCTCTCAGGCTATCAACCCTTGGTTATGTGCCTATCCATAAGTCTATCAGGAAACCTACCGACTGGCGAGTGACCAACGTAGAACACTTCTCAGAAGGCATCCGGCCTTACCCAGCCTTTAACTGGCGTGACTGAGGGTTAATTCGTTGTCGGATTTTACACTCTTGCCTAGAACAGATCACAGACATTTAGGTGTGGATATGTGTGGGCGTATGTGTGTATATGTGAGTGAATATAAATGTGTGTGTAGGGTAAGAAGTAAGACGGACAGAAGAATTAAAGAAAAACACTCATCCTAGCCCTGGAATCGAACCAGCTACCTTTGGATTGCCAGGCAGGCGACTAACCCACCAGACCACCGCGGCTGGCACATTTGGTCCATTAGATTTAGCTCACTAAGTTCAGGTACTTACATATCGTATCAGCAGACGTGCTCATTTTTTTCAGATGGTCAAAAGCGGTCGATTTGGATTTTCGGCAATTATGTCTTTTATTTCTTCGCCATCAGTACTTGAAGGACAGCCAGACAGCAGAAGGTTGCCGGTCTTCCAGGTCAAAATCTCCACCCCTAAATCAACCGCACCACTTTTGCACCGTGGTCTCACCGACAAAACCCTCCCCGCAAATGACACAATTTTTTTCGCTATTATTGTAGTCGAAATGATATTGACAAATAAATATTTTCGTTGTTAAAGTAGATATAAATATAAAAAGTTTATACAAAAAATATTTCCGAAATCTGCCTAGAGACAAAGCCACATCCGCCTAGTGTCTGTACAAATTTAATAATGGCAATTGTTCGGAGATCTATTTGGTCGATTGAGGAGATTTTTTGTATATTTGAATGGGTTTAATTCTAAAATTTCACGGTAGTTTAGTTTTTCGCCTTTATTTTAACTATGCAGCATTGAAATCGCTAGGAAAACATTAATTTCATTTATAAAATGTGAGGTATAATTAAAATTGTGTTTCCGATTTAGAAAACCTCTTCCTATGTTTTTGAGCATAATCTGGTTTATCTTTTTATGTTTACTTTTCCTTTGCAAGTTTTAGTTAATTTTCTTAACTATTGTTTGTTTTAAAAGCTTAAAATGTATGGATTCCTTCCAAACCGACTAAATATAAAGCAAAATTTGCTTCGGATAAAGGAGTCGTCCGCCGCAATTAAAGGCGCTAATCCTGGCAACCCCTATGATTTTTTTTCATTGCGTGTTATTGAACACAATTCACTATCCGCTTCAACAAAGAACCTTCAGATTTTTTTTTCAGCAAAAGACCCCATAAAGAGATTCCGTCCAGTAGATTTCTCTCACTAAGTTCAGGTACTCACACATCGTATCGGCAGACGTACTCATTTATTTTGTCAGATGTTCAAAATCGGTCGATTTGTCAATATTTAACTTATGTACTATACCACGGACCGTAGTGCGTGGATCTTCGGCTATTATGGCCTTTATTTCTTCGCCATCAGTGTTTGAAGGACGGTCAGAGCGTTGACGGTCTTGCAGGTCAAAATATCCACCCCTAAATCGACCCCATCTATTTTGCACCCTGATCTCCTTGACAAAACCCTCCCCGCAAACGACACACCTCTTTTTATTTGGGCAGCGTTCTTGTTCTTTTTGAAATAAAAAAGCATAATGTTGTGTAGATATAAATTATCGACCAACATTTGCAATTTGAATCAACTTGACTAACTGAATGCATCAAAGCGATTAAGCAATTAATAATATATACAAAAAAGTTACTAATTCAACAACAGATTTTTATTTACGGCTTTAAAAGAGCTTTTTCACTAATATTGTAGTCGGGATAATATTGAGAAATACATATTTTCATTGTTAAAGTAGATATAAATAAAAAAGTTCATACAGAAATATTTCCAAAATCTAGAGACAAGGTCACATCCGCTTGATCATTGAGGAGACTTTTTGTATATTTTAATGGGTTTACGAGGTGTGACTATTAAATAACGAAACTGACGCTGTAAAACATTTTATTTTGATTTCCTACATATTTACTTATTATCACCTTCAATATACACCCCTGCTCGATCCCTACAAATTTCCATGCGAATTTTCCAATGTTCGAAATAGTGTTGAAAGTTTGTTCAGTCAGCTCCTTCAGAACATGTAGCGCTTTCTCTTTTACAGCTTCAACAGACTCAAATATTGTTCCTTTTAAAGCGGATTTTACCTTAGGAAACAGATAGACCCACGGCGCAAGATCCGGCGAATAAGGAGGATGGACTGGGATGCTGGGAATACTGGGATGCTGTACTTGGTTAGAAACCTCTTGACAGACATTGCGGAATGAAACGGCACATTGTCTTGGTAAAGGACCCATGACTTGTCCTACAATTCTGCAAGAACGTGAAGGTAGTAATGATGATTCATAGTTTAACCTTCAGGAATCCAGTGAAGGTACACAATCCCATGAATATCGAAAAAAACAATCATCATTGCTTTGAATTTTGAGTTGCTCATTCGGGCTTTTCTTGGATCTCGGTGAATTTGAGCTCTTCTTCAGTAGCAGCGTCAGTCTCGTTACTTAATAGTCACACCTTGTATGCAGTTGCTAGGCGGAGTTGCAACAGGAGTTGAAAACCTGCTGAATAAATTGTTCATCCTGCAATTGATAGGCAATAGCTGAGTGGTGATAATGATAATGAAATAAACATTACTAATTTAACACAGATGTTGGTTCACAAACGTTAAAAGAATAACTAATGGAAAATTCTAATAAATACAATTTTTTTGTAGATTTTTAATATTACCCATTTTTTTCAAATGAATATTAGTTTTGATGAATGATTTTGATCAAGTTCTTGAACTAATCTACATTTAATTTTGATTTCAATAAGCTAGGTCCATTATTTTGAACATGGAGTATCCACATGTATTGATCACAATGATCATATTATGAGATATATCTAAACAAATTCGATTTCATTTCTTTTGCAGATTTTGACCTTGAATCCGAACCATCGTCGTTAGACGATGGCCATTCAACACATCCTGAAGGAGCAAATGAAGATTCCAGTTTCTTGACCGTGAGTGTACAGGAAGCGTCGGATGGTTCCGATGTTGTTAAATCGAGAAAACCTCGCAGAAGAAGAACGGCATTCACCCATGCCCAACTAGCATTTCTCGAAAGAAAATTTAGGTGAATATGAAACAGCAAAGATATTAATTCAATGCCTTTATTTTTCGTAATGTTTTTATTTCGTTTGAAAACTTCTTGGTCCTTCACAGAAATGGCGTTAGATGCTATGCTGCTCACTATGCGTGCCTAAAGCAAAGAAGTTCAAGAAGACATTTTCTGAAGGTTTATAAAGGAATCAGTGGCGGCTCTTGTAAACAGTTTCTTTCCTTTAACTCATTTACCTGGTTCACCTCCTGTATAGAGTCTCAATAATACGAAAAGTAAAAAGGAGGAAGGGGAAAGCAAAAAAAATCTGCAGCAGGCAGCAGTATTTTCTTCTGTGCCCTCCCACTTTAAAAACCCACGGGCCGCCACTGAAAAGAATATAAGAATGTCCCAGTAGGTACTTCGGGATTTTAATTTTGCGTCGTTTTTTCTTCATTTAAAAATGTAACAACTCATGTGTTTACTTATGGATCGTTTTATGATGGAAGAACGTGTTAGAATTCTGCTTGATGAAATTAGAAATAATTTTTGCAATAAAATTATATTTTTCGTCGAGGCAAATTTCCACGTCACAGGTTATCTGAACAAGCAATATTTTAAGATTTGGGGAAGTGCAAATCCTCGAGTGATAGCAGAAAAACCTTTACATCCTCTTCGAGTTACAGTGTTGTGTGCAGTGTGGACTGTAGTTCCATAGGACCATTTTTTCACCAAGTATGTTATTTTTCTAAAATTGCTGATTTTATTTAAAACGGAAATGTCGAAGTACCTATTAGGATACCCTTTACAAAAAGACTTAGTTTATTTAAAGAATTATTTCCATGGTAAAATGGTCGTACATTCATTAAAGATGATGAACACTCGGATCTTCCAAAAACTGCTACATCGTCACAAAAATCACAAATACGATTCATTAAATAGCGTGCTGTAAAATTTCAAGTCATCGGCTTTAGTGACTTGCTTGTATACAGAACAAACAAATTTTGAGGTTTTTTTCTGGAAAAAATGAATGAAATTAAAAATCGTTTTAACTCCGACGAACATATAAAAAGATTTACATTCCACTTCCAAACTTGTCCAGTCGCTAATCACCCCCAATTGCTGATGCGGCTCCAACATGATCCTTAATCTTCATAACATCGATAATTTTCATGATTTTTTTTTAACAAATCTTCTTGGAATTTCTTCCTATACGCCGATAGCATTTTCTATATTTGAGATCAATCTCGGCTTTTTTCATTTTTACACGCTCTTTCCACCTTAGTTTGGCATCTAGAGTCATGCCTAGGTATTTGGCATTTAACACATACAAAACGGTTGTACCATTTATATCTAGAGGAAGCTGCTCTGCTATTTTCTTGTTGGTAAAGTTGACATGTGTAGATTTAAGTTCATTGAGCTTGATTTTCCATTTTTTGGCCCAATTTACAATTTCATCGATTGCTGATTGTAGTTTTCTAGTTGAGGTTTCTAAGTTGTGGCCCACTGTTAGTAGAACACTATCGTCTGCAAATGTAGCTATTGTCAGTGTTTATTGCCGGTAGATCGCTAGTATATAATAGATAAAAGACGGGCCCAACAACGCTTTCTTGAGGAACTCCCACTCTTATTTCTTTCAAGTCAGGTAGCATTTTGTTTAACTTGTATATTAGACCTTCGTGCCACACTTTATCAAAGGTCTAAGCCACGTCTAAGAAGACTGCAGAACATATCTGTTTTCCTTCCAGTACACGTTCTATTTTCTCAGTGATGCGGTGAACTTGATCAATGGTTGAATGTTTAGATCTGAAACCAAATTGATAATCTGGTATCAACTTATTGTCTTCTATGAGTGTTTTCAACCATTTTAATAGCAGCTTTTCAAATAACTTTGGGATAATTGGCAACAATAAAATAGGCCCATATGATTTGATATCGTTCGGTGGTTTGCCTGGCTTTGGTATCATGATTAGTTCGGCTACTGGCCAGCTTGCAGGGATATGTCTCAGTCGGAAGGCTGCATTGAACAGGTTTGTAAGCAGAAGTATACCTTTTCTGGGCAGCTGTTTTAGTATTTCACCTGTGATTAAATCAAACCCAAGTGCTTTTTTGTAATTTAAATTAGTCTTTATTTCTTTGCTTACTTCTTTTGGAGTAACTGAAGCTATATTTTCAGATCTTAGGTTATCTATTGCTTCCTATCTAGTATCTTCGTTGATTTTGTATCTGAAAATCCTTCCGCTTGGTGTTTATTGTCACGTCCCATCTCTTTTTTGGTCGGTGGGTTGAGGTTATAGGTCTTTTGATCTTATTTGTTGCTTTCCATAACGAGTAGTCCGTTTCGTTATCCGCCACTAGATTTTGTAGGTATATACTGACGAAAAACTCTTTGATTTTTTAAATTTTCCTGCTAAGTGTTTGGGTTATGTAATTTAAAATGTTTTTGTCAGCTGGATCTATCTTTCTTTTTTTTTTCTTTGACAATTTCTCTGATTTCTATAGAATAGTTAAACACTTTAGTTACATGAGTAATTTCTTTGTTGTTATAGGCTGCTGTTTATATTATAGTTCTGAATTTCTCAGCTTCTTCTTCTAATTAAACTATTGTTTTTAATTCCATATTGAGGTTAATGTTTTTTGCAGTTCTATTTTAAATCTTTCCCAGTCGGTAGTTTTATTGATTAATATGGGTCGAGCTTTCTTTTTGATAATTTGTTCACTCAGTGTTATTATAACTGGTAAATGATCAGAATCTAAGTCGAAGTTTTCGATTATAATAAAGTTTGCTGATACTTCTCTTGTAATAAAGAAAGAAGTCCAATACATCAGGTACTTGTTAGAGTCGGTCGGCCAGTATGTAGGTTTACCAGTGAAATGACAATTACAGCCTCTTTTACCTATGGCTTTTCTTAATTCACGGCCTTTGGTAGTGGTCAGTCTGGATCCCCAATCCACGTGTTTGGCGTTGAGATCTCCACCAAGTATGAACATCTCGCCAGGATGCTCTAGAAGGGATATCTAGTCTTTCGTATATTCTTAAGATTATGTCGAGGTGGACAATATACTGCTCCTACAATTAAGCTTTGCTTTATGGATCTAATAGCAACCAGGGTTAGTTGAATTTTTTCACTTTGCATATGACATTCTTCATAATGATTAATAGATTATTTAATAATAACTGCACTACCCCTCTATCTTTATTATCTGGGTGTATGGTGTGACATACTTTATATCATTTTATTCTTAAATATGACTGTTTATGAAAATGAGACATACACATCAATTTGTTGCATCTTTAGAAATATCTCTAGTTGAGGTTTTTTGTTTAAAATGCCATTGGCATTCCAGGTGACAATTCTTAAGTCTTTTTTATTCATTAATATTTTATTTTCTCTTGGAGATACCGCCAGTGTTTCTGGCTATTAAGCTATCCAATCTTTCATTTATTCTATCCAGCATTTTCATCATATCTAGTATCATCTGCAACATGAATGTTTCCAGGTTTTGTGCAGCTGCAATATTCTCTTGTTGGTTTACGATATTTTGTAAGATACGCCGGTTCTCACCATATTAGAAATAAAAGTTTTTGACTGACTAGCAAGCTTTCTAATTTTCATGAAATAAAAAAAAGTTTTGAGTATAGTGCGGTTCAAGATATATCGTTGACCGAATGGCCCGGTAAAGTTGCAAAAAAAAGTAAACAGGGCAGGGCCTAATAAAATAGCAGGTAAAAAGATAAAATGAATTTTATGTCCGGTTTAGTAGTGTCGAAATATTTTACTTTAGTTTGCATTCTTTTCTTAAACAGTGCAGTTCTATAATTCCGATCGTATTTTTATTATTCCAAATGTGTGTTTTATTATTCCAAACTTAATTTGAAGCAAAATTTATGCTATGTATGAAAACAGCGACTAAGGAAAAACAAAACCAACATTCTTTGCAGCAGAACTGGCCTCCGGAGAATATTATCTCTAATGGGTATTGCATATCGGACCAATAATAAAAGAGAAATATTAAAGGAATCACAACGATTGCGGTTTGACTACTTAAACTCTATAAAAAAAAATACAAATTAGAATCAGAATACAGATCATCCCATTGTCTACCTTGATGAAACATGGTTCGATACACATGAGACGCCAGCAAAAAGATGGGTAGATAGATCAAGAAAATTTGAAACCAAAGCCCCAGCAAACAAAGAAAAAAGAATTACAATTTTAATTCCAATTTTTTTACGGTGGTCCTCCAAAAATATTAAACATTCATCTTTGGACTACCATGAAGATACCACAGGAGAACTTTTTGAAGATTGGTTTATAAATAGCCTTTTGCCCAATGTGCTTGTGCTAATACAAATAACACTAAATTGGAATTTTAGAACTATATGTTAAAAAACAATATGTACTTCGAAAATACATATAAAAAAAGATCTTCTAGAAATATTATTAAGGCATTTAATATTAAAAAGGAATATAGATGTGATGCCATTGCTGCCGATATAGGACATACGGTTTTACGCCTTCCCTCGTATTACTGTATTTTTAATCTAATTGGACATATGTGGTAAAATCCAATGTTAGAGCAAAAAACATTTATCCGACTCTAAGTGCAAGTGCCCCAACATTACTTAGGAAGGTAGTAAATAATATTCTCAAAGAAAGTTGGATAAATTCGATTAACCATGTTATTAAAATAGAATATTCCTATGAATCATTTACTAATAATATAAAACCACTTCAATTCTTCTATTGGAACCTTTGGTGTGAAACACTAAACTTGAAGAGATTTACCACTAAACACCAAATCACTTTTTTTGAACTTCTCGACGCATGTTTCATGGAAAGCGAAAGTCTAGTCTAGAACCACTTATTATTAATGTAGATCAAAGTGATAGTGAGAGTAAAACCGAATTAAATGTATAATTAAACGTAAGTTATAATTTTTATTGTACTAATAAATAAATTTATATATATATATATATATATATATATATATATATATATATATATATATATATATATAATATTTATTTATTTTTGTTGTACTAATAAATTCAAAATACACGAACCAATAAACAATGTTTTAGTCATACATAATAACAGTAATAATCATTTAACAATATTTTATTTTTTCCAAAATTATTCAGAAATTAAACCACTCCGACTCTGGAGCCTTTAAAAAACAGGAACATTTTTACAATTTACAATTTAGGAACATTTTTATTGAAATTTATTGGTGCAATTAACATTTTGCCAAAAGGCAACGAAATATCTTGAACCCGACTACACAAAGAAGATTGGTTCTTTCGGGCTTCATTCTACAGAAGATAAGCGAAAGCATTGTCTTAAATATAAAGAACGATTGTTTACATAATTTTAAACAAAAAAGTCCTTAAAACATGTATCCAAAATGTAACTATTTCGCCGGAAAATAGGTCAGAAATTTTCTCCCATATCTAATGTGGGCAATGTGCTCTATATATTTGGTTAATACGAAATTCTCGATTTTTCATGTTGATCTACTGTATCCTTGGGGTTATCCAGAACTTCTCATAATTCATTATATGGTTTGTAGACTACCTTCATATCCACTTTTTTCAGAATTTTGTCTAACTCTCATGTCAACTGAGATTTAAACGGTATTGCCATAAATGTATTTTTGTTTTGTTGGTTTTGAAAATTCGAAGATTCCTTCAATAATTATCGAAACTTATGTTTTCTAATTAATCTATCTATAATATTCTTAATATAATTATTCACTTCGGACACTTCCCTATTAATTTTAATATTTTGTTATAATTATATTTATTTAAAGAAAAACATATTAATCTATCTACCATAAAATGTAAACTAGTCATCTTATTATAGAAGCTATGATTAGAATCGGAAAGAATGTATTTTTATTGTTTTTACTTACTAGAACATTCAAAAGTAGTAATATATCATTGATCTTAATTTCATACCTGAATGAAATGATTTTCCATTTAAGTTCTTAAGAAACTCTTCTAAATTTCCATTTTTTGAATCAAAGATTGCAAAAAAATCATTTACATATCTTTGCCATACCTTCGGCAAGTAACTGAATTCATCCTAGTGTGTTTTTGACTTGTTTATGAATTCTATTGAATTTATCACGGAATAGGAAAGTAGTTGGTTTGGTAGAGTTTCACATTCATTTGCCAGCCATTTTGAAAACTTATATGTTATATATGAAAAATATATCAAATGTTTCCAAGATTGTTAGGCGTCTACGAAAGAAAAATTGTTTTTATTTAAAAGCAGATAAGGGAAATAACTTTGTAGTAATGGCCAAATCTAATTATTTTTAAGGACTAAATAGGAACAATCTGTCAAACATGGTTAATGTAGTCAGAGACAATTTTATTCGTTTTAAAAATAAACTATCACAAAGCAACAGACAAATTAATCAATTATTAGTCAGAGGTACATTGAAATCTTAAAAAAGATTTCCTTCTCCTTCCTCCCCTCTCTCGTTTCCTCTATCTCTTATTTATTTCCCCTCTCCGAAAAATAAACTACATATTTTAAATTCGAAAGTGCTAAGATTATATACTTTACCAAAAATTCATAAAAGTGAATGGTTTTAATAAGAATATTTTAGATGGATAGATAGAGACGATTATTGAAAGAATCTTCGACTTTAAAAAAAAACAGAACAAAAATAAATTCATTGTAATAGCGTTTGATGCTCAATTAAAATGTGGGCTACACTCAATTTCAAGATGTTCAAGATCTGAATATAAAGGTAGTCTACAAAATCATATCATAAATTAAGAAAAGTCCTGAGTAACCCAGCGGAGAAAGTATATCAACAAGAAAAATGTAGGAGTTATTAGATTAATTATTAATATTGTGATCGAAGGTGTGGTAGGCAAACTAGAAGATCCAGGAGAAATGAAAAATCGTGCGTTGCTCAACATAAACTGGAAGATGGCCATAATATAGATATTAATAATTTTAGACTTGTTAAAAGTGTAAATAATAATAAGGCTTTGGAACACATCCAAACACATGACAGCATCATACACATGAAAGCATTCAAATAGAAAAATGTATGAAAACCGTGAACCTATTCCATTCAGTCAACATTTTCAATTATTAATATAACCCTTAGTTAACATAGAACATATAAATAGAACATAGTTTAGTTTTTAAATTAAATTAAGTCATCTCCTGGTAATGATAACATGTTTACCAAAACGTGCGTCAAGATGTTTAAAAAAAGTTATTTGGTGTTTAGTGGTAAATCAAATGCGTGAGGTTATTTATATGTTGTTCGAAATTTTATTCAAAAATTTCATTAATTTATTTTCCAACTTTCGAAATCAATCGAATTCGAAAGATAGATATATTATGAATCGAATAAATTATTCTATTTACTTCATTTCGAATATCGAATGAAAAATTAAATCGTTATTTGCAAATACCATATAAATTTCATTCACTCGAAATTTTTGTTCGCATTCGAAACAAATTTTTCATAAGCGGCCGTAAATACATCTAGTCCCTTCAGAATGTTGGAAAGCTTCTCCGAAAATAAGAAGCATATCATTATAATCACGTACAACATCGTTTCTCAACCTTTTTAGTCTCGCAACCCACTAAATAGCCAAAAGTTAAATAAAAAAAGTAACAGATGCGTCGAACTTGGAGCAATTTTTAGGTTTCATCCGACAGTCCAACTATTTAAAGTTTTAAATAAACAAACAAAGATTATTATCTAAAAATTTCCACTATATTTAAAATTGTATGTATGACAATTGTTTCGGCACATAGTGCCTTTTTCAAATACAAACTATACTAAATTAACAGTGAGAAAAGTAATTACAAAATAAAGTGTCCATCGACCAAAACCAGAAAACATCATAGTGGCGAAATTCATTTTTTTTGTCAACGTCTAAGACAATATAAATTTAATAACGGTGAATCATTCAAGTCTACAAAGTCTACTGGTCATTTAACAAAATATCGAAATGTTTTCTTTTGTTGACTTCTAGGCTCTCTAAAAGATTTAATTTTTTGGATTTGTTCTCATTATGTAACATTATAAAATTATCATTGAAAGTATGCTTCTCTCACTTTAAGTGGTTAGCATAATGAGAATTATTTTGTTGTTTTGTATAACTTCTTTTAGGTTCGTTGAGCCTAGTAAGGAAAGATCTTCCTGTTTGTTCAACATCGACTTTTGGACATAATCCACACTCAATTAAATAAACTCCTGATTTATACAGTTTATTTGTTTGATTTTTATTGTTTTTAATGAGACGTCCTAGACTATTGTTGGTTTCAAAAGCAATAATTTTATTGTTTGTTTTGGATAAAAATCTCGACACTAATTTGGTAGTTTCCCTCGTGCCCCCGCATTGAGCTACGAACAACATTCATTTTTGGTATTAAATCAAACTTAAATACATGCACTAATATACAGTGAAATAATTGTTATCGCCTTTTTGAAATAATATTATTTGTCTTTAAGTAATTCTTAATTTAAAAAAAAATGTTTAGACAGTGTTCTTTAGTATATTTGTAGTTTATTTGTTAAGCAATAAGCAATTAATATTTGCCAAAAATGCTTTTACACGTATTTGCTTAAAGTCTAAATTCTTATCATAACTTTTCGATTGGTTATTTAATAATTCTGCAATTTTTTTCGTCGGAAGCCTTAGGTTTTTACTCTTATTGAAAGGAACTATTTTCTTTGATCAATCGTTTGAAGAACCCTTAGTTAAATTTACGAAGGTAATTTTCTTTGAAAGGTCATTTGGTCATATCTTTTCGAACAAAGCTCGTTCTATAAAGCAGTGAATCAAAATAATTTTGTGCACAATATATTTTCTCTAGATTAAATAAGACTCTAACCCATATAGTGTTAACGAAAAGAATTATTGTGATTGTAAAACAATTTTTTCAGATGTCAGAAATATTTATCAGTGGCAGATCGAAGCGACGTAGCTGATGCCTTAAACCTCAGCGAAACCCAGGTAAAAACTTGGTACCAAAACAGACGCACCAAATGGAAACGACAGAATCAACTACGCTTAGAACAGCTTCGGCATCAAGCTTCTGTAGAAAAAGAACTTCTCAACGTCTCCAACCTGAGAAAAGCAGAAACTCAACCGTGCTGTCCCCCTAGTCTGCCCAGGTATGGAACCCAAAGTCCTTGTACCTTTCTCAGCACAGCCGCTGCAGCCATATTTCACAACGTCACTTATGTACACGGTTGTCAATTATAAATATTGATTTCAAATAGTTCATGTTCAATAACAAACGTAAATTGCATGTTTTTATTGTACATACAGATTATACCAGGAGTCTTTTGTTGAATGTGCGTATTAAATAAATGTGTGTGTCTATATATATATATATATATATATATATATATATATATATATATATATATATATATATATATATATATATATATATATATATATATATATATATATACAGGGTGATTCATGGTGACTGGTACATTAGATGTTTAGGGAGAACTACTTAACGTAAAGATTTGAAATTTTAGAAATATTTTATGTGCTGCGGTGTTGCCAAATCTAGTCGTAGCTGATATCAACTTTGTTTTTTTTAATTGAATACTCTATATAATATTACATTTTTACATTCTATGAGGTATTTTGAAACATTTTTATATAATATATGCTATACTATATATATATATATATATATATATATATATATATATATATATATATATATATATATATATATATATATATATATATATATACTATATATATATATATATATATATATATATATATATATATATATATATATATATATATATATTTATATATATATACATATATATAAATATATATAAATATATATATAAATATATATTTAAATTATATATATAAATATTATATATATAAAAATTATATATATAAATATTTAAAATATATATAAACATATATATAAATATATATATATATATATATTTATATATATATATATATATATTTATATATATATACATTTATATATATATATTTATATATATATACATATATATATATAGATATATATATATATATATATATATATATATATATATATATATATATATATATATATATATATATATATATATAGATATATATATAGATATATATATATATATATATATATATATATATATATATATATATATATATATATATCATCATCATCATCATCATCATCATCATCAGCCCGTATCGATCTACTGCAGGATGAAGGCCTCTTCAGCATGCTTCCAACCTTCACGGTCCTGGGCTTCCCTCTGCCACTCGGGTCCCATATACTTAACGATGTCATCAGTCCATCGTGCTTTCGGTCTTCTTCGCGGACGTTTGCGATCAAGCGGTATCCACTCCAGGATTGCCTTGGTCCATCTGTCGTCCCATCGCCTCGCTATATGGCCTGCCCATCTCCATTTCAACTGTTTTACTCTTCCAATGATGTCACAGACTTTTGTTTGTTCCCTGATCCATGCGCAGGACTTTCTGTCTCGTCTTGTAATGCCAAGCATACATCTTTCCATTCCCCTCTGTGCCATCCGAAGTTTTTGAATTGTATATATATATATATATATATATATATATATATATATATATATATATATATATATATATATATATATATATATATACAGGGTGATTCACGGTGGATGATACATTAGACGTTTACGGAGAACTACTTTACTTGAGGTAATGATTTTAAATTTTAAACTCCGTTAGAATCAGTTATTCCAATCCTATATGTTATTACATTTCTAGATTATGTAAACCATTGTGAACCATCTTTTTTATATAACATATACTATACCCATCTTGAGGCATTTCGGAAATAAAACATATTTTTTTAGAAAAAAAAACAAACATCCCTGAATACAAATATTTTTTTTACAACCAACATAGCTAGATACCTAAATTTTTGAATACGGTCCCTTAATAGGTTGCTTTATGATAACATGATATGAGAATTTATTTATCGCATACCTGGCGTTTACAAAATAGTGAACTTTCGATAGCACCTAAAAATTCATTTTATGTAGGAATTTTAAATAGAACACCCTGTATTTCATAGTGGAGCTCAAAAGAGCAATAATTTCTGTATCTAAAAGTATTAAGTGATGATATACCTATTTTTAACGGTTTTCGACTTGTAAACAAAAAAACCAATATAATGTAATTAAAGCAAAGATAACGGTTTATTTTACTTTAATAAAAATTACACAAAATTAAAACTCATCTCTAGTGTTGACTGGCGTTTTGTAGATATTGTCTTTTATAGTACCCCAAAGATAGACATCAATGGGAGTTAAATCGGGTGATTTCGGCGGCCAATTTTACGGACTCAAACGTCTAAACCACCTGTCTTGGAATAGTTCATAGAGTTGCCGACTTACTTCTTCTATACAGTGAACCGGAGCACCATCAAGCTGGGACCTGCTTCGATACACTGCCAGTGGAAGGTTTACTGTCAAATCCTCTACTACTGTTGTTACTATTTCTAAATACTTTCATAAACTTAACTGTTCATTGTAAGTAATTATTAAACAAAAAACATTGAAACTAAATTTGAGGATTTTTATTGGCCCAGAAGTAACAATTTCATCTGTTAAAAACTCCTTCTCTCGAAAATTTGGACTCATCAGTTCAGATAATTTTTTATAAAAAATGTGGATCTTCCTGGAAATTAACTAATAGATGTTCACAAAATTCCACTCTTTGAGGGTAGTCGTCTGACTTGAGAAACTGAGCTTTAGAAAATTTGTAAGGGCACATGCCGTGTTTTTCAGTATTCTTTGTATTGAGGAGAGTGTTACATGCAGCTCGTCTTCAGCACTTCTAATAGAAGATTGTGGATACGCATGGAAATAAGCCAGGATGCTAATCTCGTTATCCTAATCAGATGTTACTGGCTTGGTCAAATTCTGGAGTGCCTTCGAAAAACCAAAATTTATAAAATTTGTTTGAATCCGTCTAAATTTTCTTTTATTCATTCCGGCTAAATTAGGATACATTGGGTTAAATTGTCTGCAGATGCGGTCGATAATTTTATCACACTGTCTACATAAAATCAAATTCATGATCACTGCTTTCGAATAGTTCATTCCCTCCATTCTTTACTGAGGCAATTACATACTTATATACGCTAATTATGAATTATAATTAATATGACTATGGCTAATTATAACTAATAATGTCAAATACATACATTTTTATAGTATTTGATTAGGAGTAATGTTACCCTAGCTGGCCGTGGCCTACTACTAAAGCAAACCAATATCTTTGCATTAATTGCATTGTTTTAATTTTTTGCTTATAAGTCGAAAACTGATAAAAATAGGTATATCATCACTTAATACTTTTAAATACAGAACTTATTGCTCTTTTGTGCTCCACTATAAAATACAGTATGTTCCATTTAAAATCCCTACATAACATACATTTTTAAGTTCTATTAAATCCGCACTATTTTGTAAACACCCTGTATGCAATATTATCATGTCATATATGGCATATATATATAAAGTAGCCAATTAAGAAACCATATTCAAAAATCCAGATATCTAGCTATGCTGGTTGTAATAAGAAATGTTTTTATGGTTAGGGATGTTCCAAATTTCTTAAAATATATTTTTTATTTCCGAAATGGCTCAAGATAGTATAGCATATATTATATAAAAATGTTTCAAAATACCTCATAGAATGTAAAAATGTAATATTATATAGAGTATTCAATTAAAAAAAAACAAAGTTGATATCAGCTACGACTAGATTTGGCAACACCGCAGCACATAAAATATTTTAAATGGAGAGCCCATGTTTATTTACATAAGTGTCTAAAATTTCAAATCTTTACGTTAAGTAGTTCTCCCTAAACATCTAATGTACCAGTCACCATGAATCACCCTGTATATATATATATATATATATATATATATATATATATATATATATATATATATATATATATATATATATATATATATATATATATATATATTTATAATATCATTAACCCGTATCGATGCACTGCAGGATGAAGACCTCGTCAGATTGTTTCCAACTTTCACGGTCCTGGGCTTTCCTCTGCCACTCGGATCCAATATACTTAACTTGCGATCAAACGGTATCCACTCCAGGATTGTCTTGGTCCATTTTTCAACAGATCGCCTCCCTCTATGACCTGCCCATCTCCATTTCAATTGCTTTACTCTTCCAATGATGTCAGCCACTTTCGTATGTTCCCTGATCCATGTGCAGGACTTTCTGTCGCGTCTTGTAAGGCCAAGCATACATTTTTCCATTCCCTTATGTGCTACCCGAAATTTTTGAATTGATTGCTATGTGAGTGTCCAACTTTTCCTTCCGCGTGTCATAATGGGCAGGAGGCACTGATCAAAAACTGTTCTTTTTAGGCATACTGGAAGTTTGCTCTTAAATATTATGTTGAACCACCTCCCGGTATCCCGTCCATTGAAATCCTCTGCCCAAGATATATAAAGTGGTCCACAATCTTCAAATCCCTTCCTAAAACTGACATTCTTCTGTCCTCAGCAAATTTATTATACATAACCTGACTCTTTTTCAGTTTTATTTAGAAATAGTCAAATGATTCGCCAACCCTTTGCAGCTCCTCTGATTCTTTTAAAAGAGGGAAGATATAATCGGCAAATCTAAAATGGTTTAAGTTAGCAGCATTGATCTTTACACCCTCCTGTTCCCAATCCAGATTACGGAATACTTCTTCAAGCCATGCCGAGAAAATAGGCGATATGGCGTCGCTCTCCCGTACACCTCGCTCTACGTTAATTCCAACTTCAAGATTATCAAGGTGAATTGTCGCTGTAGCCCCATTATATATAGCTAAGCAATGCATCCATTATGGCCCGCTTTGAGATTGAGTCAAATGCTTTTTCGTAGTCAATAAAAGCCAAGCACAATAGCATGATGTATTCGTTGTGCCTTTCTAAGGCCTGCTGTACAACCTAGATGTAATCCATTGTACAGAAACTACCTCTAAATCTTAGTTGTGCGCCATTCACTTTTCTTAATATTCTTTTAGATATTATCTTAGTGAAAACTTTATACGTTACTGATAGGAGGCTTATTGGACGGTAGTTCTTTAAATCTTCCTGTGCTCTTTTTTTATGTAAAGGTCACTTCTGCCTCCGTTCAGGGACTTTCTGTTCTTTGAGGCACTTTGAGTGTAGTATATATATACATATATATATATATATATATATATATATATATATATATATATATATATATATATATATATATATATATATATATATATATATATATACTAAGCCAAATAACACATTTTTAAGAAAACGACATAGAAAAAAACACAAAAAGAATAAAAAAACTAATAGAGTGAGATGATGTAACATGAGCATCAAAGTTCACTACCTCCAGAATGATTTGGACAAATTTCCGGACAATCTTGGCTCTTACAGTGCTTGGCTCAAACAAGGAGAGCAAATTCATTAGGACCTAAAAAATATGGAAGAAAAGTACCGTGGTCAATAGGATGAACACATGATGGCAGATTACTTCTGCATTATCATGCCTGAGTGCCTGGAAGGAACTCAGTCGAAGAAATCAGGAAAAATAATATTTTTCCATATTCAATTTTGTAACAAAAGGTAAAAAATATGAAATAATTGTATTTTTCGACAGCTATCATATCTCGAAAATAACACATACATTTCAAAAAATAATATATGTACCGTTAGAACCAGCATAATGAGCATATTCAAACACAGTTTTAGTTTTTCCGGCACGAAATCCACTGTAGACCTATATAATAATTTTGAAAACAGGTGGATAGGAAGAAATTGAGCCTACCAGATCACCTAATCTTATTTCTTTGGAATTTTTCTTTGCTGGCTATATGAAAAATGTAATTTTTAATCTGAAATAAGCAATGGAAATTATTTTCGACAACGTATTTTTAAATTATTCATTGATTTGTCCGTTACTTTGTGATAGTTCATTTTTTAAAAAGGAATAAAACAATTTTCTACTTTGTTATCTATCACTTTTATTTTTAAACAAAATTTGTGTGACTATAGTTTCGTAAAACGACTTTACATTCTCAAACTTTCTCTGAGTTTTAAAGTAGTGTTTGCGAATGTAAAGTCGTTTTACGAAACTATAGTCACACAAATTTTGTTTAAAAATAAAAGTGATAGATAACAAAGTAAAAAACTGTTTTATTTCTTTTTAACGAATTTATGTTGCTGCCAATCAGATTAGAAATATGCCAGAACTTTTTCAACGTGTTTGGCGAAACTGATTAAAATCGTGCCAGGCTTGCATAGACTCAAATGGTGAACATTTTGAACATTTAATTTGATAAAATAATTAATAATGTGTTTCTTAATATGACGTGAATCGTTGAAAATGTGTTATATTGTGAAAAATGAGTGCTAGAAATTTCAATTTAACCTTAAACGATAATTATGAATAGTTTCAATTTTTTTTGTCACAAAACTAACCAAATTTATGCTGAAAGGTATGGAATGAATGGCTATAAAAATAATACATATTTTTTCAAAAAAATACCTTAAGAAGCCAGTCAAACAAAAAAAAAGCATTCTGTTCTACCCAGAATTCGGTAAAACAGATTGGGTTTGTTCAAAATGATGTAAAGAATCGTTAGTTAAAGTTATTTCCATTACACCCTGTATATTTTCATTTTTATTATTACCGATTTGATAGAGGTGTATAATAAAACTCTTCTATAAAGTACTCATTGTTATTATGTTCTATAAAAGCAAACCCGTACCTTTTTATGGAATCTCTCTTTTGTTATATTGTGAAAAATGAGTGCTAGAAATTTCAATTTAACCTTAAACGATAATTATGAATAGTTTCAATTTTTTTTGTCACAAAACTAACCAAATTTATGCTGAAAGGTATGGAATGAATGGCTATAAAAATAATACATATTTTTTCGAAAAAATACCTTAAGAAGCCAGTCAAACAAAAAAAAAAGAATTCTGTTCTACCCAGAATTCGGTAAAACAGATTGGGTTTGTTCAAAATGATGTAAAGAATCGTTAGTTAAAGTTATTTCCATTACACCCTGTATATTTTCATTTTTATTATTACCGATTTGATAGAGGTGTATAATAAAACTCTTCTATAAAGTACTCATTGTTATTATGTTCTATAAAAGCAAACCCGTACCTTTTTATGGAATCTCTCTTTTTCAGTTCTTCAGGTTTTTATAATGAAATACCTTACAAAATTTACATTCCTTACACTTTCGCCATAAAATACCAACATTTCTGTTGCCCACATAGTAACAATTTGTTTTTAACGTACTATTTAATAATGGCTTGTAACCGTGCGGTCTCAGGCTAAGCTGCCGTATTTACCGTTATTGATAAATGCCGCCGCTGCTTTTCGCTTTGACCGCGAATTTAAAAAGAATTTCTTTGGGATAAGAAGCCCTACGAAAATGTATTGAGGCTTTTTGATTTCTGTTTTAATAACATGCGTCGGTTATTCATGATTTAGTTCAATGTTTGACCTAGTGTTAGAATGTTCATAGTTGTTAGGCAGCTTTTAATTTTGTTTTTAAATGATGAATAAACTAGCTGTAGTTTGTTCTAATATGGGAATTAGAAAAAGTTATTTACAGTTGTAAAATCTGAAAACAGACCTGACTTTTTAATATTCTCGACTACTGCGTTGTAGAACTCCCAAAGAGAAGTCAATTTAGCAAAAGTAATTTATATAAAAGTTTCAGAATAACAAAAACAAAAATGTTGCATATTACAAAAATTGTTCAAAATTGTCACCATTTGTTCGGTTAGCACAAAATCTTGCTCAGTGTACCCACGCGTCACTACACGCATCAAAAATAAAATCGCGGTCTCCACGAATAACATCACAAGCCTTTTCGATGCGCTGTTGAAGTTCTTCCACAGTATTTGCTTCTCCATTGTGATAAACTAACTTTTTTAAATAGCCCTAGAGAAAAAATCCTTTAAATGCCTTTAAGTACCCTAGTCGCGAAGTCTTGTAACTAAATTTACAAACATCCCCGAAGCCGGATGATTTCTTAAAGGAAACGCGGCTGGATTTTGTTGGCACTCGCCGTAAGTTAATATTATGTCCACTAGTTTATTGTTTTTATAAACGTGTGGCATTTTAATCGCAGAAAGTAATACAATGTACCTTAACTAAGCAAAAATAAAAGTCATTCGGCTCATTTAAACACGATTAACGATCTTCCAGGTTTTATTTACTAACTTTTTTAATTAAACAAATAACAAAAATAAACATGTTAAATGGCTACTGAGAAAAAAATATTTTCAATGTGAGTAGATTAAAAGCTGTAACTACTTTTGATAATTTAATGTTACTGAGAGTGTTGCTAGAAACTATACTTTAAAATTATGTTTAAATCTCGGCGACACCAATTCATTTATTTTTCTTATTTTGTAGACCTGTGTAATTCTTTTAACAGCTTTTCGATTGGCGATTTAATAATTTTACTTTTTTTTCGGGGACCCCATTAGGTTTTTGACCCTTCTTTCAAATCATTCTAGTAATATTTCTTACACCCTGTATGTGCACTATTATAATATGTAACATCACGAACTCTAATATGACGCCTGATATAATCTGTATACAGCTGTATAGACTTGAGAATATCGACTTGATCTCCAAATGTATTGCAACCAAAGATTTACTAAGAATACAAATTTTAATCTGTGATGTCTTAACTTTTATCTGCAGTTGATTGAATGTAATATAAAAATGAAAAAAAATTAATAACTATTGATTTTCGGTATATCTGTTTTAGATCTTTGGCTGAAATAATAACTAGTCCCTATTTATTATTTAAAACGTCGGTATTGAAAAATTATTTTGTAACTTTACGATAGAGCATAGTATAGAAACAAATATTAAATCTCATTGTGATTGTTTTATATTATTTGTTTATTCTTTTTTCATAGACTTAAATATTTGTTAAAATATTATTATTTTCATAGAGCGAAATTGAATTGTGTCTAGTTTTGTTAGAAATAAATACTTCTAAAACTATTTGTTAGATTTTTATTTTTCCAAGCATAATTGCTAATCTTAAGGCAGTAACAGATGTAATACCAGGTTTGGTTGTTTTGTAATTTTAATTTTTTTCTTAAAAAAAAAACACGATTAATTTGGGAGAAAAAGTAAAAAATGGGTTATTTAAAGTATGCTCCATCGTTAGCTGCATATTTTTCCTATTTGTAGACATTTGTTAATGCTCTCCCAGAAAAACCGTACACCTTTTAAGGTAATTTAGTCATCAAGCCATTTTTCGACATCTCCGTAACTATTAAAGGGTTTAATGGAAAGTGTATGAGACATCGAATGAAAACAACTAGGAGCCTGAAGGGGCCAAGTCCGGTGAGTCCGGCGGGTGGAGAAGAGTTCCCAGCCAAGTACAGAAATGGTATATGCAAAATCACTTTTCCGTGTCTTGTAACCAATTCTGGTCGTTTTTCGACTAATGCATGATTCAAATTGATCATTTGTTAACGGTAGCAAACGGTATTAACTGTTTTAGAAGCTCACGGTACATAACACCCTTCTGGCTCCATTAAATGCATAACATTGTTTTTTTCCAAAGCGGTGGGTTAACGCATGATTTTCTACGTTTTGGGTTCTCAAAATATATTAATTTTTCATCTCCAGTCACGATCCGATATAAAAAAGTATTTCTTTCATGCCGAGAAAGCAAAACTTCGCACACCGTTTTTCGCTTTTCCATCTGTCTGTCGTTCAGCTAATATGATATTAATTTTCCTGCCTTCTGGATCTTTCCTATTGCATGCAGATGATAACAAATGGTTCGGCGACCAACATTTAATATATCTGCTATTTGTTGTTGAATTTGCATATGGTCTATTTCCAACAATACTTGCAATTCGACATCTTAGAATTTTTCGGTTGACTTGGACTTATTTGTTTTTCAAGTCGAAATTACCATTTTTAAATCATCGAAACCAACGCCCACAAACATCTTGCGTTGGGACATTGTCACGGTAAGTTTTTGTAAGAACATAGCATAGTTTTAGAATTAGATTAAATCATCGCCTGATGATGCTAACATGGTTAGCGAAATGGTGCGTCGAGCAGTTCAAAAAAGCGTTTTGGTGTTTAGTGGTAAATCTCTTCAAGTTTAACGGTAAGTTTTCACAAGTATACGACGGCTTTCACTCGCTTTTTTCATTTGACTAAACAATGCTCTTTATTTGACTCAAAACTCAACATGTTTACCACACGAAATAAATATGACCCTAACTCGAAATTGTTTTCAATAAATTTAATGTACTTTTTCGATATATTATTCCTTCTAAGTACCAAAAAGGAATATGTACATGGATTTGAATCTATAGCGAAGAAGAACAACGTAAGACTGAAAATAACTGGTTGTCCAGTAAGACTGGCAGAACTCAGAAATGAGACACAGTGATAATTCGGTAATTATTATACTAGACTAATTAAAAAAAGCGGAGCCATACCTATCGAGCAGTAAAAGAACTATATAATCTACTACATTTTGAAGTATCATTCTTCATATGAACATGTGTGAAGTTTCAAGTCAATCCGTCAATTAATTCGTACAAAAACAACAGCTTAAGGTAAACGTATCAGTGATATTTTTTAAAATGAAAAATATTAAAAATCGTGCGGTGGTTAAATTCTTTGTAAAAAAAGGTTTAAAGGCAATGGAAATTCATACTGAAATGGCAAATGTATTAACGGAGTCTGCTCCTTCAAAAAAAAGGCTTGTAAGTGGGCAGTTGAGTTTCAACGTGGTCGTACAAGCCTGGATGATGATCCTCGTTCTGGATGTTCACTAAGTGCAACTACTGAACAAATAATTATTTTTATACATGATATGGTTATGGATGACAGATAATTGACTTTGAGTGCTAAGGCCATGGGCATCCCAACTGAACGGGTGTTTAATATTTTCAAAAAGGAATTGGCCTTTTCTAAAAAGCTTTCTAATCAACATTTAGAACTTTTCCTAAAGAATTAAATGGATTTTAAACGTCGCTTTGTAACTATAGATAAGACTTGGATTTACCACTATGTTCCTGAACTTCGACAACCATCCGCAGAGTAGACTGAGTCTGGTTGTTCAGTTCCGAAACAGCCAAAGTAGCCAAAATCAACCAAAAAGGTTATGGCATCATTTTTTTGGGATGCAAACGGCATTTTGTTTAATTTATTGCCTTCAAACTGGTAAAACAATAAGAGAACACTATTATTCAAACCTTTTGGATCAATTTGATGCAAAAATTCGTGAGAAAAGACCTGGTTTAGCAAAGAAACAAATCATTTTTCATCAAGAAAATGTACCGGCTCACAGAGGTATTCTTGCAACGGCCGAATTGAAAGAGTTACACTACGAATTGTTGGGAGGCAGTTCTGGCCTCCTTTAATATTCATCTGTTCCCCAAATAAAATACTGACTTATAGAAAATCACTTCAGAGTATACTAACTTGCTTTATAATTTCCATTCCGCGAACTATTCACTTAGCCTAGTATTACCTTGAAAAACAAATAATGGCATTATGTTCTGAAAATAATGTCGCTCAAATGAAGTTTCGTTCTCAGCTTCGTCTTGTCTAATCCATTCTGGAGACCCATCTTCGGTGACTCTTTGACACAAATCGCGTGGTATATTTTCAATGGTGGACCGAATGTTTCGTTTAAGGTTAACAATTGTTCTGGATTTATTTCTGTAAAAAAAACCCTGAACGATTTATGCTTTGTATTCGATTTATGCTTTGTATTCGATTTATGCTTTGTATGCTATATATTATATAGGATTGGAATGGGCTGATACACATTCAGTTTTTTTCTACGCAACCACACCATCATTACGGACCTCAACTGTTCACGACTAGATCGGCTGAAGGTAACAATTGAAGAAAAACGGCCAGAATTAGCAAACAGGAAAAGCATCATATTTAATCATGACAATAAACGACCACATGAGGCCTAGCAAAAATTGTTAAGCTTTAATTAGAATGTTTTGCCCCATCCACCTTACTGACCGAACATAGCACCGTCGAACTACCATCTATACCACTGCCTCCAAAATTGTTGAAATGGAGACTCTTTTGTCAATATGTTTTGGACATTTTTTGACAATAAAATTACTAATTTATTGTAGGTCAATAAAGTATTATTAAACAATACAAATACAAAAATGTTAACAAGCAATGTGTCTGTGGCGGCCACATCCTTCATCCTGCTCTGCCATTGGTAAGACAGGGACAAAAATGTAGACATAAATAATTATCTGCGGAGACTGTAGCCTTCACCCTGCTCTGCTATTAACAAGACAGAGACAGAAATATAAACATAAAAATTATTTGTGCAAACCTCAGCCATCACCCTGCTCCGCTTTTAACAAGACAGAGACAGAAATATAAACGTAAAAATTATTTGTAGAGACCTCAGCCTTCACCCTGCTCCGCTATTAACAAGACAGAAACAGAAATATAATCATAACAATTATTTGTGGAGACCTCAGCCTTCACCCTGCTCCGCTATTAACAAGACAGAGGCAGAAATATAAACATAAAAATTAATTGTGGAGACCTCAACCTTCACTCTGAAATTTTATATTATGACTCACCCGACTCACTTATATCAGTTCATCGTCAGTTTCTAAAAACTACTGTACCTCTTCCATATCACACTCTGAAGACTACTCTGATGGTCATTCTCTTAACTGTTCTTTTGCTGCTTTTGTAATAACATTAGTTCCAATCTTTTTGATTTCATAACGAACATTTTCAAGTATTTTTACTATTTCATACGTACCTAGAAACTCAGAGTAACTCTTGTTTATATACATCAGAACAAAATCACCCACCGAATATCTAATAGTGTCCCTCCATCTTTGATTAGAGGCCTTCATTGACGGTGTCAATGATAATTTTTCGGTAACTCGAGCTCTGTCAAGTTCTCCGTTACAGACTGAAGTTAAATTAGGTGAAATAGATTTCAGTAAAGCCTGTATCAGTAGTTTCGAACTTTTAATTATCAACAAAAGTAACTTGCGTTTATATCTGAATAGTCGTATTTAACACTAATTAAATCTTTCATATTCCACTTCGCCATTCTGACTTGATTTTGGTTGCAATTCCAAGAAGATTCCTAATTATTCTCATATACCTTTCTACTTGACCGTTACCTCGATGAATATCTGGGCTAATAAAATGGTGATCAATTTTCCACTGATCAAGATAATTCGGAAAACTGGTGTTTTTAAATGATGTAGCTACATCCGTTACTATTCTTTTTGGCGTGCCAAACAGGGCAAGCACACTTTGAAGTTTTTAACGAGTTTCAGCAGTAGTAACTGATTTAATTGCTGTTAAGATGCAATATTTGGTGAATGCATCATTTATTAGCAGCACGTGTTTATAACCGTCCGACGAAATTGGTAGAGGTCCTACACAGTTCATGTGGAAGGTATCGAATGAATCAACAGAATTTATAAATCCTTGAACTGGAATCTGTTCTAGTCTCCTTAATGACCCAAACTAGGCAGTGTTTAATGTAGCATTTGATAAACGCGGAAACCAAAAATGTTCGACTATTGATTCATAAGTCTAACCACAACCCACATGATATTGTTCATCTTGAAGCATTCGTAGAAGTCCGAAACGACTTTGTCGCGGTAAATACCACTGTAGATTTTCAGTCCCATCAGGATGTTCAATATAAGCCCAGTTGTTGTGAGCTACTCACCGAACCATCGTGACTGGGTTTCTACTAATATACGTGTGGAAGACCACTTCCTTTGCGATAGATTATGTTGAAATTAAAATCTTGCAAATACACCCACCAGCGGGCTACTCGAGGCACTAGATCCTTCTTAGTCGTCGTTGCTTTACTAGCATTACAATCGGTGACCACCGTAAACTTAATCCCAAGCAGATATGCCCGAAAATGTTTGGAAGCTTCCACAATGGCTAGCATCTCTAATTCGTAGGAGTGGCATTTAGCTTCAAATGCAGTTGTTCGTTTACTGAAATACGCAACAACTTTTGGTTGATGTTCATGTTTTTGGATTAAGATCGCTCCATACCCCAAGCTACTTGCATCGATCGGTAACAAGAAGCAGTCTCGACGTTAAGCGGTTGATTACATACTACCTAGAATTTTCTTGTTCCTTATCCCATTCAAACGGAACATGCTGTTTTCTCAACTTGGATATATAAGCAGTTCGGCTAGCAAATTGAGGCACAAATTTTCGGAAATAGCCGTCTAATCCCATGAATTGTCTGGTTTTTTTCACGTTCATTGATGTAGGTGAGTCCTTTAAAGCTTGAATTTTTGCTAGTCCCATACTTCTCGTTGTACTTGGAATATCTTCCAAGATATTCCAGTGATGGTTGTAGGAAACGACACTTTTTAATATTGAAAGAGAATCCGGCCAAACTCAGGGCTAGTTCAGGTACTGAACTTGGAATCAAGACGTCATCCAGATAAACCAGTGCTATTGTGTCTTTCAATTGCCCTAGTGTTAAATTGATAGCCCTTTGGAAGACGGCAGGGACATTAGCAAAGCCAAATGGTATTTTTCTTCCTCACAAACAACACTGGACTGGCGTATGGAGACTCACTAGGCTAAATTATTTTGTTAGACAACAAGTCTGGTTATCTCGTGCACAGCAGCTCTTTTGCTTTCCGACGTCTGATAAGAATGAACGGTCAATAACAACATCTTTTTCCAAGCGGATTTTAAGGCTAGTATTATTTACTGCACCTACTTTGGTACCACTCGCGATCATAGCACTAAAGTCTCGAAGAATCACTTGAAATTACCCTGAAATTACCCAATGCTCGAACCATCTCCTTGCAACATTTATCACCAGCGGCGGCTAAGGGACAACAAAAAATCAACAAAGGTAATTCTTTCAAAAAAAGACAAATTAACATGAGTCATTCTACAACATTTGGTGTCTTTATAGTAGATTTCTAACAATATTTACATAAACTATTTTGATTTCTCTTTCTCTTAAGAAAATCCCTACAAACTTCCTAAACCCGATAAAATCTATTATGTGTATTGGGTATCTCAAAACTGCACTGTACACACGATGTGACGTTATCCTGCGAAAAAATGAGATTTGAACAAGTAACGACTAAACGACAAGTTGGTTACAGAATGGACTGCATTTAACCTTCCTCTGATGATTACATATATTGCATATAGGGTAGGTAGTAAGCAATGAGGGTAGTCTGAAAAGTTTCAAGCCTCAACATGACGATGGAGTTATTCGTCAACAATATTCTGGTAATATTAAAATAATGTTGAAAATGTCAACCTTATTAGATACTCAGTTGTCATTTACGTCAGTCGAGGTTGAGTAAAGTGATTCTGTAAAGATGGGAAAAATCTAATATCGGGCCATCATTAAACTCTTGCATTTGAAAGGCAATAGCATCCGTCTCGGCTTTAATTTGCGTAACCTTATTATTAACGCCACCATCATGTTGAAGCTGGAAATTCTTCAGGCTCCCCTCGTACTACCTTATACTATCGATTTGCTAAGAGATGACGTTACTAATACATTTGTTGGTATAGACTAATGACGTATCTGACATTTTGGAGGGTAAACCTACGCCAGCAAAAGTCAGTTTGTTATTAATTGTCATTGTGCAAAACAAAACAGTATTTCATTACCTTGAATATGTCGAATTATGTCCCAGAAAAAGACGATGTGCGGGGAAGTTTAATAACTTTCTTTGATTTGAAGAAAACGGCCGCAGAAAATTATCGATTGTTGGTTGAAGCTTATAGTGAATATGATTTAACCCAGAAAACTTATGAACGATGGTTTAAATGCTTTAAAAGTGTTGATTTTGATATAAAAGACAGGGAGCGTCCAGAACAGCCGAAAAAACTTGAAGATACAGATTTGCAAGCATTATTGGCTGAATACTTAACTCATATGTTCAAACAAATGGTAGAAGCATTGAATGTTGCCCAATCGACCATTTCCTAACCTTTACATGCATTGGAAAAGATCCAGAAGGAAGGAAAATGCGTTCCAAGAGACATTGCCAGATAAGTGCATATATTTTGACAACCCAAAGCGCAAAAAATCATGGGTAGACCCAGACCAACCTTCAACATCACAACGAGTGCGCAGAATACATCGAAAGAAGGCTTTTCTGTATATTTGGGGGAATAGTAGGGGAGCTGTGTATTACGAACTACTAAAACCTGATGAAACGATTACTGCCGATCGATACCGACAACAATTAATAAAATTGAACCGAGAATTGAAGGACAAACGACCATAATACGCCCAAAGACACGATAAAGTAATTTTTCAACATGACAATGCTCTGCCCCATATTGTAAAATGTGTAAAAACTATTTGAAAAATATTAAATGGAACATTCTACCTTACCCGTCGTATTCACCGTACTTAGCCCCTTCGAACTACCACTTATTTCGAGAATATTACGTAGAAATGAAAATTTGACTTCATGAATGGTTGGCTTTAAAACCCAAAAGTTTTTTTTGGCTCGGAATACTTTGATTGTTGTGTAATTTACTTTGTTATGGTAATTACTAATTATCGACATTATTAACTGAAAAACCTTTATAATTCCTGGATTGATGGCTGTCTGCCATTCTAAATAAACTTCGCCTTTCACCCCGAGAATATCGAAAACAAAGATGAAGAAAAATTTGTACTTAAAGACGTGACAGCTTCTGAAGTCATTTTGCGTTCAGGAAACCCAATTACTCGATTACTCTTTCACACATATTACGTGGTGTATTTTACAACGATGGCCTGAATGTTTCGTTTAAAGTCAAGAATTGGTCGACGTTTATTTCTGTAAACCTGAGATTTAACATAACCACACAAAAAATAATTCAACGGTGCAAGATCACATGATCTTGGTAGCCAGTTGACATTACCATCTTGCGAAATAAAGCGTCCAGAAAACTTTTCTTGTAATAAACCGATTCTCTGATAAGATGTGTAACAAATCCTACATTGAAACAAAACTTTGTTTATATCCAGTATCAGTTCAGGTCAAAGATATTCGACCACCATATTCCTTTAGCGTTCACTATTAAGAATAACACGATTTCCATATTCGTCTTCAAAAAAATAAGGTTTCATCAGTCCTTCAATCCAAAATACGCACTAAACAGTGACTTTCTGAGGATGAAGAGGTAACTCTTCAAGAGAGCAAGATCACATGATCTTGGTAGCCAGTTGACATTACCATCTTGCGAAATAAAGCGTCCAGAAAACTTTTCTTGTAATAAACCGATTCTCTGATAAGATGTGTGACAAATGGTACATTGAAACAAAACTTTGTTTATATCCAGTATCAGTTCAGGTCAAAGATATTCGACCACCATATTCCTTTAGCGTTCACTATTAAGAATAACACGATTTCCATATTCGTCTTCAAAAAAATAAGGTTTCATCAGTCCTTCAATCCAAAATACGCACTAAACAGTGACTTTCTGAGGATGAAGAGGTAACTCTTCAAGAGAGCAAGATCACATGATCTTGGTAGCCAGTTGACATTACCATCTTGCGAAATAAAGCGTCCAGAAAACTTTTCTTGTAATAAACCGATTCTCTGATAAGATGTGTGACAAATGGTACATTGAAACAAAACTTTGTTTATATCCAGTATCAGTTCAGGTCAAAGATATTCGACCACCATATTCCTTTAGCGTTCACTATTAAGAATAACACGATTTCCATATTCGTCTTCAAAAAAATAAGGTTTCATCAGTCCTTCATTCCAAAATACGCACTAAACAGTGACTTTCTGAGGATGAAGAGGTAACTCTTCAAGAGAGCAAGATCACATGATCTTGGTAGCCAGTTGACATTACCATCTTGCGAAATAAAGCGTCCAGAAAACTTTCCTTGTAATAAACCGATTCTCTGATAAGATGTGTGACAAATCGTACATTGAAACAAAACTTTGTTTATATCCAGTATCAGTTCAGGTCAAAGATATTCAACCACCATATTCCTTTAGCGTTCACTATTAAGAATAACACGATTTCCATATTCGTCTTCAAAAAAATAAGGTTTCATCAATCCTTCAATCCAAAATACGCACTAAACAGTGACTTTCTGAGGATGAAGAGGTAACTCTTGAATCACTTGAAGATCCAGCCCAAATCCTGCAGTTATGTTTGTTCACGAACCCATTAATTCAGCAATGCGCTTACTCGGAAAATATTATTTTGTCACACACGCATTTTGGTGGTAGATATGAATCATTTGTACGCGCTGTTGAATCCTGTATCTTTATGTGATGAATTGACAATATACTGAACACAGCAGTCTATGAGTGACATTTACATTTCAAACATCACTGCCACTATTACGTTTTAAAGTTTTGACACTCTTATTAAAAATATTACAAAAAAATATTACCTAAAACAAACGCATGTATCTTTTCGTCGTTTCTAATTATTCAAAAAAAGCCAAACACTTAAGAGGCTAAACAACGCCTGAATATCCGACATAAAAGGAAATGATTACCATTGCAAATAAAAGTTGATTATTCTTCCATCTTTTCGCAGTCATGACTCGCTCGTCCTTTATTTAAATTAATCCTGTAAACCGTCCAATTAAAATATCAGGAGCGGATTTTCTTATAATGAATAAAAAGACATAAGCCAGAACAGTATTTTTCCATGTGCAATATATAAATTGATAATTGATAAGTATGTATATTAATTTAATTATGTTTTGTATAAATCTAATTAAATATTTCATATTTATTTAACGTAATATTTTCTGTCTACTGTAGAATGAAAAAAAAAAAATATATATATATAATATACATATATATATATATATATATATATATATATATATATATATATATATATATATATATATATATATATATATATATATATATATATATATATATATAATTATTATTATTATTATTATTCACTTATGGGCCCTGGTGGACCACGCGAAGTACAATTAGAAGCGTTTGTTGTTGTTAGCCTTCTTTTGCGCCCATACTAATTTCATTCTTTCACTATGAGCTTTTTTCCTTTCGTCAGACCAAGTTGTTCCAGTCTTCCTACATTTTTCTCTCTGGTCAACCATCCAAAAGTTAACCTGGTGTCTGAAAACAGCCTCTAGCCTGAATTTCACTTTGTGTAATATTTGCTGATCTTAGGTCCTCTTTAATTACAGCAATCTATTTAATTATTTTTACTATAGCTCTACTCCTATTTTACTAGTTAGCCTACTCGCATTCATCCGTTCTATGTGTCCGTAAAACTAAAGTCTTCTTCTTCTCATATCGATTTTTCTTTCCTTCTTTTGAATGTCCTCGATGTCTCTATTTCTATTCAAAATGAGCATTTCTGCTCCATATAGACATACTCACTTAATAACTGTGTTGTAATATCTCAGTTTTGTGTTTTTAGATTTGCATTTTTTGTTGTAAATATTTTGGGTAAGTCTCAATGCCGTTTCCATTTTTTGACTTCTACCCTTATTAGCCGTTTTTCCAACCCATTTTCCATGATTATTTCACCCAAATATTTGAATTGAGAGACTACTCGTCTAATTTTACCATATTTTGTTTTTAGAAATGGTGTTTTTAGCCTGTTGCAGATCATGTATTGTGACTTTTCAATGAAATTTGGAGTCCTACCTTTTCCGCTGTTTCTTAGGATTTCAATCTGTTTTTGTGCCGTTAATATAGCTTGAGCCAAAATTGCTAGATCATCAGAAAATGCCAGACAATCAATTTTGATGTTGGTTCTCCCCAGTTTAATGGGCTGGTCAATATTCAGGGCCAACTTTTTTTCACGCCACTCCCGTATTACTTTTTCTAGAACACAGTTAAATAAGAGTGGCGAGGGTCCATCCCCTTGTCTCACTCCAATTTTAATTTCGAACGGCTCTAAGATGTCACCCATGAATTTAACTTTTGACCTTGTGTTAGTTAATGTTGCTTTAATAATTGCCAGCGTTTTCAGATATACTCTTTGTTCTTTCAAGATTTGGAATAAAGATTCGCGGTCATTAGAATCATATGTATGTATGTCTAGTAGACATTGAGATAGAATCTTGTAACAAACTGAGAGAAGAGATATCCCTCTGTAGTTGTTCTATCTCCGTTCTATCTCCTTTCTTGTGTAGTGGATGGATTAGAACATCTTTCCAATCTTCCGGAATCCGTGCTTTGTTATTTTTAAGTCGCTTGATTTGCCTAAATATTTCATCTTCATTCGGTGGTAATGAATCTGGGTTTGTTTGTTTAGGGTTTAGTATTGATAATTTGTTTAAGGCCTCAGGACAGTTTAGTAGTTGTTCAAAATATTTCGCAAGTTCTTTGCAATTGTCTTGGTTATTTAGAGCTAATTGTCCGTTTTCCTTTTGGAAGCAAAGACTTTGGGGTTGATAGCCTGTTAATGTAGTCTGAAATGTTTTGTAAAAGTTTTGGGTGTTATGTTTTTTTGAAACCCTTTTTCTATTTCATTAAGTTGATTGTTTTCATATTTTCTTTTAGTTTGTAATAGGATGTTTTCTACGTTTTTGTAAGGGGACCAACTTTAAGGCTGTTTTAATAATTTTTTGTTTCAATTCTTGCTAGTTCTGTGCTGGTTGTTTATCAAGCTCTTCTATCATAGGGTCGAACTTTGGTATTAGCAGTCTCTTTTGAATAAGATTTCGAGGTCTAAAAACTTCGAAGTTAAAAACTCTATATATTATTAGATGGTCGGATGCAGAATTTGATTCTGCATCGATTCGCTATAACTTTCCCTATTCCTATTTCTAACGGTTTTCTTGTTAATCCATATGTATGTTTTATCAAAAGCCGATGAAACTACAAAAGTCCTATCTAGTAAACCTTCATTTTAACAAGAATTGAAACAATGTTGATATTATGTCAAAGCAGTATCAGCTCACAAATTCGTGATGTATCTCGTTACAGTTTTAGTTAATTTTTTTAAGTACAATATTTCAAGGGCATCAATCCACAGTATATTAAGAAAACATAAAATGCATCCCTTTTCTGAAATAACTGTGCACGGATTACGTCTTACAAGATTATGTGGACAGATGAATCAAAATTCAGCAGGCAAAAAATTATAAATCGCCGAAATAATCAGTTCCACTTTAGCTGTACACCAGCTGTTGACCATGATGTTGGAGGATCGGTGGATTGGCCAACAGGGACCCTGGAACTGGCCACCCAGATCACCCGATTTGACGCCCTTGTATTTTTACCTCTGGGGCCGTATAGAAGAACTATAGTGTACGTATAGTGTACTCTAGGCCTGTACAAACTAGAGAGGAATTATTGAACCGTGTTCACGATGCGGTCATATAGAACAATTATTGGAATTTTGCAATCATTTATTAGTTCTTGTAATTATGTTTCAATTTTTTTATATTTTTAATTTGTTATTACGTTCTAAATTTTGTTATGTTCTTGTTTTGTTTTCATCTTCTAATTAAAGTGAATTCCTGCCGTTACAATGTTGTTAATTTTGTTTCGAAAAACAAACGATGGTGATGTATCGGTTTCTGCTAAAAATCACATTAAAATAAAAAAATATGGATTCCAGAAAACTGTTGGAAATAGGTATAAGGAAAGTTATAGCAAATCGATGCAGAATGAAACTCTGCATCCGACTATCCAATAATATACAGTGTCACATTTGAAAGAGCGAACTTTTTCAACTTAGAAAATAATGTAATTGGTCATCAAATTTGGACACCCTGTATGCGATAAATGAATTGTGAATGTGTATTTCAAAAGTATCAGTCTTGTGCTTCCGTCTACCCAGAATCGCTTAGCAACAGTCGAAAATGGGTAAAAGGCGCAGTGTTGAAAATAAGATTGCATCTTTCAAAATTTGCTATAGAATCAAATCAAGACAGTTAAGAAATAGTGATATGTGTTTTTTTCATGTATGTATGTATGTATGTATGTGTGTGTGTGTGTGTTTCTAAATCATTCCTGGTGTCGATGCGTTCGTTCTGTGAAGATTCACGACGTTACGCCAAAATTTCATTTGGCATTTGAATAGTCCAACTGAGTTGCACGAGTCGTTGTGCTCGCTCTTATAGGTGGCCGGCGAATGCGCAGATTGTATCGGGGTAGTTCGGGGCTGTTTGCGGCGCTCGGCGTTTATTGGTCTTTCATCGTCGCCACGATGCCGTGTTTCTTCTTTTTCTCCGAGAACAAATCCGAAAGGATTTGTTAGATTAGAAATTAAAAAAGAAGGCTTTGGACAGAACGAAAAAGAAATCCTACCTATTACAGTCGATGCTACGTAACAAGATTCATTCTATATTGTGGAATAAAATAGACAAAGTATCCTTCTGGGGCAGCGATTCGGATTGGAATCCTAAAACGGAAAAACAAAAAAAAAAGTTCTCCAATTTAAAGCAAATAGGTACTGGACGTTCAAAAGAAATCCGAGACAGTAACAAATTGGTTCTGAATATCTCCACCACCAGTTATTCGCAGATGAAGAATCCATCCTAAGCAAAGGCTTCAACTTTGTCATTGCTCCAAAATATATACCAATAAAAGAAATAATTTCGAAAGTTAAATTCACCCTAGACGACAAACCAGATGAAGAAGCGGAAATAATCAGGCAAGATGCAGCGCAAATAGTCCCAATAAAACACCAAAACCAAATGTTAACAAGGCTGAAATAGAGGGCTTGAAAGTTTAAAAAGAAACGAGGATGCCACTATATTACCGGCGGACAAAGGAAGTGTAACAGTCATAATAAATACCGAGGATTATATGGGAAAGATGACTTTACGGTCTACACAAAATCCACAAACCAGAAATCCCATTTTGTCAGCGTTTTCAGATAGGTCCATAGCAAGTGCCTTAGGTTCTCCAGCGTTAAACTTGCCGAGTCCTATTTTCAAAACTCAAAACATTTGACAAGAATAATTAAGGATTTACAAATAGAGGATACACACATACTAACAATCCTGGACATTGTCTCACTATATCCAAGTATTTCTATAGCCGAAGTTCTGGACATAATTTCGACGAACGAAGACTTTCTACCATACGTGGGGGAACTCTCCGAACACTGCCTCAGGAAACACACATTTTTCCTTCAACCAACAGATCTACAGACAGACCTATGGTGATATCTACAGATCTACAGACAGACCGACAGACTTCGAAACAAAAGCATTAGCCAACGCTCCTTTAAAACCTAAACTTTGGTAACGCTACGTAGCTGATATCTTTATAATATGGCCTTACGGCAACGAATTTCTAAATAACTTCCTAACCCAATTGAACGAAATCCACCCCAGAATACAGTTTACCCTGGATGTCAAACAAGATAGGAGATCACAATCATAGGAGTTTTAGGATCTCTTGATCACAAGACAACTTTCTGGAACCCGCGAATACACAGTGTAGAGAAAGCCAACTCACATCGATCGATAACTGTGCACGGTTTACGTCTTGATAATGAGGCAAGACGAGTCAATTTTCGCGCCAAATCCCATCATCACCCTTCTGAAATCCAAGCAGTAGCAAACACCTTGATTTCCAAATCCTTTGCATTTGAGTGATTGCTTGACCGCGAATGAGCCCCACCCATCCCTGCAATTGGAGGGCATATGTTTCATCTCTTGATGTTCCAGACTCGTCAGGGTACGGATATATGCTTTCTCGTCAAGAATAGAGTCCCTATCCACAGTCAACAACCCATACTTTCGCCGACCTCTCGTCAGATGGCGTATATATGCAGTGTTCTTTGGACTGCGTCCAATGAGACCACAGTACTGAGTGTAATCATACACCCAACTACTAGGTGTATGATTACACTCCACTGCGAATATAGATTTATATATATATATATATATATATATATATATATATATATATATATATATATATATATATATATATATATAAACAATTTTATTTTAAACTAACAGTACGCTAAATTTCAATTAAAGCATTTACCATCTATATGGAGGAAGGGGAAAGCAAAAAAATCTTCAGCGCCACTATATTCATTTTTCGGGCAATAAATGGATTCCACGTTTGAAGAATTCAACATTTTTAGAAGCAATCCGAGAATCCACCCAATTTTTCGCTTCTTTGTAATTTTTGAAGTGCTGTTCCAATAATCCGTTTTGCACCGATCGAAACAAATGGTAGTCAGAAGGGGCAATGTCTGATGAATAAGGCGGGTGAGGCAAAACTTCCCAACCAAGCAAATGCAATGTTTCTTTCACAATTTTTGCAGTGTGAGGTCGAGATTTGTCGTGAAGCAAAATCAAGTTCGTGTGCGATTGCCGATTCAAATTGATCATTTGTTGTTGATGACGTTCAGCAGTGATACTTTCGTTTGGTTTCAGCATTTCATAGTACACCACACCTCTCTGATCCCACTAGATACACAGAATAAGTTCTTTCCGTGAATATATCGTTTCGCCGTCGATATCGACCTGGCTTAACTGTTACTTTTCTTCGCTTAGGATTGTCGTAATAAATCCATTTTTCATTACCAGCAACAATTCGATACAAAATTGAGTTATTTTAATGTCTTTCAACATTTCACATTTGGTTTGGTTTGCAAGCAACATTTCACATTTTTTTCACAGTTAATTTTTTGTTGTCTTTCAGTCAATTCATGCGGTACCCTATTTTCTTCTTTCTGAATGAATCAAAGTTTTATTGGATGCAACAACACGTCTTCCAACAGTTGTTGCATCAACCTTTAATTCCTCTGATAATTATTTAAGAGTTTGATATGAATCTTCATCGAGTAATACTGTCAATTCTCCATCTTCAATTTTTTTTGGCTAGCCTCGACATTCTTTTTCTTTCACACCAAAATGACAACTTTTGAAACGTTTAAACCAATTTTCACAAGTCCTTTCGGTAGGAGCATGTTCTCCATAAGCTTCTACTAGCAAACGATGACTTTCAGCTGCAATTTGTTTTTATATGAAAAAATTAAGTTAAACCTTCCCGCAAATGCTGTTTATCTATACTAATATATAAATCCACAGTGGTTTTTACGGATGTTCCGTTATAACTACTGAACCATGCATCCGATTGACTTGAAACTTGGTATCCATGTAGAAAATACATGTACGTAATGATGAGAATCGCTAATTATCTGATTTTATAGCTTTTATAAACTTTTATAAACTAAAGCGGTTGTGAGGGCGCTAATGATCAAAAACGCTAAATTTAAAATTTTAGCTTTTATCAACTTATTATTATTATCATGTACATTAACTGCTATTATTATTAATTTTAATAAATTAATTATTAATTAAACTATTAAATTAATATTTTTCTGCATCATTAAAACTTTGTTTGTTATTTTCTAACCTAAACAAATTTTTACTAAAACACGGGTGGTGACCAGTGATCTGGTCTGGCCCCGATCGTCTCTCCGAACTGCTTTCCTTGCGTTCGTCTGGAGCTCGGCTGATGACGGCTGAAAGGCTAGAAACCGGTCTCGAGAGACACGTGACGTCGCATGGTTGACAGTTCGGCGAAGGCGATCGGTGGCACCACGTGGAGAAAGGGTGAAAGATTTCTGTAATATTTCCCTCCACGGTTCCGTTACGCTACCTTGTGGGCATATCTGGTACTATACCCGAGGTTCCAGGCAGAATGTTACGAGCGGTCCTGACTGCTACGAGCATTCGCCGTATGATGGCGTGAGTTGTGTGCGATCACGACCCGTCATTAAAATGGCCAGTTGATCTGGTCTGGCCCCGATCGTCTCTCCGAACTGCTTTCCTTGCGTTCGTCTGGAGCTCGGCTGATGACGGCTGAAAGGCTAGAAACCGGTCCCGAGAGACACGTGACGTCGCATGGTTGACAGTTCGGCGAAGGCGATCGGTGGCACCACATGGAGAAAGAGTGAAAGATTTCTGTAATATATATATATATATATATATATATATATATATATATATATATATATATATATATATATATATATATATATGTATATATATATATATATATATATATATATATATATATATATATATATATATATATATATATATATATATATATGTCCTCTACTTACATGTCGGCAGGGCAGAAAATTTGGTTTTCCAAATATGGAAACCATGATACTTCTTCCAATGGTTGACCATTCACAACAATATTAGCTGTGTCTCTCCATTTAGGAGCAGTTTGTTGCAATATTTTCATTTTGTGTTCATTAATTTTAAGTATGAATGCACCGTAGACCACACTAGGTAAGTCCAGCACCACTTGCAATGCCCTCGGACTATGCGCTACAAAAGTACAGTCATCCAAATTAAAAAATGCAAAAATGGATTAGCTTCATAGAAAGTTGATTTATCAACAATTATCCTGAAAACAATTAAATAATATCTGGCTTTCTCATAGGAGCAATTCCGTTTTACGACGACTTTATTTTATCAACCACCATGTTATTTTTACCCGCAATAAAACATTTTGCCAGCGCGATTCTCGACAAAAGAGGAATTTTTTCAGATTTTTCCTGCATTGAAAATTCTGAATCAGTTCCAATTAAATCTGTTTTAGCATCGTTACAGAGACTTTTTGAATCGGATAAATTTTTCATTTAGATAGTTGAATGCGAGCTGAGGCATTATTTACGCCACTTGAAGTAACCAACCGCTGGAATAGATTGTTTGCACCAAAAATATCCGGAATTCCTCATTAAAAACCTATAAGAAGTTTTCCTTCACACCATATCGCATTGAAATTAACGTTTCATTAACCAAGTCACCATCATCAGGAGATGTTTAATAGCAAAGCTTAACTTATTTGACTTACAGCTTATAACTAATCCAGTTTTAGTTATAATGGGCCTTTCAAATTGAGCGGTTTTTTTAATTATTGAATACAACACGGATGGCGTTGTGAAACGTCTAGCCTCATTTCAGAAATGTGAATCTCATTTCAGTTTTGAGAAATTTTTCTCAAAAAATAGTCTTTTCAGATGAAGCAGATTTTTAAATTGTAAGCTCTGTTAATAAACAAAATTGGCGCCTGCTGTGAGGAAAATCTACCACTGACTCATGAGAAACTTTTACATCCTGTTTGGTATGCACTATGGCCAGGGGGTGTAATAGGGCGGTATTTATTTGAAAATGCTGCTGGAGAAGCTGTAGGGGAAAGTGGGGGAAACACCAACGCCGAGTAATCCCGAATGCAACAGTTCTAATATGTTAGAAAAAGAGACAGTATTTTGTTTACCGCCATCTTAAGTTGGGTCCACACCAATAAAATTTTGCGTGTGTGTTGAATTTAATGGAACAATTTGTTTGAATTATCTGGTAGACAACAGATGGTTCGTATGCATGATGTGCGATGACAATATTTGTGTGTGACATTGCCATGCAGGTACAAAATATACACACCGCACAATGCAAATAATTATTGATGTGGACCTAGTTTTAAAGATCGCATCACCTATAAGGCCAAACAACAACACGGGAGAAACGCACGCACGCACGAGTCAAGGCATGAATATTAAATTTTTTTGGAATGCTCACAAATAAATTATTCTAATGACAGTAACGCTAACGACAAATGTAATACAAGCTAAAATAATGTTTGTTATTTTAATTGTTTCGATCCTGCGGGGCAATGGCGAACAGACCATATCGGGTAATCTCGAACGTTCGGCCCTCTTTCGTTAGTTCGTCGTTTCATTAATTTGTTTCTTATAATTGTTTTAGATGCCTCATAATTACATCAGTAAAACGGAAACAAAATATAATGTAGAAAATCTCCAAAAAGCTATTGAGGGCGTCATTACCAAAAAAATGAGTCTTGGCAAAGCAGCAGGGGCTTATTCAGTGCCAAAAAACTACAATTTTTGACCATTTGAATGAGATAGTTGAATTATTTACAAATGCTTGTAACCGGTGCAGTAACATTGAAAAGCAAATGGCTTTAGATCTGCAGGAATATATCCTTTGCGCCCAATTGAAATTGATACGATTCAGCCATACATTCCTCAGAATACTGCATTACAGGCAACAAGAAATTAAATACAAAACAGTGAGACCGATGACCAGCCTCCAAATAATCAAGTATCCAGCGTCAACGCTGTCGAATTGATAATTTTTACCCAACAAGCTCCCGATGCTCACAATTCTGTTTTAGAAGACTGTGGCGAACAAGCTGCTGAAAAAACTTCTGATTTATCTGCAGCTGCACGAGTTTGCGATGTTCAAGCTTTCGATGCCCAAGCTTCTGATATTCGTGCTGCCAATTTCCAATCAAGTGGCACACAACCTCATAATACTTCTGCTTCTCCTTCCATGGTACAAAATTTTGGTTCAGCAATGGATACTCTTGGTGTATTATATAGTTATACGATTTTTAATGTAAATTGCATTTTTAGGCCCGATGATTTTGTAGAGTTTGACGACCTGGAGTTTTTTAAATGTTTTCACTTACAAAAACAAGCTTGTGCAATGTTGCTGAGTTTTATTGAAGATGAAATTAAATCTTCAACAGATCGTAATCGTACGATAAAACCTGCAACAAAATTGTTTTTGACATTGCATTTTTACGTTACGGGTAGTATGTTACCTGCAGCTGGAGATTTCGCAGGAATAAGCAAAACATTCGCAAGTACGATTGTCACCAAGCTAACTTTGGCAACTGCACCATTATGCGGAAGGTACATCAAATTCCCAGAGTTCTATGCTATTGCAAGGTTTTCTCATGTTATCGGTACTATCGACTGCACTCATGTCCGTATGATTTCACCAGGTGGAAATGAAGCAGGAAGGTACAACAGGAAGGGATATTTTTCATGGAATGTTCAAACAATATGTGATGCACGCCTACGTATAACGAATATTGTTGCACGGTGGCTTGGATCAACTCATGATCAAACCATCTACAGTAACAGCAGAATTAAAAGGAGGCTGGAGAACAATCAATTCCACATATCAATAATTTTAGGTGATAATGGGTACAGCAATACCAACGTCTTAATAGTACCTTTAGAGCACCCAAATAATCTAGCGGAAATCCTTTTTAATGAATCCCATAGCCGAACAAGAAACTGTGTAGAAAGATGTTATGGAGTTTGGAAACGCAGGTTTCCTATTCTGTCTAATGGTATGCGTGTGTCAATGAAACATTTCAAGGCGGTAATAGTCACAACTGCTATTTTACACAATCTTGCAATAGATGAACATGAAGAAGAGCCACCAGTCGAACACGACTGAGCTGTAAATTGAGCCTCCTATTGTTTAAAATCATGATGTCCGTAAGATTCAAAACCAATTTTCAAATCTGATATAATTTAATATGATTTAATTATGTTGTGTACTGAAAACATTGTATTGTTTGTTTTACTTTGTATTTTAGTATGTAATTTTGTCTCCTTATGCCTGTTTAGCTATGCAGCTATTTTGTTCGCTTAGAACAAATAAACATTTATCTATAAGAACGGTAAATTGAAAAATTGGTGAAATAAATGTATATTTTCCTAATTATGTTGTTGATAAACGTCAAATAAAAAAAACGGAAGTGCATTTTTAACGTTTTATTTCAAGCCTCATAATACATCAATTTCTAACACATCAATTTCTAAAATAAATAAAACCCCTTAATGCTAACTATTTATTCGTTATGTATGATGCTAGCTAATTATGTAATATTCACATCTATTAATAAATCATAATTATAAACAAATAATGCATGTATGGTTGGCACATAAAATTAATTAAGATAGCGGTTACTTTATTCTCTTTTGAGTTGAGCATTCAATATTTTCATTTCCAACTGATGTATTTTCTTCCAAGCATTTTTCTTTCCTTTCTGATTCCTCCAGAAGTGCAATTTCAAAATCAATGAACTCAATCTATATATATATATATATATATATATATATATATATATATATATATATATATATATATATATATATATATATATATATATATATATATATATATATTATATTTGTGAATGAAAAAAAAACACTTAATTTGAAAGACCCTTTAAGTAAACAGTATAAAAGGTTAAGTTTTGTTTGTTGTTAAGGACAATAGTCAGAAGATTTAAAGAAAATACTCTCAATATCAAAATATTAGACACGGTATAGAAATTTTATTTTTTACAAGTAAATAGTAATAAATATAACACAAGAAATAATAATGAAAAACGAAAAAAGTTTCTTCTTCTTATCGTGCCGTCTTCAAACGAAAATTCAACCATTCAACCATCATGACTACCTTCACCCTATCCACAGCTGTTCCAAATAAGTTCCAATTCCCCCAAATTTTGGAAACTTGACACTATTATATTATTGGTCTTCCCATGCTTCTTTTCTCCTCTATTTTTCCTTCCAGAATCAATCTCAATAGCTCGTAACATTCTTCTCTCATTACATGCCCGAAGTATTCCAATTTGGGCATCTTTATAACTGTTATTAGATTTCATTCGGTGGATATTCTACGTAAAATCTCTTAATTTGTGACTTTTTCTACCGAAGATATTCGTAGAATTTTTCTTGATAGCCAAATTTCGAAAGCTTCCAGTCTTTTGATAATATATTTATTAAGGGTAGAAGCCTCTGACCACAACGGAGAATCGAGTATATGTAGCAGCGAAATATTCGGATTTTTAATTCATTTCGTATTTTTCTACAGCAGAAAAAAGATTTCATCTTGTAGAATATATTGTGAACTGTTTCTATCCTTGTTTTTATTTCGTCGGTGTTATTATTCTTTGAATTAGCCCAAGTTCCTAAATTATAATCCTAGTTATTGATATTGTCACGGCGCTCCAAGCGAATAGCTGGACACATCGTGGCTTCTTTGATAAGTTTTGAAAGGTGGGCAGCAGGGATATATAAAAAGCTCCCGTGGCCGCCGTCGGCAGTTTTGCAGTTTTGGCAACAATATTCTTTCTCAAATCATTTCGACAGCGATATAGAGGCTATAATAAGTATGAATCGAAAACGAAAAATAGCTGATGAGTAGCGAGTTTTTCAAAGAAAGTGGACAAACTTGTATTTGCTTGTAAACATTCGAGAAAACCTCGTGTGTTTGGTATGTTGTAAGGAAGCTGCTGTTATCAAAGAATATAATTTAAACATACATTATGAGACATCGTACGCTGTCAAATTTGATGGAATTGAGAGTTAAATCCATGTTGATAAAGTGGAAGCCTTGAAGAAACAACCACAGTTGCAGCAATATACATTTCAGAGACCAAATATAGATAGTGAAGCTTGTGTAAAGGTAAGCTATTTTATCACATTAATAGGCGTTAGTATACCTACAGTTTGAGCTCCATTCAAAGTTAACTCATATTCTGTTATTCCGAAAATTAAAGTAATTAACAAAAAAATTTTTTAGGTGAGCTATATTGTAACGTAGAAAATTGCTTTCGAGCCAAAGCCTTTCGTGGTCGACGAATTTATAAAATAATGCGTGGAATCAGCTGCAGAAGTTTTATGCCCATCGCAAAAACACCTTTTCTCTAAAATTAGTTTAACAGGAGTAATAGTTGCTAGAAGAATTAAAAAGGTAACAGAAGAACTAAGTACTGATATGACATACACAGCGCAGTTGGCAATTTTTATCCGTAGCATCGATCATAAGTTACAGAACTGGCCGCCCTTTATCCTATGAAAGGAACTATGAATGGAGCACATATTTTCAAATGTGTCATGATGGTATAATTTCTTGTCTGATATTGATGCGGGGATGTTGTTTACCTCTCAGATGTTCGTTGGCTTAGTAGAAGACAAATGTTCAAGCGAGTTTTCGACCTCAAAGAAACAATTAAAACGTTTCTGGCTGACAAGGAAAAACCTACTGCCCTCTTCGATGACTAAGAATAGCTCGGTGATTTTGGCTTCCTGGCTGATCTGACCTTGCATCTGTACGAACTAAATGAGCGGCTACAAGGCAAACAACTTGAATGACAATGTAAAATTATTTGAAGTTAAATTCAATTTGTGGACAATACAGCTTCAGAAAAAAAGATTTCACGCACTTCCCGAACTGGTCAACTTGTAATTGTAGTTATGTGGACAAATATATACCCACAATAACCGATTTAAAGAAAGAATTTACTTCGAGATTTCAGGACTTCAGGACAATGCCAGAAATCTCATGATTTTTTTTTTAATAAACGTCTTTAAAAAACATGTCTTACATTTATTTTCTACCTAAAGTGTTAAACTACCTTAAATTTTAAATGTCATGGCTGGCCTTTGAATAACATAAAGTTGAAGACCGCTGCTCTACGCGATTTATCACAATTTATCAGTTTAGTTCAGTTATTTATCAGTTTAATCTTCTGGATTTGTAGAAAAAAAATTATAAATTTCTTATTCATTATGGGGAAAAAATAAATATTTTTTCATAAGAAGAAAGAACGATTCATTTTTTCGTTATACGCAGACGAGATGAGTTATAAGGACATAGGACGCCAATTAAAACAATGTATTTAATTGGTTGCCAAGTTGATTCGTCTCGGAGAGACATACGGTAATCGTCGATCAACTAAGAGCCCATCTGCTCTATCCAGAAGAGAAAATAAACTTATTCTGAAAATTGCATCGAAATCGTGTAAGACTGCAATAGCAATTGGGTTTTTGAATAAAAAAATAATTATCGATTTTTGTATTTTATTTTAAAACTTTATAATAAATAAAATTGATAATCGATGCGAAAAACTTTTAAAATAATTTTTACAATTAATTAGAAATAAATTTAAATTTATAAAATTTAAAAAAGAAACACGGGACTACAAAAGCGCCACGATGAAGCGCCATGTATGTGAAGTCATTATGTTAAAGTGTTTTGAAATAAGTACTGTCAACAGCTTCTACCTGTATATATACTGTTAAAATTACAGAAGTTTATTGCAAAAACAGTTTTGTGGATTACTAATTTAATTCAGTAATGTATGACAAAGGGTTCATAAAGGTTCATATATCTGTCACAAGTATTCTCAAAAATGATATTCGTTTCTACTCAGCTGAAGTTTGAGGTATTAAATCATCAATGTGAGTTTTTAAAACATAATAATATAAATGTAAATAAAAAACAAAATATTTCTATTAAATTTAATTAAATTATTTGTAGGGTGTCATGCAAATGTTACGGCGACAAGGCTACAGATTTTAATTCTGGCGCGAGCAATCGGATAGTTTGGTTGATTTATCTTCCCTGATCTCCTTGTTTGTGCTATCCACGTGCTATCAGAACATTTCCCTTTCCGGTGAGTCCTAACCCTCTATATTGGTTAAATTGGCACTATTCAATCTTATTTAATAATATATATATATAGATAATTATAATACCTCATTTGGTTTTTTTTTAAATAATTTTTAATTTTTTTAATTTTGTTGATTTGTTTCTTGGAGATTCGTTGATTGTTGGTTAAAGTGAATGAGTCAGTACCCCAAATATCTCAGCATCCACAGTTTCTCATAATTTAGCTCAAAAGGGCAAAAGAGAAAATAATACAGATTTACAGTAATCCCAGTTCCAAAAAAGCAAAAATTGACGCGATCGCCAATCCTAATCTACCCGGGAATGTGAGATCGTTTTACAATATCTGATAAACGACCCTACATGGTTTTTGTTGAATCGCTTGAAAACAGTGACCTTAACATCGGAAGATTAAGCAGATTGAAAATTGCGAAGGAAATTTTTAATCTCAACTTAAATAAACTGAATAAAATACACATTAAGAAAAGAAACAGGATCGGCGTAGAATTCGAAGATTTTTCGGAGGCCTCCTCCTTTATAAATAACAATCAACTGAAAGTAAAGGTACTGGTTGTAAAGATATAATACGCTATGTCGATGTGGACTTCCCCATTGAGGAAATTCTAGATAATTTAAAATCTCACGCTAAAATAATTAATATTATCTCACTAAACAGAAAGGTGATCGATAAGGACTTTGTTAGCTACAAACGGACAGACACGATTTTAGTTACCTTTGATGGGACATCTCTTCCCACATATGTTACCATCTATGGCCTTCCGCTACTTGTTCACCCCTACATCCTCCCGGTCACACAATGTTTTCAGTGTTTAAGATTCGGGCACACAAGAACTCTGTGTAAAAGTAAAGGTAGGTGTTTTAATTGCGGACATACTTTTGACGACCCTAACTCTAATCATCTCGCTCCTGACAATTCGTTTACCTGTAACGTTTACCTTCTTCAAATCACAAATCCAACTCGAAATCTGGCAAGGAATTTGAACGGCAGAAAAGCATCAAAAGACTGATGGCGTCAGAAAACTTATCATTAACCATTATACTTACCATTCTATTTGACCCATTGTCACGCCGGTAACCAGGCCGGATGAAACCGGATGCTTCCAGTGGTAATCTTTTATAATAGATTAATTTTTTGGCCCATTGTCACGCCAGTAACCAGGCCGGATGAAGTCGGATGCTTGCAGTGGTGATCTTTTGCAATAGTTTAAATTTTTGACCCATTGTCATGCCGGTAACCAGGCCAGATAAAGCCGGATGCTTCCAGTGGTATTCACATTATATAATAAACTACTAAAGTATATTTGAGTGAGGAAGTTATGACTTAAAGCCAAACTAATCTTCGCCAGTCCTAATGCGCTGGCTAATTGCCCGCTATCTGGAGCAAAAGCCAAGTTACTTAAGAAGAAGAAGAAGAAGAAGAAGGCTACAGATTATGTTCAACTTAACCGCAAAAGTGATACATCCAGAACATAAATTCGGAGTAAAGCTTATACGGTTATATTAGTTATTAATAAAAAAACTAAGAAAAGTTCAAGACCCTCAATGTCACGATTGTGCAACTTCAGCAGGTAATAAATACTCAAACATAAAAAAAATTAGATCTAACTCTATGTATTATATTTAAATGATTATTAAATACATTATTGTATTAAAATACTTACATCGAAATGATCCTCACAATAGAAAAAAATTGATGTTTTAGGATTAATACTTCGTGCGGCTTGGGATCATTGATTTTAACGTTTAACATTTTGTGGCACATTAAAAAAAATCCGGAGTTGTTTTTGTAGTATTCATAAAAAATAGTACGAAAGATGTACAATAACGTTTTAGATTTGGCATTTTCAATAAATGTATCAATACACTAATGATAATAACAAGAATAGATTGATTAAAAACTAAAACACTCCTATCAGCTGTATGTAATGTTGAGGAGAAATAGACATTGTGACGTCAGACAAGCTTGATTTTTTCGGGCACTGTCGGTACGTCATCGGTACTAGATTTAAAAATGTATTTTCAATTTGATATAACTTTTTAATTATAACGAAAAAATTAAAAATAAAAATGGTTTTTTTCCGTTTGATTTTTTTTTCAAAATCCGAATTGCTGCTGAACAAGAGTAAACAAGAGTAAGGACTGTCTAACGATTATTAAAAAAAGTCTGATAATATTGTAAAAAAGAAATTGAAACAGAAACCAGCATTAAATACCACAATTTAACACGAATGACTTTCATTTCATGATCAATTTAGATGGGTCTTGTGGTTTTTCTTTTTATTTTCATGGTCTCCAGAAGGAAGAAAACAATTTTTCGAGACGACAAATCTGAAAAGGAAGCGTCATAATTGGGGCGAGTATTGGTTAGAAAAAAAGTAACTTAGAGTTAGTTGCTTTCTTATGAAGTTTATCTCTCAAGAATATCAACATTTTTTAAAATGACAATAATTTTCTTTTAATGGCATGAGTTAAGCTTCACCAGTGTTTAAACAGAATAACGCCCCCACTCATTTGGTAAAAATTAAAACGGATTGAGCCGGCCAAGGTGGTCTGGTGTTTTTCTTTAATTCTTCTGTCCATCTTACTTCCTACCCTACACACACACTTATATACTAACTCTCATCCACATTACCCCTCAGTCATACCAGTTAAAGGCTGGGTAAGGCCGGATGCCTTCTGAGAAGTATTCTACGTTGATCATTCGCCAGTCCAGGTGGTTCCGGAACCCACGTTAAGCTCTAGGTCCAATCGCTAAATAGTCTTAGATGCTGATGCGCCTCTAACCGTAAATCCTTTCCTTTTTTTCCTTTTTAAAACGGATTGGTTCAAACAAAATAATATTATAATATAATAAATAACATTTGAGGAGGCATAGAAACTATCTCAAAAAGGAAAATTCTTTTGTTGCACCATAGTACTAAATTACTTTTTAGCTGGCACTCATATTCCACATTTTCCAAAATACTGAAATATTTCCTCTGGAAAACAGTTTTAAAGAAATTGCACAAAATATGTTCGTTTTTTTTCTTGTAGGTTTCCACTTTTATTAAAATGGTGGTTGAACACCGAAATAATAACCAGGGGTTCGTTCCTGTATTCAGCATCCACTCCAGTTTCCACTGGAGCGTTGCCAGGCCTCTACGTTCTCTTTATTCCGTCCTATTCAGGGCTCGGTGCAAGTGCGGATATAAAAACCGAAATAAAACTGAAACCATTTTATACGCCGATGCTTGTTTTCAAATGATGTGTTTTCTGAAAACAAACTGTAGAAAATGGCGGATGGTCATGGACTAACTACACCATCACGGATTTTTCCCCCCTGCGTTCATCATTTTATTTTTGTTACTTTTGTCGAAAAAACGTGTCATTCCAAGAATATACAGCGTGTTTCAGAGAAACAGGCTGTTATCAAAATATCACCAGGTTACAATAAAAAAAAACACTTTACTTGGATCACTACCTAAACACGCTAATTATTTATCACTAATTAATGTGGGTCTTTTATGCCTTCGAGCACAATCTTAACAACTAAATTATCGACCGCGATAGTCTGGTGGGTTAGTCGCCCACCTGGCAATCCAATGGTCCCGAGTTCGAGTCCTGGTGCGGGCATGGATGTTTATGTGCGTATTTGTATGTGTTTGTCGATGTTGATAAGCCACTAAATAACGCCTAGAGCGTTGACGTAACTTAAATGATATAAAAAAAAGAATTAACAACTAAAGTAATAAATCCCCGATTTGTCATGTTGGTCTGCTTAACCCTTTGGATTTCCCAGAAGTTTTCATACCTTATTACACGGTTTATCAACTACCTTAAGGTCAACATTTTTCAGCATTTTGTCTAGCAGTCGTATTAATTGGACCGGACATCAACCGATATCATCATAAATTTATTTTTACTCTGATCGATTTGAAAAGTCGAAGATTCTTTTAATATTATTATTGTCTAAATTTATGTTTTCTGATTAATCTATCTACAATACTCCAATTATAACCATCGATTTCTTCGACTAACTCCTTAATCAATTTTATTTCTTAGTTATCACTATATTTGAATCGTTTAGTATCAAACACAAATACATCAACGTTTTGCATAATTGAGATTTTGCCAGATTTTGTAAGGTTAAAGCATTTTTTACCAGTACCATAAACTTTAAAGTTCAATTCCCGATACATCAACTCTATATTGGCTTACAAATATTTTGGTTAATTTCAAAACCAGATAGATCGAATTAAAATTATATGCGTTGCGCTGGAGGTTACATTACATTAACTATAAAACAAGCTTAAGAAGAAATAACATGTATAGATTGATAGCTGTCAACAGCGTCGTCTATCTAACTTGTGGTTTGGATTCTTCTTTGAATATAAAATTACAGAAAAGAGCATATGAATCTGTAAGTGGGACCAGAATGGTAGCTACATAGGGCAGTGGCGTAGGGCAGTATGAATAAAAACAAGAAAATGATAAAAGTTTACAGTTGTTTAAAACAATAAATTATTGTATAATTTTCGTTACTGTATTAAATTAATGAAGACTTACTAGATACGGCAGAGAAATGTAAAAATTTAAATTAATTTTAAAAAATCTATTTTTTTGAAGAGTAAAAGACTCTATGTGGCCAATACGACCAAAAATGTATTAAGAAATTGGAATCTCCTGTCATAAAATCATATCATTTCCAAAAATTGGTTAGATAATCAGTTGCATCTTGCACCGAGTTGATTTTCTATAGTCTATGTAACTCCTGACTACTGTTGTCTCGTTGGACGCCAAGAAGAAGTAAAAAAACTCCATTTATAAGCCATCCCACGAGAAGTCGGCGAAAAATGGGTTGTTTGGTTTGGAAGGGGACTCGCTATTCTTGGCGAGAGAGCATATGTCGGTACCCTGAAGAGTCTAACCACCAACAGATGAAAAATGTGCCCGACGTTTCGGCTTCTACTTTGAAGCCATTTTCAAGAGAATCTAGTTGATTTACTCCGAGGCCTCAATCTGCCTTTTTTCGGACGGCGAGAGAATGCTCGTATATGCGATTTTGGATACGTCTATTAGTTTGACCGATATATGATTGAGAGCAGCCAGAACAAGGAATCTCATAAACACCATGTGACTGTTGTGGAATATTATCCTTCACTAGTCTGAGGAAACTGGATATATTTATTTCAGTTGTAAATATCGTTTCAATATTACGGGACCTGAATACGTGGCAAATTTTATCATTAACTCCCTTGATGTATGGCAGAAGAACTTTGGGATTTTGGGAAAGTTCTCTAATAGATTGGTTGGTATGACTGGTCATACCAACCGAATCTCCGAAAATCTGATCTCTCCTCGACTTTAGCAGAACATCATCTTCAAACGAATCACAAAATAGATTTCGACAAGGGCAAAGTAATCGCTCCTATATATTCCTACAAACCCCGCAAAATTCGTAAAGCAATTAAAATCGAAAAACGTCCAGACTACTTAAACAAGAGGACGGTCTTAGAGTTCCAAATACATGGAAACCGCTTATTTCCAAAATGTCCATCCGAAACCCTTCTAGTCAAACGTCCACCTCCCGTCTCACCCCCGCCCCACAACCGAGCGCCCCACCTACAACCTCACCTAATAATACAGAGGTCGCGGCGTCCACGTTCTTTTCTGGTTGTGAACTCTGGGGAGTAGACAGATTGAGGCCTCGGAGTAAATCCACTAGATTCTCTTGAAAATGGCTTCAAAGTTGAAGCCGAAACGTCGAGATTTTATAAATCTAGAACGCGGTTTTACCCGAGAACCTAGTAATTCTAATATTACCGATGGAGGTAGATCCGGTTGGAGGCGAAGGTTGAAGGAGGTCAAAGCTCACTGACGAGCTGGAAGCACGACAGGAAGAAGAAAGACCTACCGCTGTCTTTTTACCAACTTCAATATACCACATTCGTAAAACATCTAAGCCCAATGGAACGAAAAATCGATCCAGGTAATACTCTGTTTATCCATGAAGATTTCGGGTTCAGAGGGAAAACCACAGTGAATATAGAAGATGAGATGAAACATCCCCCCAAAAGCCACTTTCCTGTGGATGATGAAAAATTATTCCCAATTGGCCAATTCTGGATGTTTTGCACTTCTTTGTCCGATTTAATAAAATGAAAATGAACCTGCATCAAAAAATATAGCAAACTATTTATTTTAACTCATAAAAAATGTGCATTGACAAATTATAAAACTCTCAGTTATTTATTTATTTTTTTTTATAGATTTAATATATATTCTATATATAGATTTTTTATAGATTTTTATAGATTTTATTTATATAGATTTATGTGTATAATAGTGAGACCAATTAGTTTAACTATGATCAATAACAAAAACAAATTGTTTTAATTAACCTTTACAAAAGTTAATTAATTATAAACTTATAAAATTATTTTAATAATTAAATTTCATTCAATTGGAATTCCTTCTTTGTGAAGCTTGTTTGCCATGATTTTTACTCTTCCAGTGTTGAATAAACTGCCCCTCTGAATTTGAGGCGATGTTGCAAGTTGGGCAGTAATAATCACCAGATGGTGTTCGATAAACTGATAAGTTTAAATCTTTTTCGGAAGGGCTAGGTCCAACACACGCTAAAAGCAAAATAAACTTATTAATGATGTAAAAATGTAATGAACATAAACTTTACCTATTGTATTAGCCGTGGTGCTAGGATTATTGAATTTGGTCAAACCCAATTGCTTAAGTTTTTTGAAATGTTTTTGACCGCTAAAACAATATTTATTAGCGAATTTTAATTCATGTCTGATACGGACACAGCTGGTGAAGTTGTCGATATTAACTATACTCCGCCCAAAAAGAGGACAGTTCTTAGTGGGGTCCGGTAACGATCACGTGCAATATGCGTGAATAGTTTGGGTTTAGTTTCTTTCTTCAATAAATAGGCTATAATAACGGTAATTACACAATAGATTAAATAAATATTTATATAAACTACTTGAGTTTCGCTTTTCCTTAAAAAAAAAGTCCTACCAACTTTCCGAACAACGCGATATTTAAAATATTTTTTTCAGTTAAGAACAATTATTGTTTTCGTACTTTAATTATGTCAATCGAAAAACAAATTTCGAATTTATTGAACGTCTGAATATCGAAAATTAACTTAATCTGCTCGTTTACAAACAACAGTGTTTTGTAGCGAGCATTATAATTTTGATGGTGTATTTATACGAGAGCATAAAAGGTCCCTAATTTCGTTTTGATAAACTCACCCCATCCGAACGCGTAATGCTCCCGATCACAAAGTGTTGTTGAATACTGGCGTAATTGCAAACAAGCCATTATCAGTTTCAGAAATAAGCTACTGAATGACACAGGAACCGCCCAAAAATAAGTTCTACCAGGCCTGATCAAAAAGTTTCCTACCAAACAACGATAAACCGGGTCTCAATTTATAATTTCGATTATATTAATTTACCCTCAGTCTCAAAATATTTTTTTCCTTTATTTGGGTTTTTCGCCACTATCTAAAACTCAAAATATATTAACTCTGTGCCTAAAATACCTATTAACTCTGTGCTTAAAAACCACATATTTTCAATTAGAAAATGATTATTATCAACAAAATTTCGGAATGGCAATGGGTTCTTCTCTTTCTCCTTTGATGACTATGGCTTAAAAAGCCATTAATATGGCTTAGATATGTTGATGATATTGTCGCTATATGGCAACATAGCATTGATGATCTAAATATTTTTTAAAAGATATAAATTCTCGAGAGCCTACAATTAAGTTTACTTTAGAGATGGAGAAGGAGAATAAATTGCCATTCCGCGACACTTTAATATTAAAACAAAACAACACATTAAACTACAGTTTATAGAAAACCGACAAACACTGATAGGTATCTCAATTTCTTTTCAAATCACTCAAAATCGGTCAAAATCGGAGTAATTAAAAGTTTATATGACAGAGCAAAACTTGTTTGTACCGACAGTGATACACTACAAAAAGAAATATATTACTTAAAAGGCATTTTAATAAAAAACAATTACCCAAAATATTTTATAGATAAATCGTTTAAAAATTTTGATATTAGACAAAACAGACAAGTTATTAATAACAATAATAATAACTCTCAAACAATTACCATCACAATTCCTTATATCCGCGGTATTTCTGACACAATTAGAAGAGTGGGAAATAAATATAACATAAGAACGACATTTAAAACAAAAAATACTCTTAGATCTCTATTAACAAAGACTAAACCAAACAATATACAACAAAATACCAAAAATGTGGTTTATAAAATTCCCTGCGAATGTGGCAAATTCTATATAGGTGAGACATCTAGACCGTTATATGTTAGAATAAAAGAGGACAAAAACCTTCTTAGAAAGCGCGATTTTAATAAATCTAGAATTTGTCAACACGTATGGGAATCGGGTCATACAATCAATTGGAATAATTCCAAAACGGTATTAAAAGAATCGGTAACAAAATACAGAAGATTAAAAGAAACCGCTATAATTAATTTAAATAATAATAACTGTATTGCTATGCCTTCGGTAGATTTAAATTCAATATGTTTCCCGATTCTAAAGAATACAATTAAACACATTTAAATATTTGAATACACAATCAGTACAATAAACAATCACACAGTAAACATTACATATATATATTTTTTGATAGTATATCACTGTCATGAAAATCTATTGTCAATGTAAGTATCGTTGACATACACAAAAAAAATATATTTACTTTCACTAGTTCCTTTATATATTACAAATTAATATAATTTATTTTTTAGTTTAGTTTTGAAAACGGGGGGAGAGGACCCTCCGAAACGTTAACGTTAAAAGTTTGTAAATGTTTTTATGCCATTTTAATATCTTTAAAATTTTGTTCGTTAGGCAAATTTATTACAAATTTGGTTTTTGGCTTTTACCCAGTGATTCTTTACATAAGAACAGGTATTTTTGATATTTTTTGAGTTTTAGATATAGCGAAAAACCCAAATAAAGGAAAAAAAATATATGAACACGCCACAATCATTCAGATATTACTCAAAATATTGGACACACTTAAACAATTATTTTTAAGGCTTTTGAAAATAACATATTAATACACAATAATAATAATAATGCTTTAGCTCTACAGGCCTAGTTGCCCTAGGCTTCAATTTTCTTCATTTTCCTTTTCCCCTTTCTCTCTGTCGAAAGCTTCTTCTTGTCAGTTCTGTACATTATCTAACCATTTTTTTTCCTTGTACCTTCTCCCAATAAGGCTCTTTTGATCCATTTTCCTTGCCATCCTAGCTACCTGGCCCAGCTATCTAGCTCTCTGTACCCTAAATATATCTGTTTTTATCGGCCTGCTGTACATCTCTAGTAGTTCCTTATTAGTCCTCCTTCTCCATTCAGTGTCACTTTTTTTTATCCCTCGATACATTTTTCTCAACATTTTCCTTTCCAATCTCTTAAGTCTGTCTTCCCCCTTTTTGTTCATTGTCCAAGTCTCAGATGCATATGTAACCGATGGTCCTATTATCGTGTGATATATTCTTATTATAGCTGCTCTAGACATATTCTTTACTCTTAATGTCCTTCTCATCATTCGTGCTGCTTTACTACCCCTGGATATTCGTTTTTCTATTTCGCTCTCTTTGTTTTCTTTTGTCGTAAGTGTCAATCTTAAATTTTATATCTGTTCCATTTCTCTTACACCATATTTTTCGGACTTTTCTTCTTTTTAAACATTTTTTCTAGTTCTTTTTTTGTTCTTGCCGTCAAAACTAAATCATCACTGTATGTTAAACATTGGTTTCTTTTATAAATTAAACCTTAAGTCCTTTTTTCACTCTGTTGTGAAAACATTCACAACTAAAAAAAAATTCACCCTGTAGTTGTATAAAAAATTAATATAAACCTAGACTCATACTGAAATTGAAAAACGACACCATCAGAGAAAAATAAACACCCGCATTTTTCTGAAGAATCATAAAAAAGGCACCCGTTATAAATATAGAATTTACAAGTACCCTAAAGTAGATATTGATGGTAATGGCACTTGGCACCAGACATCATTTCAGAGGAACGTGATAGTGAAAGACCCTGTAGCGGGTAAAGGGGAGAAGTGAGGCACTTGAGTAAAACCCATGAAATGACAGGAACAGATGGTTTTTATAGTCTTATCACGTGGACAGGGCTACGTGGAAATTCGAGAAGTCCGAAAACAGTACGAATCGACAATTTGAGTTGAAAGGTTGGCGAAGAGAGTTCGGATTAACCCATTACAAGTGAATAGTTCGAGATAAATCACTAGAAGAGAGTACGAGTTGAAAGTTAAACGTTGACAGTACGAATCGACAGTTTGAGTAGAAAGGTGGGCGAAGAGAGTTCGTGTTAACCCATTATTCGTGAATAGTTCGAGATAAATTACTAGAAAAGAGTGCGAGTTGAAAGTTACACGTTGAGAGTACGAATCGAGAGTTTGAACTAAAAGGTTGAAGAAGAGAATTCCGTTGCACGTATAGAGTTCGAGATAAATCACGAGAAAAGAGTGAAAGTTGAAAGCACAAGTTTAAGAGTTGCACGAGAGGGTTTAAAATAGAAAGCACCTTTTTAAAATTGCACGTTAGAGTTTATTCCCTGTCGATTCCGAAGTCAAATTAAATAAGTATTTTGTTACGCCAAATCTCGCAAAACTTAAGACAATAACTGAATAATTGCCCATTAAAAGTGTGGTGAAGTAGTTGTGAATTTTAGTGAATAAATGTGTATATAAGTGCATCTTCTGCTTATTAATTCAATAACCAAGATCCATTTCGCGAACCCTGAGGAAATATTATTATATATCTCAATGTGCGGACGATGTTTCTAACCGAGGACTTCCCGCACACACTCTCCCTCAAAATAATTTCGAAAACTATGTTAAAAAACGTTGTGGATAAAGGACCACCCTGCCTAAATCCTCCCTCCACACTGAATTGGTCTGATATTTCTCCTTCTAGCAGTATTTGATTGGACGTATTTTTCAGTGTCATTATGAGTAACTTTCATAATTTCTTAGCATTGCTATTTTTTCCATAGCTTCACACATTTTATATCTTATAACTGAAACTGGTGTAAACTTAGATTTTGTTTATGTGCATTATGCTGTAACTGCCTCATAATAAAAATTTGGTCGATCGTAGACTTGCTCTCTTTAAATCCTCCTCGATATTCTCCTACTGCCAGCTAGTAAATGCTAAGGCGATTGTTAAGGATGTTTGCCAGTGTCTTGTACGAGGTATATTTTTAAATAAGGTCCGTTTTTTAGTAAGAAAAATACTATAAATATCATTGAAATATATTTTTTCCATATTCTACATACTTTTATCTACTTTTCCACATAATTTTCATTTTTGCTCAAACCTTTGTTACACAGCTCAACAAGTTTTTGAATTTCGACGTTAAAGAAATCTACCCCCTGTGAAGAATCCATGACTACAGTTTTAACTTGTTCGTCGTCGTTGAACCGTTAACCACCAAGGAATTCCTTTCCGAAAGTACCGGAACAAGTGGAAATCACTGGATACAAGGTCTGGACTGTAAGATGAACGATCCAGTTCTTTCCATCTAAAAGATGTTGTGTTTGTGCAGAAACATATGACCTTGCTTTTTCATAGAGCAACATCACACCGGAAGAAAGTAGGTCACGCCGCTTGTTTTGTATGGCACACCGGAGTTTTCTCAAGGTGACATAATACGCATCAGAATTGCGTATCGGAATGGATTGTTGTGCCTCTCGGGATAAAATCCACTAACAAAATGTCTTTCCTTTCCCAAAAGACAGTTGCCATGATCTTTCGTGCTGAAAATGTCTGTTTGGCTTTTGCTCTGGTTGACTGTAGCTTGGACTCAGGAATCATGTGAAACACTCAAGTCTCATCTCCTTTAACGATGTAGTCTAACAATTAATCTCCTTCCTGATTGTATCAAGTCATAAACGATAAAGCACAACCCAATCTCTTTGTTTTGTCATCGTCAGAAAGCAGTTTTGGAATTCACCGAGAACACAATTTTCAATAATTCAGCTTCTCTAAAACAATGGTGTACAAAACTGACCTTGAAACCTGTGGAAATTCACTTAATAATCTTTGAAATGATAAATAGTCAGTTCTCTCAAATTTTGTTGTCCATATCACGGACCAAATCTTCACAAATCAGAGAAGGTGGGCAAAGGCGTTGCTCATCATGCACATTGACCCGCCCGTCCTTGAACATTCTCACCCACTCTCGATTTGGTCACTCATAGCCTTATTACTGTAAACCTCACAAATCTGACGGTGAATTTAAGTTGCTGCCAAGTTTTTTGTACTTAAGAATCGAATTACAAATTGTAACTTGTACAACTCACCACACAGACAGACAATACGGCTGCACATGACGCCTAAACGCACACAAAGCATTCTGGAAATAGTGTGTCATTCTCAGTCTATTCACAAACGGGCCTTATTTAAAAAATACCCCTTATATGTTACGTCTAATAATGCGATCCCTCGATAATTGTAACACTCTTTTTTGTCACCATTTTTTTTATATAGGGCAGATTAGCGCTTTGTACCAATCTTCCGGCATATTTTATTCTTCTCACATTCGTTTAATTAACTTTGCAATTCTTTTCTCCCTGTTTCTTCGCAATTTTTCAAAACTTCTGCTGGTATACCATTACTTCCTACACTCTTGTTGTTCTTTGGGCTATTTATACAGCCCAGAATCTCTTTAGTTTTTCGTTCTGTTAGTTTTTCCACTGCATTGTCCATTTCTCCACTCTTTTCCTCCCCACCCGAGATTATATCCTCATCACAATTGTTCCTTTTTTACTTTGTTATCTATCACTTTTATTTTTTAAACTTTGTGTGACTACAGTTTCGAAAAATAATGTTTCTTTATCAAACACTACTTTAAAACTATTATGATTATTACAGCTGTTTATCATATGTTTACCCTTTTACACGTATTACCTAATTTTACAATTTTATTGGGATTATTTTTTTTACTATGTAGTTTAAATAGTGGTGAATTTCGGAAATCTGTCTGATCGTCTAATAACTGTCTAGACCGGTCTTTATTATATTTATAAATTTCAATCGCTTCTAAAACGTTTAATTTTTTGCTTTTTGGTGCTGTATGTAAAATTTTTAAATTGTAATCTCGGGAAATGTATGTCTGGTATCTATGAAATGGTTCGCAAAATTAGTAGTTCTTTAATAGGTACGCAAATGTGTATACTTTGAATCTGGCCTAAAAATTTCGGCCCGTTTGTCCCACATAGCAGCTACTACATTCATTGCAACTTAACATATAAACTCCAGATTTTTTATTTATTTATGAAATAACTAATCTCTTTTTCATTGAAACGATTATTTTGTGCTATTAGTTTTATTTTTTTCAGTTCTTTCCTCCAATTATTTTCGGATAATGGAATTGTGAAAGCTCGGTGGATCATAGACTTATATGTTGCATATTTCACACATTCAGCAATCTGTGAATTTTTAAACAAGATATATAAAAACATAAACGATAATTGCAAATGTGTTGGTCTGTTTATGGATCTAAGTAAGGCTTTCGATCTGGTAGATCACGCAATACTGCTGGACAAACTTCATCACTATGGCTTGAGGGGTCGGGTGAGAGAGTGGTTCCAATCTTACTTGTTTGACCGATACCAAGTTGTACAGATTGATGAAGCAACATCTGAAAGATTAAGGATTATTTCTGGAGTGCTCCAAGGATCTGTTTTGGGTCCACTATTATTTTTTATTTTTGTTAATGATGTTTGCAGTAGCGGAAATATGATAATGTTTGCTGATGATTGCAGCTATTTAACAGGAAATAGAAACATGCAGGGAACCCTTGAAACGGTACAGGAAATACTCAATAAATTTTATAGTTGGTTTACGAATAATAAGTTATCCCTTAACGTGGACAAAACCAGTTTTATTGCTTTTACTCCTCGAACACACACTATAACGGAGTCATACTTACTAAAAATTAATGATAAGTCTATACAGCAAACATCCTGTACTAGATCTCTGGGTGTTCATCTCGATAACAGAATTTGCTGGGATACACATATAGCTGAACTATGCAAGAAATTAGCTGCTGTCTCATATGCTGTTTATCGGTTGAAACGGCTTGGTACCACGGATATTGTGCATTCACATTACTATGCAGAGTTTTACAGTCACGCTAGGTACGGTTTGATATTTTGGGGTGGGTCGCCTCATCTGATGCGTGTTTTCAAAAAACAAAAAAAGATAATTCGAATGACGGGTGGGGTGTCACTACTGGCAACATGTCGACCAATTTTTAAACAATGCAGGATTTTGACTCTGCTATCACTATATATTTGGATTATCATCTTTGTTAGGCGAAATTTTGTAGCATTCGTAAAAAATAGTGATTTTCATCACTATGACACACGAGGCTCTGATGAACTTGTTTTACCAACACATTCATGTAAGATAGTTGAACATAATGTTTACTATAGAGGTGTGAAGCTGTATAATAAGTTGCCACAACGATTTAAGCATGTTCAGAACGACAACGAATTTAAAAAATTAGTCCGCGTATTTCTTATAAGTCAAAGTTTTTATAGTTTAGAAGAATATATGTCGTATCAATAATTAGATTCAATGCTTATTTATGTATACAATGTTTATTGGTGCAAGATTATCAGTTCATGTATTATATCTGAGGTCGTGTCACTGAACATTCTGTCAATTCTGTCAATCCGACTTAATCATGAATATTTTTATTGTTGTGGGGATTGAATAAATACTTTATTAAATTATTAAATTATATACCTTATCAAGAATAAAATATTTATATGTAGGTTTAAATGTTATATATTCTTTGTATGCACAGAAGTGTGGCAATGTGCATGCTCTTGTTTTGACTTGATCCATGCATATTTGTAGTGTCTTGAGGATTCAATAAATTATTATTATTATTATTATTATTTATGTGTAATATGCATACATATTTATGTGAACAGATGTGTTTTACTTTTCTTATATCCTAATTATATTCTTGTTTATTCTCTTTTGTTTGGTCTCCTACCAACTTCAGCCTGGCTTCATTTCTGTGTCTTAGAATTTCCATACACTCATCATCAAAACATTCTTGTCGTCGTTGTCTTTTTGCTTGGCCTATGATATTTTCTGTTGCCTCTTTAACACGGTCTCGATACTCGTCCTGCAGATTTTCGAGTTCAGGTTTTTCATTCATAGCAGTTGTTATTTCATTATCTAAAAGAGTCAGCACTCCCTCGTCACCCAACTTTTCCAAATCGAATTTTCTTCTTTTTCTCATGATATCCTTACGCAAATTTGGCACCTATTGTCTCGCTTCTGCTATAACAATGGTCACTATCCGCATCTGCATCTTTGTAGCTTCTAATATCTATTACTTGTTTCATCTGTTTAGCTTCTATTAGAACATGGTCAATTTGATTCTTTGTTCTATCATCAGGTGATATCTATGTATCTTTGTGTGTGTTCTTGTGATCACAGGAAGTACTGATTATTTTCATATTATTTTTACAGGCGAATTATTGACATTTTCCCATTGTTATTACTTTCCTTGCTGTGCTCTTTCCCCCAGTTATCCTGTTATATATTTCTTCTCTCCCTATCTTCACATGTAGTATGGAGTGTCCCTCAGCAAATTTTATATAATATTTTGGGAGTTTGTTCATTAGTCTGTACATTTCTTCATAGAATTTTGCTTTGGACTCCTATTCTTTCTCTTCGGACGGTGCATGAACATAAATTAAGTTGATTTTTCTGAATTTTCCTCGTATTCGTATCTTTAGTCTACATATTACAGTATTCTTAGTCTACATAATCTTTCTGAAATGCTTTCAAATTCTATTACTGCTTGCTTACAGTTATTATTGATTATAAACCCCGCACCAAGCATTCTGTTATCTATTCCGTTGTTAAAAAATATATACTCCCCAATTTCTGTTATAAATTATCAATTTGCATTATTAACACATAGTACCTCGAAGAAATAACGGAACTTTTTAAATTAAAAAAAACTACTAGCGCTATCTATTGAAACAATATATAATCTGAAAGCTGTATATTCCTTTATAAAACAAGACCACCATCAGTAAAATCGATCAACTGATTGTAAAGTTAGAGCTTTTAAAGTGACAGTACCTTTTGTCACCTGGTCACAAAAACAGGATGGAACAAAGAACAACTATTAAATTTTGTTTCAAGCACGGTAAAACTTTTACAGAAATTTTTGAATTTTGGAGAAAAGTTTATGGTGATTATTACTTATCCCGTACACGTGTGTTCAAGTGGTATAAGCGATTCCAGGACGGTCGTGATGCTTTGGAAGACGACCCAAAGCCAGGCCGACCAAAAAACATAAATCGCAGTGACATGGATCATGAAATTTTGATAAAAGATTTAAACAAACGGAAAGTCTGTGCTCGATTTGTTCCTCACAGCATGGTGGCTATTGGTAAATTTTTGGCGAAAAGACAAGTTTGTGTGCTTCTACATCCTCCGAATGAACCTGATTTATCACCGTATGACTATTTCTTATTCCTGCCCTTTAGGGAAGGGATTTTTGTCTGAGATCGGGCCAGATCACTGCTTATCAGAGTGTTTACTGAGTCGTTCTATAGAAAAATGAATTAATACTAACTTTAGCTTTATTGTTGTGCTTACTTCGTACTGTTTTTACCATACAACATAAAAAAAACGACACAATCTAATGTTTCTCACTCACTCACTCACAAAAAATAAACAAAATGCATGTTTAAAAAATTTGGCGATATAAATATTTTAATAAATTGCAGCTTTTTAATAAGTCTTGTCTCTACGTAACAGTGTGTTTAGTCATAGTTGTGCACTGCTAAATCGTTCCATAGAAAAATTATTTCTGTTTATCCTTTGTTTGTGTTTTAGCGTTCTGTTTACTTCGTATTGTTACGTTTTTACCATAAGATATAAAATAATCCAATGCACTCACAAAAAAATTATTTAAATTAATTTGAAATTTTTAAACCTTTTGGCGATACAGATATTTTCTTAAATTGAATTGATGGCACACGCCATTGCATTAAAAAAATATTCGTATATCTTTTATAATCTTTTATTTCTGAAGCTAGATAGATAGCATAGTCAACAAATTTAAATTTATTAATGTTCGTTGTCTGTAAATAGGTCACGAAAGTGTTTAAATCATCCGTTTAATAATTTTTGTTATGTGTGTGAAGAATTAACTTTTACATATCAGCGTCGAAATTTCACACCATTAGTAAGCAAATATTATTTGGGTTGTTTTTTTCCCATGTTATATTTTTCCAGTCACCCTCAGTTTTTTTGTGACAGCTATATATTCAATTTCACCTCATATACGTGTTTATACTTGAATAAAGTTATTTCTAAGGTTTGATAGCTATCATAGTCAACAAAGTTAAATTTATTGATGTTCGTTGTCTGTAAATAGGCCACGAAAGTGTTTAAGTCATCCGGATAGTTTTTGTTATGTGTGTGAAGAATTAACTTTCACCTCTCAACGTCGAAATTTCACACCATTAGTAACCAAACATAACTTGGATTACTTTGGTTTTCCTGTGCTGTTAATTTTGATTACGATTCAAGTTAGTGGCGATTGTTTATTGACTCATCACAAATTAGTTTGAAAACAATGTTGTTACAGTACATTTAGCCCATGGTTCTAATATGAAAGAAACCTACGAAAATATGAAATTCCTTCTGGATAAAAGGAAAGGAAATGATTTACGGTTAGAGACGCATCAGCAACTACAAGGCTATTTAGCAACCGGACCTACAGCTTAACGTGGGTTCCGAACCATGGTCATCAGCCACCGACACCGACAACAAGACCAGCACCCCCCTCAGGCTATCAACCCTTGGTTATATGCTTACCCATAAGTCTATCAGGCAACCTAGCGACTGGCGAGTGACCAACGTAGAACACCTCTCAGAAGGCATCCGGCCTTACCCAGCCTTTAACTGGCGTGACTGAGAGGTAATTCGTAGTCGGATTTTACACTCTTGCCTAGAAACAATCACAAACATTTAGAAAGTAAACAGACAGAAGAAAGAAAGAAAAACAACCATCCGAGCGCTGGAATCGAACCAACTATCGCTCCAATACGGTTTCGGCACATCAGCGGCAGGCCGCTGCTCTTACCGTCCGCACCAACGCGACCGGCCTTTCTGGATAAGATTGATACAGTAAATACTCCTGGAAATTTCCTGGAGATTTAAAGTCATTGGTCTTTTGCTCGGACTGCAGCTGGGTTACACAATGCATTGCTGTTTTGTTTGCGAATGCAATGGTAGAGATAAAAAACATCTCTATATAAAGAAAGAGTGGCTCAAGAGTAAATCATTTGCTCCAGGACAGAAGAATGTTAAAAGTGCACCTCTAGTAAACTCTGAAAATGGAAAAATGCAAAAGGAAACTCAGGAAATGTTTTGTTAATATCGTAAAAAACTTTTTGGGTCACCAAAGGGCAGGGTAACCATTACAAAGATTTAATTAATGAACTCTTGATCTCATATAAAGCTTAGCGGTACAAAATTTCCGTGAAGATATGAATAAGAGGCCTGGACTCATATATGGATTTTTTTCGGCGAGAAATTCCACCAGGATATTTCCCTTATAGAGATGCCATATCAACGGAAATATCCTGGGATGTTAACCGATTACTGCTGGGAATCGAAAAGGGATCTACCGGAAGCTAAGTACTCGCGAAATTTATAAATATTAAATATAAGTGGAGAATTGTAAGGTTATTTTTGCGCATTTTTTATAAAAATATATATTTAAACGTTACAAAGAAACCTGACGTATTTTTTTTTTAATATATTTTTGTTAGATGGCTATAGTACTCTCTAAATTAGTCAGTCGTTTTCTTGTGACAAAAAGTTTGAATTTTGTAGATCAGTGTAATTTACATTTTAATATTTTATGATCTTTCTACCACCTTCTATTAAATCAAAAATTATTTTTGATAATCAATCATACAACTGTTTAATTGGTCTCAAGTTCCCAACGGAAGTTCCGATAAGTTCCAGTGCTAAACGAGCCCTCATTAAACGAGGTCATCTTAACACGTAAATAATGTTATAACATTTATTGTTAAATAATTTTTAATGCATTAATTATAGACATATTTATGGGTAATATCGATTTTTATTCGACATCAACAATGGATTCTCTTGGCTTAACATCCTTGTCCGGCAATCCGGTCCGGCCATGCATTCTTCCATACTACTTTCAAACATATCTCGGTCAGCTTATTCCAGGAAAGATTGATGTCCTCTACAGTATCCGTGATATTGTAGCTTTTCCAAAAAATCTTTAATGGATTGTTTATTTTCTCCATGGATTTCATCGATCACTTGTCGGAATGCTACTACTACTTGCCTGGGTGGTAAATTGACCCGAAGCCCCGTTATTCGTTTTTGTTTCCAAACTTTTTTCAGATCACAAGTTTGGAGGGGTTTTATATGCCGTTCAGTAGGCATCGATTTTTTGATCAAAGTGTAAGGTCATACTGGGGCAACGGCAGACAATTAAGCCATTCATTGGTACGTACATGACAAGTACATTCCTTACAAACCATGGGGCGTTGATTATGTTGCGATGTACACGAGATTGGAACGGCTGAAGTCGTTTAATCAATGTAGCAACGAGCACTTGGAAAGTGCGTCTAGTCAGAAAAGATGCTAATAATCTCACTAGATTCTTGGGTATGCCTAGTCTAAACATTTTTACTACGAGTGCCCAGAAAGGTCGACAGGTCCAGAAAGACAGCTCCCGTATGACGTCTTCTGATGAACTCTCTCACCGTCTGATCGACAGCGGCGTGGCTCCTACGGAAATCAAACTGTTCGTTCGGCAGGATCTTATTATCGGCGAAAAAGTCGTTCAGGACATGGAGAATTGCCCTTTCAGCGACTTTATCTAGTGGACTAAGGGGGCTAATTGACCTATAGCTTTCCCCTTTCTTAGAGATTACTGTGATTTTAACGTGCTTCCATGAAGTAGGGAAGTGCTCGAGTCTGAATATCGCGTTGACCATGTTTGTCAACTGTACTATTTGCTTATTTGGTAGTCGTTCCAGCTGTGTTGGAGAGATACTTCTAACCAGGTCGCGATCTGGTGCTTTTCTTACTTTTAGTCCATGGATAATGTTATGAATTATCGTTGGAGAGACTAGACGGCTGATTAAGTAGCTTGGATTGGGAATTGTTTGAAATATGAGAACTTATTTTTTTAACTTATCACCTTTATTCGTCTTTTCGACTAAAGATCGAATCGAGGTCATCTGTTGCTTGCAGGTCTTTGCGAAGAGCTCCACTTTTTCCTCCCTGGAGACGACGTAGTTTGCATCGTTTTTCAGAGAAGGAATCGGTGCTCTCGCCTTTCCCGCAGGAGATCTGGCCATTTTCCACAATGATCGACTGGCCCTGCCGATTGACGCCTTAGCGTCTGAAAGGATTTCTTAAAACTCTCTCCTGAGACCCCTGAACTCTTCGAGGGCCCGTTGGACCTCTCTTTTAACCTCGTTTGCACGAAGGCCGAGCTCAGGATTCCCAGTCAAGCGGTAGCGCCTGTACAACCTGTTCTTAAACCGTATCTTCTCATTTAGCTCGCTGCCGCTAAAGACCAGGTTGAAATTTTGTCGCCACGTTAGTGTCTTCTAACATGTCTGTAGTTTGCTTCCCGACCGCATCTTCGAGCTGCTGAATGCTATCAATCTGCGGGTTAGGAAGTTGTCGGAATGTCTACTGCTAAAATTAAGCTTTAAAACTCGATATTACACCTTGATCCATTGGTTGGACCAACAAAGTTTTATTTGGGGGCAGGAAAACCACTTCTACTTGAATGCATGTTGTTAAACCGGACAAATGTGTTGGATGGCTTGGTGCATTATCAATCAAAAGTAAAACTTTCTAGTAAATAATTAGTGTTTTTTAAGTCGCAATAACGTTTAACAGATGGACAAAAATGTTCGGTAAACCGATTTTGGTAAATTTTCATAGTGATCCAAGTTTTTTTATTGGACTACCAAATTACTGGTAAAGATGATTTGTAAATTTCTTTCATTGCTCTTGGGTTTTGCAATGATAAACAAACAGTGGTCTACAGTGGTTACGTAGTAGAGTTAAATGATTTTTGCTGTTTTAAATTCTGGTGCTCGTTTTTCTTCACAGGATAAAAATACGCATTTTGGAATTATCTTCTAAAAAAGTTCCGCTTCATCAATATTCATAATTTCATCGTTCAATGATTGTTTTTAATTTCGCTGGATATTCTGCTTTTGTATCATGTATTTAACAGCTGATTTCGTATCTCCACGTGCCGCTTCTCTAGTAATCTGTATGTTATAAAAATTGTTTCTGTTTTTAAATCACTAGAACCACCCTCGACTAGCTACAAAATTTTCACTCGTGTCGCCCTTTTCAACCTGAATACAATCACCCATTGTAAAAACTCAAAAATGCCGTATTTATCACAATAAAATTAAAAATTATGTTTATTCCTTTATGATACACACACAGTAACGTTGATGACCGATAATAAATCAACTGTGATTCAGCAAACATGCATTTATATTGCTATGATACGCGCAGCGATACTACATGCGAATATCAGAGAAACAAAATCGTGCGCATTTTCTGTGAATCCCAATGCCACGTTCTATTTCGGGGAATCTCAATACTACCATGCAATACTGAAACAGTATTAAGTGGAGCAGTGTTAAGCGGGATCTTAGCGTCTATCTCGCCGATCCTAATCACCTTGGCAACTGATAAAAAAACATTGCTCTAATCGGAGTTCTATGTTCCGGTATCTTATACCTGTTATAAATAACGTAAAAATGCAAATGATTAAAAATAAGTACAAAATGCTTATATTTCCCATAATAAATTACAAGTTTTTAATTTTTTTCCATACAAATGTAGAAGATTAAGAAATCTTAAATATAAACAGATGCAAAGTAAATTGTATATGTAAATAAAGCAACGTTTCTAATTTCCACTTATATTTTTCTTTAAAACATAACGCGTTTCGCTACACTGTAGCTTCTTCAGATGGTTGACAAAGAATGAAATTGTTTTCAGATAAACAGCAGGTACTATAGTAATAAAGTAATTTTACATGTTTTTCCGGGAATTTTCAGAACTCTTCTTCAGACTGTTATTTCGACATATTTAATAGCGAAGAATGGTTGAAGCGTATTTGAATGAATGATGCTTTATTGTCCAACCGGCTACTGATTAAAAGACAATACAAAACACAAATAGATATAACAAAAATAATTTCAACTTAACAATAAACCTAACAATAGTACAAAAATATTTATATAAAAATTAAAAATTAATTCTAAGATCATTACAAAATTTTTTTCTAAAACACCGCACGAGCCTTCAGCACTCTCTCAAAAGCTGAGATATACTGAATAAACGCACAGAAACGTTCCCGCCATTGCAATAACAAGTCGAGTATATTGTTTTGTATATTAAATATGTGATTGTATTGGTGAATATCAAAAAATGCCTGAAAGTCGTGCAGTGCTCGCAGAAATTCATTAGATAATTGATAGTTAACAGGGCTTTAATAATGTAAATTAATATCACCTAAGATTAGAATTTTATAATTCGTGATATAATAAACAGATTCGAAGGTATCAAAAATTAGTTTCTATTGGTGAATATTTGATTTTAGAGGCATCTAAACAGATAAAATAAAGATTATAGTCTGACTTATGAGTAAAGATCGGATTATATACAACCAAAAACCTTAAGAATATGCGCATATATATGCACATATTTTTTTTAATTTATGCAGGATATATGCAAAAAATCCGTAAATATGCAGTGAATATGCAACTAAATTTTGATTTCCTAAATTACATTTTCATTTAATTAGGTGATTGAGTATTGAATAAAGATAAATTCAAGTTATAATATACTTTATTAATTCAGTTAACACCTAATACAATGTTTTATATGAAACTTATACTAAATATTAATATTAACTCGAAAAATTATAAAACGCACTAGTTATAATGTGTGCTTCAAGGTTCTGAACTAGAAAATTGTAGCGTCTATCACTAAGGAAATGTTTATACAAAGAAGACGATCTTTCTATCTCAATAACTACATTGTTTACAGTTTTCCCTGACATTATGTCTACGACCTGCCTTAAAATCTTGAAACCTGTGTTTTTTTCTATCAAATTTTCTAATTTTGCCACTACTGTTTTCCCTACCTCACCTCGTATAATTTTGGCAATTTTGTACATATGTCTCTATTATATCCATCGACTCTGGTAAACTTCTACACGATTCCTCTAGTTGCAAAATACTGTCTGCTATAAATACATAGTTACACTTAATATGCATTAACTGTTGTTCCACTACAGTACTTTGAAATATTTCTTTCGATTTTTGGATGCACTGTGAATCATCGCCAGACATTTGTGAGATTAAGTCCTTCAATTTTTGAAAATTATCTGCATAAAATAATGCCGCACGAATCCAGGTGCCCCATCTGGTCACGACAGGCTCAGGTGGTAATGGTACCCCGGGCAAATTCTCTTTGTAAAACTGCACTCTCAATGGGGCCTTTATGAATATCTTTTTGACATTTGCTATTAGGTCATTGACCAACGGAAAAGAAACTCTAATAGTTTCCGTAACCCTATTTAATCCGTGAGCTAGGCAAGTTACATGAATCAAATTTTCATAAAATATTTTTAAATTCTTTCCTGCCTTTATCATATACGGCGCAGCATCGGACAACAGGACAAGAATTTTATCTGTAGGAACTGAGTTCGGCAAAAAGAAATGTGTTAAGGTTTCTTGAATAAAACGTGTAACTGTAAGATTGTTTGTTTTTTCCACTTCTTTTACGGCTATAAGGTAAGCTTTTCCAGGTTCTTCTTCTGTGAGTTTTCCGATCATTAAATTAACTATGTAACGACCACACGAATCAGTTGTTTCGTCGACAACAATATACATATAGTTACCTCCAATTTCTTTTTTTATTTCACCTATCACGGTACCAAATACCTTTCCAACGACATTTTTTCTTAATGTTGATTCATCTGGAGCATTAAATTTTGTATATTTTTGCAGAAAGGCCTTAACTTGCGGGTTGGTTAACTTGTTTAAAGGAATATTAGCCGCCAAGAACATTTTACATAGATCTACGTTAAATTCTGACTGGTCATGGTTTCCGTTTTTAAAAATCTCAAATGACTGCTTCAGCGTTGACTTTATGGGCCCAGACTTCTTCATGTTTCTAACCTTAGCTACGTGAGACGGCGTCTTAATATATTGGTCTATTTGAAATTTCTTTGAGCAGGAAACAATTTTTGAACAAGATTTGCAAAAAACCTGGTCGCCGTCCAAAGCAAGTTCTGGGTAAGGCTTAATCCAAGAAGTACATAGTATTTTCGACATAATCACTGCTTTCACTTTCACTTTGTTTGCACTTACTAACTGCACAATAATAACTGCGACTACAACAAACGACAACCTGAATAATACTGATAAACAGCAAAGTTTACAGAATAAATATAAGTTAAGACACTAGGCGTCGGTACTTCGAGCAACGAATTTAGACTGGCACCAGTCTGTAAACTTTGCAAACAGTAACAAATATGAGAAAATAAATAAAAATAGAAGTTTTTGTACTTATTTTATTTTATTGCCCCATTAGGGAAAACCCAATCTGCAGACCGGGACCGCCCAGACACGGCGCCGTGCGACCATAAAACGTAAGAAAAGAATACAGAAATCCCAAAACATGCTTAGATATGCAATAGTTCCTAAAATATGCATTTTTCCTTTAAAATCACAAAATATGCAGAATTTGCATATATATGTAAAATGCATAAAATCCGGTCTTTACTTATGAGTATTTTGCAACCAACAATGTAGACACTTAGGAATAACTTCTCCAAGGTAGACTGCCTCTTCCGACGGCGAGAGCATCCAGATCCCGATCTTTTCTGAAGATCATGTACCTGAACAGCTCATCAACAAAAACAGATTTTTGCAGCCAGGTCTCCGACAGAGCAATAATGTGATAATTGTTGCATAGGACGGACTGGTAGAGATCTGCATTTTTTGTTCTTACGCCACGCACGTTCTGATAAGTAAGAGTAATGCTATGAATTGATATTGGGTTTCGCGTGTAAGACACTCTATTTAGTTTAAATAACACGTGGACTATTTGGATGGCTCACGAGGTAAAATTGGCTAGGTTTCTAACAAATGCTATTGGCTAGGTTTCTAACGTTCTTAAGAACAAACGTTGCAACATTGGCAGAATTACACATTACCTTGAGCGGTCGCTTTTTCCCATCTGAAACTTTACCAAACCGATTTTTGATTTTGCTGGAATCAATCACAAGATCGCGCGTGGTTTGAATGATGCTTTCCACAAGTGATCTATCGCTCTCAGATATAGATTGAGTGTTTTAGTCATGCCAAAAACGATAAAGTTTGATTTGCGACTTTCGCGGTCGGATAGTTCATTTAGCAATGGACGTCTCTGTTTTATTTATTTCGCTATATCAAAAAGAAACTTTCTTTTGGGACACCTTGTATAACATTTTGGCGACCCAAAAAGTTAATATTTACTAATAATTGTTTTGTATTGCTATTTGTGCTATTCAGGCTTCACGGGGAGAAATTTCACAACAAACAATAAAACAGTTGCACGATTCATTACCAAAAAGAATTTTTAATTTAATAAAAGGTGGTGAAGGGACCTCGATATATTAAAATATTGTTTGTTTACATTGTTTATTTACATTTTCCTCTTGTTAACTCTCTTCTTTCCTAGAAAAACTGTGGATGTGTCTAACACTTTCAAGCATCTAAATACCCATAAAGAAATATAAAATATCATTTTTTTTTCTCTGGAAACATTTTGAAAAACCTCTTCAGTTGAGAATAAAATGAGTAAAAATTTATTTTACTGCAATTTTCATGTTAATATGTCATTTTGAAAATTCTTAAAAAAAAAATAATTGCTCCATAAGTATTTAATATTTATTTGCAAGAAAAAGATACCTCTCATGAAGCTCTTTTCATAACTAATAATTATTTTTCTACTGCGGACAGTCAAACAATAGGGCAACGATTTTCAATTCACCCCTCACCCCCAGCTTAGTAGGGGCAACGGGTAACCTCGTCATTTCCAACAAATGTCTCTCTGATTGGCCCTAATTCCACAGACGGATACAAATTTGCAACCATTATGGCTTAACGAGACTATTACTGATCTCGGCTGTCGGCAAAACCCTCTAACTCGCAACTAATGTATTCAAAACATCTTATTTACTGGGAAAGAGACCGCTTTAGGGGCCAATCTGGCCTTTTATTTCGGGGTTTTAGATGGCGCGCTGCATTCGGAAAAGCTTCTTGTAATTTATAAATATATGTATATACCGTAAACTTTTGAAAAAACAAATTATGGCAATTGTTGGTTATTATCAAGCTTAATAAATATTTTTTTAAAGTTTAAATTTGTCATTATAGAAATATTATACAGTCCCTGTCCATATTAATGTGACCACTTTAAATAATTAAGTAAAATCACTTTTTTTGCTTGATTTTTAGAATTTGTGTGCTTGGATGATAAAGGTTACTCAATATATTAAAAACTTTTTTATTACACTGATCACTTCGTACAATAATACTCATAGGTAAACAAATCTATATTTTATTTAATATTTTGTATTACAATCCTTAACCTCTATGACTGCGCGTACTCCTACTTCGAATACAATTAAGATGCATTTCTTTGAAGTGTTCATTATGATTCCAATGGAAAATTATTCTCTCAATTAATTGTATCCTATTTGTGATATTTTCCTTGGAAATCTCACGTTTCAAAAGCTCCCAGACATTCTCTGTTGGATTCATGTCTGGTGCATTTCCAGACCAGTCCAACAACTGAATATTCTGTTCGTTAACGAATTTTTTCACCAATTTCGCAGTGTGATATGATGTTTCATCTTGCATGAAAATCTTATTTTCCTTATTAGTGCACCATTCTGTCAATTGAGGTATCAATCTATTTTCTAAGACCGAAATGTACTGCTGCTGGTCCTTTGAACAATGTAAATTCTCCCAAGACCTTTGCTGCTAATCACCGACCAAATCATAACTGATCTTGGGTGTTTAACAGTTCTTATCATACAGTCTAAATAATATTTTTCAGAGAGTCTTCATCGAATTATTGGGTTTTGTTTATTAAAATTTGAATTATGCTCTCACCTGTTAAATAAGATAATCAATATATTAAAATTTGTAGAATAATAAAAAGTCTTTTATCCTTCTAAATATTATCACGTACCTTTTCCCAATGGTCCTCAGTAAAACCTTGATATTTTTTAACTAAACGTTTTTTCTTTATCTGGTTCGAAAGTTTTGGCTTTTTCACTAGTCGGCGACTGTTCAATTCCAAATCAACCAATTTTCGTCGCACTATACGAAGGATGCATCGATTCCAGTCTCGGTCATATTTTATGGTCACATTTGTGGTCGTTCTATCATTTTAAACCATTATGCCCAAAATACGCAAACCGCGAAGAGTTACTAATGGTTTTCTGTCACATTTACCCCGACGAATAACCGACCCGACGTTTAGGAGTCAAGTTAGGAGTCAAGTTAAATAACCCGACGTTTAGGAGTCAAGATTATGCACATTTTCAATTTGCGGGCTATATTCGCCACCGATGTCTTGGCTATGTTTTCTCTCTTGGCAATTTCCCTTTGCGACATGGTTCCTAGGACCAAAAAACCCTTAACAACTCTAATGTTGGTTGGGAAAATATCTTTAGGTCTACCCATTTCTAAAAATTAGAACAAAAGTAGAGTTAAGTAACTGGTAACCTAAAAAGTTACTTTAAAAGCATATAAAAACCTTTTTATATTAAGAAATACGTTAGAATATTAAAGCAAAAAGTACTTACTGAACTCAATAATTTAATCAATATTTGTCAATAACTTCACAAAAAAGCACGAGAAAATAACACACTTGAGGAACCAACGTACCAAATACTCAAAAATGGCGGTGGTTGCGGCCAGTCTGGCCAATATAAAAATATTGGCATTATGTTTGAGATAAATGTTAATATATGGTTTAGTAAACATTTTTAGTTCATACAGTAAAAGTAAAAAGTAGTTTGGGTTAGAGGCGCATCAGCAACTAGGCTATTTAGCGACTGGACCTACAGCTTAACGTGGGTTCCGAACCACGGTCATCAGCTTCCGACAAACCCAGGCCAGCACCCCCCTCGGACTATAAACCCTTGGTTATGTGCCTACCCATAAGTCTATCAGGAAACCTACCGACTGGCGAGTGACCAACGTAGAATACTTCTCAGAAGGCATCCGGCCTTACCCAGCCTTTAACTGGCGTAAATATAACGGACGATAAGAAATGGCGATAAACGGACAGAAGAAAGAAAAATAACCATCCGAGCGCTGGAATCGAACCAGCTATCGCTCCAGCGCGGATTCGGCAAAGCAGGCGCTCTTACCGCCGCACCAACGCGACCGGCTCATACAGTAACTCAAAATGCTTTAAAAATACGGATAACTTAGATTTTGCTTGAAAAACAACAAGTGTACATTAATATGGACAGGGACTGAAGATATGACATAATAAGAGGTGATTTTTAGTGTATCCGAACTTCCGATAGAGGTCGCTGTCAAACGAACTGCGAGTTTACGCTCCTCTAGTGTCAAAATTATTCAGTATAGTTTGGCATATCGTCGACTGTCGTAGCTGTAATTTTAGTAACAACAAAAAAAGTTACTACGTATATTTAACTGAGGTAGCCGATACTTGATGGAAATTCATTTTAAATAAAAAACCAAGATTAATATCTAAATTTCCACTATATTTAAAATTTGTACGTATGACAATTGTTTCGACACACCGTGTCTTTTTCAAATACACACTAAATTCGCACATTCCATTCTAAATTCCTAAATACACACTAATTTAGTGTGTATTTGAAAAAGACACTGTGTGTTGAAACAATTGTCATACGTACAAGTTTTAAATATAGTGGAAATTTAGATATTAATCTTGGTTTTTTATTTAAGTTACTACGTGATTCACATCCACTTCACATCTCTTGAGGAAGTTGGAAAAAACATCAATGACTCTATCATATCAAAATCACCAAGATCTTTCAATCTGAGATTCGGCTGTTACCTAAAAGGTGCTGAAAGTATATAGAAAGTCAGGAAGATTTCTTCGAAGGTTCAGTTTGTTTTATTTTTTTTCATAAACAAATGCCAAAAGTAGTCAGAAAAAGGCCGAGAATTATGTTAAGGGGCCTGATATTTTTGACTTTTCAGAAAAAATAAAAGGTTTCAAACTAAAGTTTCCTTTTAGCGACAAACTACTGACCCACCCGTTTAAACACTCACATCGGACAATGTGAACAAAAGAAACCCTTCGGAAATCCATCGAAATAATAACCGCAACAACGTGGAGCATCCTGCGGTGCAGTAACGAGGTCCTGCAAGAGCATAAAGGTCCCAACTGGATTGGAAAAAGTCCAGAAGGGACGACAGTCAAGTATTCGCACGCGACCAAGTGATTATTATTTTTTTTCTTCTCCAGATAACGAGAATTTTTATTTTATTGAGCTTATTAGTTCTGATGGCATAGGGATGCAATTAAAAAAGTCCTTGTTTTGTTTCATAGCTATCATCCAGCGTTTTATTTGAAATTAGTGTGTTTTTATACAAAGGTTAAGTGGGATAAATGTGAATACATCTTGTACAGTTTTAGTAGTTTTCTGCAGGAAATTATTAGTAAACGTATTAAATGTATGAAATTCACTTTTACTCACTCGCTGTCAAAATGTTAAACATACTTGAACACTTATTTTTTAAAACTTTTCAAAATTACATATTAATATGAAAATGTACATTATGTTTTACTCAAAGTATTGTCCATCACTAGCCACTACTTCTTCCCATCTTTCAGGCAATATTCGATACCCCATCGGAAGAACTCTCCATCTTTTGAGGCTATCCACGAATCGACCCAATTTTTGGTACCTTCATATCTAAAGCCCTGCTCAGACATACCATGTGCCATCGACCGGAACGAGTGATAATCGGAAGGGCAATGTCTGGTGAATATGGTAGGTGGCGTAGGTAGGGCGCGTTTTTCCTTCAGTGCTCGGCTCAATCTCATTAATTGTGTTAGGTAGCTCCAGTAATGGTTTCGCTCGCTTTGAGCAACTCATAATACACTATACTAAGCTGATCCCACCAAATACACAGCATGAGTTTATTTCCATGAATATTCCATGGCCAGGTGTCCCCATGATTTTCTCTTCTTTGGGTTATCGTAATTGATCCATTTTTCATCACCAGTGACTATACGATGGAAAAAAACGGCTTCAGTTCATATGGAACCCAATTTCCTTGTTTTTGAATCAATCCCAACGATTTTAAACGATGTGAAATTGCTTGTTCAGTCACTTCTAAAGTAGTGCTACTCCAATAATACTTCCAATTCGGTGTCTTCGTACACTTTCGGCCTTCCACTGTGTTCTTTGTCTTCCACGCCAAACTGGCCGTTTTTAAACTTTTCAAACCACACACGACAACTTCTCTCACTTAAAGCGGCCTCACCATATGCTTCTACAAGCACTCGATACCCTCAACTGCAGATTTCTTCAAATTAAAGAAGCAAATCAAAAGTTCCCGCAACTGACGGTGATAGAATTTTTTTTTGGTCATCAGCAAACTTATTGAACTGATCTTCTTCTGGTTTATTTTCAAACCAAATGGTTCCCCAGGACTTTGCAGCTCTTGTACGTGTCTTTGCAGCTCCTCTGGGTCTAGTGAAAGAAGAACGATATCATCTGCGAATCTAAGATGATTTAAGTATGCACTATTTACATTTATCTTCTGCTGATATTGAAGCTGCCGTTTTAACCACATTGTTGGCGATTTCTTCATATTGGTCTGTAATTTCCATCTCCTCCGGGTCTTGTAACACAGCAAAGCGATCCGACAAAGCAATTTCAAAATCTCTGCCCCTCTCCAGCAGCTTCCCAGAATCCACTTTGCCCCTTTTTGATCTTATCGTTCTTTCGCGCTCTTTTCAGTTTATCCTAATCTTTGCTCATACCATTCGGTGGTCACTTCCCACATTAAAGTGGTTAAGGACAGTACAATTGCAAAATATTGCTTTATCCTTTGACATGATGTAATCAATTTCACTTGTGAGTCCAGATGGACTTTTCCATGTAAATTTTCCGTTGATCTTTTTCTTGTAAAACGAATTCATAATATAGAGTTCTTGTCCTTCAGCAAAGTTAACCAGCCTGTCACCTCTATTCTCCCGCTCACCATTTCCATATGGGGCAGTTATATTTTCACCAGTTCTTGCTTCTCCGATTCTGGCATTAAAGTCGCCCATCAGTATTTTATACCTACATTTCTCTTTGTCTAAAAGTTAGGCCACATCATCATAAAATTCCTCAATTTCCTCATCTCTATGGCTTATAGTTGGTGCATAAGCTTGGACGATTTGAAGCTTAAACTTTTTATTCAGATAAATGACGCATTGGGCTAATCTGTCGAATATACTTTCAAATTTGATTTACGCTCCAGAGAGAGAGAGTTTGCCTAATAAAAGGTTACGTTCAAAACGAATTTTTATTCGGACTAACCAGAACTTTAGAAACTTTGGACTTGAAAAGGATCAGCAATATGAAGTAAGAGAAAACGATAGATTTCACTAAATTTTGGCTGAATTCAACAACAATGAAAAATTATGCATCAAAGTAGCTGCCCAACAGCTGCGCGGTCAAGCCAGTCAAGTTCATAAAAATAAAGTTTTTCTAATTTTAAAAAACATCACAGGAAACCTTTCAGTATGCAGCAAGTGGTATTTAAATGCTGTGGAAGAAGGTTCTAATTTACAAAAATAAAATCATTTGGACTGACGAAGCTACATTTACCCACAGTGAATTGGTAAACTTTCAAAACTTAAGAACTTGGGCTCATGAGAATCCTCACATGATCCGCCCTATGGCTTTTCAAGAACAGTTCAGCGTTAATGTATGGAGCGGTGTCATTAACAGGACTATTTGCAGACCTCACATTTTACACCGTGTTTAAATGGAGCACGATTTAATAATTTTTTAAATGACATTTTCGAAGGTCTCTCAAATGAATGCTGGTTTCAAATGGATGGTGCTCCAGAACATTATGTTGCTGAAAATTGTATGTAGCTAAACAATAATTTCCCGAACGATAGATAGGTTAGGACCAGGGCCAGACCTGTCTCGATTTTTTCGTCTGGGGGTATTTAAAGAATAAAGTCTATGTAGCCCCTGTAAAAACAGGAAAGGAGTTGATCCAAATAATTCAAGACGCGTGTGAAGATTTGCGGACTAGTCCAAATGTTAGCAACGCCACACAATCTGTTGTGCGGATGTGTCAGAAATATGTTGAAGCACTTTGAACAGGAAGAACAAGAACAAGTTTCTTCTTTTTGTTATATACATGTGCTTTATAGTGTTGCTCACTAGAAATTTAAAAGTGATTTATTCGAAAACGTGGTATCTTATGGAGGCAAACTAAGAGTATTGCTTTTAAGCAAAAAAGTCAGTGTTTTCGTAATCTTGAATGAAACTTAAAAAAAAATACTTAGGAGAGTGGGGAATCACGGACGGCGGGTAATAGCGAACGCGCCTGTTTAGGTATACTAGAAAAAGGTGGAAGATATTTGCTATGACGCAATCGAGAGTGGAGCTCGAAACAAGTGCCGGACTGTCAATGATAATGTTAGAACGTGCTTACTGTACAAGATAAGATTGATTTTTGTTTTACAATGTCATCTAATTTTTGAATAAACTTGAATAGGTGTAATTTTTTTAGCTATTACATGGAAATTTGGAATTATTATGCTGAATTAATACCTAATTAACCCATATTTTCAAAATCATGGCATGCGCATGACGTGATTCTAAACTCAAAAATCAAATATTTTGCTTTTTGGTGTGTATCGGCTAATGGCGGAGGAGTGAGTGAGGTAATCTCGGACGTACGTAATTACCTCAAAACTATAAAGTTATTAACAATTTAATTTATATTTTATAATTTTGTATTATTATTTTATTTATTGGATACTTTATTGTACACATGAAAATATGCAAATAAATGGCATTATTTAAAATAGTACAATAGGCGACGTTATCACTAGGCAGGAATTTCCCAAAATATCCCAAATTACAGGGAAAGGTTGAAGAACAGGCATTTCTAATGTCCAAAGAGATTCAAGAATTTTAACACTAAAAGACCAGAAACAAGTCATGGCAACAAGCGGCGAAATAGGCACAACAACAGTTGTTTGCGCATTCAGTGCTTCAGGCAAGTATGTTGGTCCATTTTTCATATTCAAAAGAAAGCGTCTAAATGATCATGTATTGGGTGGAGGAAATCAGGATATGATAGCAGCAATAAGTGAATCGGATTAATGAAAGTTTATTCGTACATTGGTAGCATCACTTATTTGTTAAGCCATCTATTGAAAATTCAGTTTTACTTGTTCTTGACAATCATGAAAGTTACGTGATCCTTGCTTGCTATCTACTTTGTCGACAGAGTAGAATTATATTGTTATCCCGTCCACCGCATTCGTCGCAACGGATGCAACCACTAGATTTAACATATTTTGGACCCCTCAAGACTGCATACAACAGGTGGTGTGAGTTTATGCATGGCATCAAATGTACACCGAAGAATTACACAGTATGAAGTTGTAGAACTTTTCACTTAAGAATTAAATCGCATCAGCAATATAAAGAAAGCGGCAAGCGTTTTCCGGTCAGCTAGTATTTACTCATTAGACACAACAAAATTTGATGAACAATTTATAGATAAAACCTCACTCCTTGAAACTCCCATTGGCAATTCAAAAAGAGCAGTGACACCTGAAGCGTAGTTAACATATATATCAAATGTGAAGAGACAGTGGGACAGTTCAATACCATTTAAAGATATTGTCCAACTTCCCAATTTGCCATAGCACAAAACTGAATACAATTCCAGTATAAAACATTCAATTATTGTAACCAGTACTCATATGAAAGCTATTTTAGAAGAAAAGCAAAAAAAAGACAAATAACAAGGAGGTGAAAGGACCTCAAGACTAAAAGTAAGAAAGGTGGCAAAAATCTCAAAATATTTGCAGAGGATAACAAGGAAACTAATGATTTGAAATCATTAGTTTCCTTGTTAATGAACTGAATGATTATTATTGCTTGGTTTGTGCTGAAAAATACGAAGATCCGCCCAACGAAGGCTGTTAAAAAATGTTACAAATGAAGCTCATTGACCCACGAAAACGGCACGAGTAGCGAAAGCACATCAAAAAGATTCATCTGTGACTTTTGTGACGAATAAACTCTATTCGTGATTATCATATGCATTGTGGGTAATCCCAGACACCAAGGGTTATGTTTTTTTGTTAAAAGTTGATTTTATTTTGAAATTTTAACTAAGCTGATTATCAGAATTTATCACTGACTAATTTTAGCATTAAAAGCATTTCTAACTGTAAATTATTTTATTTTATTTCAGTTCTTCCTTAAGTATTCATAATTACCCCACTCTCCCCTATAAAAACAATTGGACAATTATTGCTATAAATCCATCATTATGTTACGCCCGTGATTGAAATTTTAAAATTTGAATCCTTCAACTTCTAAAGTGTACAACACACATGAAATTTCATAATTTTATTGTAAACATTTATGAAACACCGTCTGATGCGCCATTTGGAGAGGGGAGTCGTAGCTCCCTTAGGACACATTATTTGATAAAGATTTACATGAGAAAGTACCTTATTAGACTCCTTAAAACCCACCAGTAGAGTTTGAATTATACATTTCGGGACACCCTGTATATATATGTATGTTATTATTAGAGCGTATAGACCCGGTTGGATCACGCAAAGCATCCTGACTTATTTTCGAGTGTTCTTTCCGATCCTCTACACCTCTCTCATCCTTTCTCCGTGGATTCTCTTTCTCTCCTCCGCCCACTTTGTTCGAAACTTCGCTCTCTGATGCAACATTCCACATATGTAATTTGCGCCTGTACATTCTTCTATCCTCAATCTCTTTCGGACCAATTTGTGCCTTTCCCAGATCAACTCTGACATGAATTCTGTTGGTGAGTCTTGTCGGTGGAAGTCTACTGATATGTCCACAGAATGTTAACCTTCTTTTTCTTATGTCCGCCGCTACGTTGGACATTATCTCTGTGGTCTTTCTAGAATGTAGTCTGTATCGTTCCTCTGTCAGTTTTGGGCCGAGAATTTTCCTCATAATTTTGCGTTCTTCTTTAGTATGTTTCCTATGCCGCTTTTTGTATGAAGTGTAAGTGTCTCGCTTGCGTATAGTACCTCTGGCTTGATTACTGTGTTGTAGGTATTTTTGCGTGTGTGGATAGGCATTTCTTATTGTAGATATTGTGTGTCTTGCCGTATGCCCTCTTCATCTTCTGCAATCGAGTCTTCTGTGATATTTTCTCTCCTCCTGTGTGTTCGAGGATCTCGCCCAAGTATTTGAAGTGAGTGACCCTATTTATTTTGCCGTATTTGGTATTCAAATTTTGGACATTTAATTTTGAGCAGAAGAATTCGGTTTTCGGTTTATATATATATATATATATATATATATATATATATATATATATATATATATATATATATATATATATATATACAAGACGAGGCATTACAAGACGACACCTGCGACACGAGTCCTGCGCATGGATCAGGGAACAAACAAAAGTCTGTGGAAAGAATCATTGGAAGAGTAAAGCAATTGAAATGGAGATGGGCAGGCCATATAGCGAGGCGATGGGACGACAGATGGACCAAGGTAATCCTGGAGTGGATACTGCTTGATCGCAAACGTCCGCGAAGAAGACCGAAAGCACGAAGGATTGATGACATCGTTAAGTATATTGGACCCGAGTGGCAGAGGAAAGCCCAGGACCATGAAAGTTGGAAGCATGCTGAAGAGGCGTTGATACTGCAGTGGATCGATACAGGCTGATGATGATGATATATATACATATACATATATATATATATATATATATATATATATATATATATATATATATATATATATATATATATATATATATATATATATACGTATATATATATACAAATATGTATATATATATATATATATATATATATATATATATATATATATATATATATATATATATATATATATATATATATATAGAAAAACCCCTTTGTTTCGAAGATACAGGGCGAACAAAATTTGTGACAACCATATTCGATATTTGTTGAAATCATTAATGTCAATAAAAGTAGGTTGTACGTCAATGAGTTTATCAAGTACAAAAATTTTTTTTTTCGATCTCGATCACTTGGAACGGCTGTTTTATCTAGTAAGTGGATTCCATCGGTCGCATTTGTTTACATAGATTGAGTGATGTTTGACTGTTTGACGTGTCTTAAATAGTAAGTGAAGTTCTCTATCATAATGTATACAAACGCTGAGATGACTGACATGCACTTCATGGATGGACTTGCTAATGGCAATGCATTGCAAGCTAGGCGATTGTACAGTGAACGATTTCCAGCCCGTACCGAAAAATCTTCGAAAACATTCATAGACGTCTTCGTGAAACAGGCACATTGAAACGAACTGAAGGGTCAGGAAGATCACTGACTGTAAGAACGGTACAATTGGAACAGAATATGCTGGACATGATAGCGGAAGAGTCTGGTAGTTCTACGCGAAAAATTGCAGATACTTTGAATGTGAGTCACTGGACAGTTTGGAAAATTCTTAAGGACAATTTGTTGTATCCATACCACATTCAACGCGTTCAGGCACTACTACCTGTTGATTTTCTTCCACGTATTGCATTATATCAATGGATATTGCAAACTTTACTTCGCATCCCACTATACCTGACACAAATTCTTTTACCGATGAAGCCACTTTCGCAAGAAACGCAATAAGGAATTTTCATAATAACCATGTGTGAACAGATGAAAAACGGCATGAGGTATGCAAAGATAGTTTTCAACATCAGTTCTTGTTGACTGTTTGGGTGGGAATTGTGGGTGACTATCTAATTGGACCGGTATTTCTATTACAAAGACTTACTGGCGAGATGCATCGCAACTTTTTGGAAGCAGCGCTGCCTGAGTTTCTGGAAGATGTACCATTGGCAACAAGGCATGAAATGTGGTTTATGCACGATGATGCACCACCACATTTCAGTTTGGTTGCTCGTGATTTTTTAACAGCAACATACGGATATCGTTGGATTGGTCGATGTAGACCACACGTATGGCCTGCTCGATCCCAGGACTGAAACCTGGATTATTTCTTCTGGGGATATCTAAAGTCATTAGTTTACGCTACTCCATTGAGGAATTTGGATGATTTGCGAAATCGGAATATTGCTGGGTGTAACTCAATTAGAAACGACCCTGGTGTGTTTGAAAGAGTTCGGCAGTCAATGACGAGACTGTTGAATGCTTGTATCAAGGCTGAGCAACTTTACATGTATTTTTTGATAAAATGTTGTTAATGTCGTCAATTTTGTTCACCCTGTATCTTCGAAACAAAGGGGTTTTTCAAAAATCATCATACAACAAAATATTCTTCGAATAAGTCATGGAATAACCCCTTTAATTTTTGCCGCATGTTTACCTAATACCCTGTATATATATATATATATATATATATATATATATATATATATATATATATATATATATATATATATATATATATATATATATATATATATATATATTACAGAAATCTTTCACCCATTCTCCACATGGTGCCACCGATCGCCTTCGCCGAACTGTCAACCATACGACGTCACGTGTCTCTCGGGACCGGTTTCTAGCCTTTCAGCCGTCATCAGCCGAGCTCTAGACGAACGCAAGGAAAGCAGTTCGGAGAGGCAATCGGGGCCAGACCAGATCAACTGGCCATTTTAATGACGGGTCATGATCGCACACAACTCACGCCATCATACGGCGAATGCTCGTAGCAGTCAGGACTGCTCGTAACATTCTGCCTGGAACCTCGGGTATAGTACCAGGTATGCCCACAAGGTGGAGTAACGGAACCGTGGAGGGAAAATATTACAGAAATCTTTCACCCATTCTCCACGTGGTGCCACCGATCGCCTTCGCCGAACTGTCAACCGGTCCCGAGAGACACGTGACGTCGCATGGTTGACAGTTCGGCGAAGGCGATCGGTGGCACCACGTGGAGAATGGGTGAAAGATTTCTGTAATATTTTCCCTCCACGGTTCCGTTACTCCACCTTGTGGGTATATATATATATATATATGAAGATTTTGTAAGGTGTTTGACTGAGGACGAGCCCTACCCATCACTTCAATTGGAGAACATATGTTTCGCCTCTTGATGTTCAAGCTCGTCAGGGTACCGGCACATGCTCTCCCGTCGTAGGTAACCCTCAGCTACTGTTGTCTCATTGGACTCTGTCCAGGGAAATCTAACATTTCATATATATATATATATATATATATATATATATATATATATATATATATATATATATATATATATATATATATTTATTATTTGTTGCATAAATGTAAAATTTGAAATGTATAAATTATTTATTTAGTAACAACCTAATAACGTATAAAAATATAACATATTTGTAAAAAAAATCGAAATAAACATGCTCAACTACTTTCATGTATAAAACGCAGAGAGCGAGAGAATACGCCAGCAGGAATAACATGAATCCAAAATGATATCATTTACATGGTAATAGATACGGATTGGAGAAGTTAGTAAGCGCAGTCAAGACTATGAATATATAAATGTTAAATAAACACGAGCCATATACAACGGCAGGGATGTACTGTAATTCTACAGACAGAGGAAATAATGATGTTCGTTTTTTAATAAAAAATCAAAAACTACGTAGTCAGTCATGTAGTAAGATAGAAATCCGAACATCCAGTAAAAATGATTTAATGTCAATAATAATTTATATAACTAACACAGGTCGACATGATGTTTGTAACATTAATGAGAATGCTCTTTTTGCGTTTCATTTAGGTAATTATTAAAACACCTTTTCACAGAACCAGCCTAGCACGTCCCGTTTTCAAGTACTGCTTCTGCTTCTCCTTTATATCATGGCATCATTGAAATTATTTGTACCTGACTTTGGACTGGACAATGTCGGAATTGCTACAAAACTGTAGAGAGGGTATTTCCACAGTATTCTACGATACTTTAAGGGCTGTTTTATTGTTTTGTATAGTTACATTTTTTTCTGTCTCGTTTATAGTATAGTTAATTGTTTAAGTCCATTTTATATAAAATGGCAAGTTCTAGTTGTTGATTTTGCAAAAATCCAGCGGATAAGTTTTGTTGTATATGCGGACGATTTATTTTAAAGTTATAAGCTAGATCTATATCAAAGGAAGTAAAAAAAGCCTATCTTTTATATTTTAAGTGACAAATTAGAGATCAAGATAAAAGTTGAGCTCCTCACGTCTGTTGTGTGAATTTTCAGGGCAGTGGATGCATCATAACAAAACTTGTATGCTGTTTGTTATTCCTATGGTGTGGAGAGAACCTACTGACCATTTAGTGACCATTTAGTGAAACAAAGTAGCAATCCCTGCTACTTTTGTTTCACTAAAACATAAGGGATTTCAAAAAAGCAACAGGACAAAATTCAGTATCCAAATTTGCCTTCCGCATTTAGGCCAGTTCCTCAAAGCCAGAAACTACAGATAACGATTGCGCCTTTAAACCTGGACAACATGTTTCCCAATGATTCTAATTCTTCATCAGGATCTGATCCATAACTTCCTGAGAACACCAGTTATGACCCAACGTTTTTAATAACTACCAGTGAACCTCACTTAATAACTCATAATGAATTAAATAATTTGGTACGTGACCTGGGATTGTCAAAACAACAATCGGAACTTCTTGGTTCCAGACTTCAACAGTGGAACAAAATGGAACAGTGGATAAAAATGCAAGTGTTTCACTTTACAAAAAAAAGAATGTAACATTTTTAAGTTTTTATAAAATGAAAGGATCCATATATGTTTGTTGTAATATTGATGGTTTAATGAATGAGCTTAATATGAAACATCTACCTTTCAAGTGGCGTATTTGGATAGATTCGTCGAACATAGCCCTAAAAGCAGTTTTGCTTAGAATGGAAACAAAAACCCATTTATTTTTTTAGACCATTCAGTATAAATGAACGAAACCTATCACAATTTAGCAATCATACTAAATCGCGTTAAATATGAACAGTATCAGTGGGATATTTGTGGGGATTTAAAAGGGATAAGTATATTGCTAGGACTTCAAGGGGGTTTTACAAAATGTTGGTGTTTTTTTGTGTCTATGGGACAGTAAGGCAACAAAAGAACAATACAAGAAGAAAGATTGGCTCTCATAGAACTTCTTTTGGGCCTGGTACTTCAAATAAAAAAATATGCCCCTTTGTTAACAACGCCCAAAAAAAAAAAGATGCTTCTTCCGCCTCTCCATTTTAAGCTTTGACTAATGAAGAAGTTTGTCAAAGCCACGGATAAAGAAGATAATGGTTTCAAGTACCTAAAAGATATATTTCCTCAATTAAATAAAGCAAAACGAAAACAATGCATGTTTATTGGACCTTAGATAAGGAAGCTTCTAGGTGATTTCCGTTTTCAGGAGAAATTAAATGAAAAGGAATTGGCAGCTTGGAAGTGTTTTGTAAGTATAGTGAAAGGATTTTTGGGCAACAAGAAAGTTGCCAACTATAAAATACATGAACTTTTGAAAGAACTTTTGAAAATTTGTGTGAAGTAAGCGACGAACAAGGCGTGTGGTTTCCGACCACCGACCCCCTGTAACAATAAAAAAAACTGTACGTGTTACAGCAATTAGCTTATCATTTTCAAATTTACGCTTCGGATAACGCTTTATAATAAAGCATTGATGTCCCATGGTTTATTACGCACTCATTAATGCGTGTGGGCCTTGATCTGATGAGGTGATTAATATCCTCCTAGGTATCTCATTTCAAGCGTCTTCTACCTCATGTCAAAGTACCGCCAAAGTTTGAGGGGGTTGTTGTAAATTTAGTAGCCTTCTGCCGATCAAGTCCCATATATGTTCAATTAGGCTTAAATCGCGAGATTATCTTCATTATCTTGTTGAAAAATAGGGTTTGAGAGTGTCCTTAAGTATGGTATGAGATGAAGGTCCCCAAATTCTTGGACGTAACGAACTGCGGTCATGTTTCCTCTGATGAACATGAGAGGTGACCTAGATCCATAAGAAATGGCACCCCACATCATAATCCAACAGTGCGATGAACACGCCGTTCAACAAAAACTTTGGATCTCGTCGTTCATCACGTCGTCTTCTTACTCGTGCTCTGCCATCATGCATGCCTAAAAAAAATCGAGACTAGTCACTAAAGAGTATTGTGTTCCATTCGTAGACTCACAATAGCTGTTCTTTACACCACTCAAGTTGATTGCGTCGATGCTCTGGAGTTACAGGTAGCGCCCAATGCGGACGAGTATGAAAAAACTACAAATTTTCTTATCCGACAATAAACACTCCGCATTCCTATGTGTCTTCCGTGTTCTGCAAACCATTGATTTGACATTTCCTTAGTGGTAGAGAAGGTCTAAAACCAACAGCCTCAGGCAGAAATCTTGGCATTCTGTTGTACATGCGTAGTACTGTCTCCCTGGCTCGATGTGTACGGCCTTCCTGAAGTCAAACCCGACAACACCTTAACACAGTATCCAGGCTTCTGTTCACTCGTTGAGTCCTTTCCCGAAAAGAAAGACCAGCCTCTCGTAGTCCAACTATTCGTTCTCTGCCAAACTCAGTAAGTTGGGGAAAGTTTGGAAAGTAAACATGGTAAACAATTTAAAACAACGTGTAGGAACACACTCTGCAAACATTGAATATTTACTACAGCAGCTAATTTAACATACTGCCCATGCAGCGCGAATCACAAAAACTCTCGTAAAAAAACAAATTGCAAATTGATAAGATCGGGAATTTAAGCATATTATATTTTTGCCATAGTAAATATATTTACACAAAATATTATTAAAATGACATCATCATTTTTACTGGGAATTCGGATTTATATGTCACGTAGTATATTTTAACTTATAACATTAAACATTAACATTAAAGAAAATTAAATCGTTACAAAATTAAATAATAAAGACATTATACTACACAAATATGGGGTATTATGCGGTATTGGGTTATCCGGAATGTTCGTAGGGATTTTTTAAGAGAGTGAGAATGATTTATTAAATAAGTACGGTAAGTCCGAGGGAGATGGTAGTGAGAGAGAGATGGCCAACTCAAAAAAATTGTACAAACACTCGCTAGGTCTCCCTAGCTATCACTCAGTTCGCTTGAGTCGTGCGTAACAACACCTGCGCGTAAAAATATTTGCGAACAAAATTCCAAAAATAAGTAAAATCCACGTGTTTTCTTTTGCCTAGTGTGAAAATTAGTTAAGGGGTTCATGATATAAGTTGTGGTTGTGTAGTTGTTGAAAAATTATGTGTTTTTAAGTAATTTCGAAATGGCTTGAGTTGTGCTTGAACATAACCTCAAAATAACCACAAGAGCTTATAAATGTTATCATGTGGCTGGTGTGGCCATGTCTCCCAGAAAGTTAGGAAACATGGCTATATTCAGTCAGGGTGAACTGGCCTTGGTATTACTAGCGATGCTTTCATATTTTTTGGACTAAAACAAACATGTTAATTTCAGGAGAGGTTGGTGTGTGAGCTACTGCTATCTCATTGAAGGGATATCTCGTTAAAGGGATAGGTTTGCAAGCACCAACAAAAGTGTTCATTTAGGCGGAGACGCAGGTTGTTGTGTGTTCCACATGAGATTGTGCAACCCAACGGTTGGGTGTGTGATGACACTCAGCTACTGCTGTCTCATTGGGCGCAGTCCGAAAAAATCTAACAGCACATATATACGCCATCCGACGGAAGGTCGGCGAAAACATGAGTTGTTGGCTGTGGATAGGGTCTCCCTATTCTTGATGTATGGTATATGTCGGAGCCCTGAAGAGTCTGAACCTCGAGAGACGAAACATGTCATCCAGTTGAAGGAATAGGTGGGGCTCCTTCCCGGCCAAGCAACTAACAAAAGTGTTCATTTAGGCGGTGACGCAGGTTGTTGTGTGTTCCACATGAAATTGTGGAACCCAATGGTTGGGTGTGTGATGACACTCGGCTACTGCTGTCTCATTGGACGCAGTCCAAGAAAATCTAACAGTATATATATATTGATTGATTTTATCAACTCTGATATATATATATATATATATATATATATATATATATATATATATATATATATATATATATATATATATATATATATCCCGTCATTAAAATGGTCAGGTGACCTGGCCTGGCCCAGATCATCTCTCCCAACTGGTTTTCTTGCGTTCATCTAGAGCTCGGCTGATGACGGCTGAAAGGCTAGAAACCGGTCCCGAGAGACACGTGACGTCGCATGGTGGACAGTTGGGCAAAGGCGATCAGTGGCACCGATCACCGGCATAGATCAGGGAATCATTCAAAGGGATCATTGGAAGACTAAAGCAATTGAAATGAAGATGGGCAGGCTATATAGCGAGGCGATGGGATGACTGATGGACCAAGGCGATCCTGGAGTGGATATCACTTGATCACAAACATCCGCGAAGAAGACCGAAAGCACCATGGATTGATGACATCGTTAAGTATATTGAACTAGAGTGGCAGAGGAAAACCCAGGACCGTGAAAGTTGGAAGCATGCTGAAGAGGCCTTCATCCTGCAGTGGATCGACACGGGATAATGATGATATATATATATATATATATATATATATATATATATATATATATATATATATATATATATATGTATATATATATATATATATATATATATATATATATATATATATAGCTTTTCGATACTTTTCTCCACGGGCCCAGTTCACAATTTTTTTCGATCATACCTACCTACCTCGCTACTTACGCGGGGTTAGACGGGTCACGAACGGTTTCGCACAGTCTGACTGCTACGACCGTTTACCGCAGGATGGCGTGGTATCAATTCGACATGACCAATTTAAATGGTCATGGCTTTAGTCGTTCCTTCATCTGCTCTTCAGGTGTCCAGCTTGAGCCCAACTGATTACGGCTTAAGGCCAAAAACCGGTCTTGGGAGACGCTTGGTGGCATTTTGGATGGCGGATCGGATGATGGAATGGCAAAGCACGGGTGAACTTCCTTAGCTTTTCAATATATATATATATATATATATATATATATATATATATATATATATATATATATATATATATATATATATATATTAGATATTCGCAGCTGTCCATTAATATCTAATGCACCTTTCACTATCCACCACCCGTGGCCCGTCCAGTACCTTAGGCGAGGTATACTGGAATATATATATATATATATATATATATATATATATATATATATATATATATATATATATATATATATATATAGTTTCTTAATTATTCACACACTATTACATACATATGTACATATAGCCTGTACAAAACAAAACCCGTTGCACGTCATCGATGACGCTATTGAAGAACAGCAGAAATACCACTACATAAATGAAATAATAAATGTATTCAATACATTTCAAATTTAGCGGCTGTACTCGGTTGGCAGCATATGCGACGTTGTCGATTTTCACATTTTTCTTGTTGATATTTATTGACACGTTTGAAGGTTATTCCATATATAGATAATACAATATATACTATCTGGAAGTTTAGTTTCATTTTGTACCCTTTAAGAACTACCACAGTGTTATAATTGTCAGAGTAACGACTGTAAAATGCCAAATCAGTTAAATAGTCATTGTCAAGAGTTAGTAGCATCACTGATACCCTATTTGGAACAAGAACGAAATAATAATGATCCATTGTTACCCTTTCCGGCTGTTACAGTGGAATGTTAAGTTAACTGCTACTACTTGGATATGTTTAGTTTAAGTCATATGTGTGTATGTCCACTGTTGGTACTATTTCACAAAACGTGAAAAACAATGAACCTTTAAAATCGACTAGGAAGCGTAGTTCTACTAAAACGGTTACCAATACTGTGGCTGTGGATACAAGTTTTAATTATGACACAATTTATATTATGTATGAACACTGTAAGTATTCCTACTAAGAATTGCAGAAAAGATTGTTCTTAATGGCATATGTAGTTTATACGTAGGTACTCACAGTTTAATTCTCATTTTCAGGACAGCATGTAACTTTGAATTCCTTACATGAGCAATTAAAAGAGAAACAAATGTTTGATGGATGTCGTATGTCATTGTGCAACATATTGAAAGAAGTAGGTTTTAAATGGAAACTAGGTGACCGAAGACGAGCGCTTATGAGACTTCCCAATGTTTCCCTAAAACGTATAGATTTTTGAGAGGTTATATGAAGAAAAGAAAAATAGCTTTGATCAAGAAAAAACGAAATCTTTTTATTTTAATAACCATTCAAATATAAACAAATGTCGATAGTTTTTGAACGTAGTATTTTACATATTCTGAATATATCTAGAGGTACTAAATCGACGACACTTTCAATACTGTCAACATTTATTATAATTTTTTTAGTTACTTAGTAATGTGCATTTAATTTAGAGTTGATTTTTTTAATTTGTATTAAAATTTAAATTGTAAAAATGATTCGCTAAAATAAGGTAATGATATTTAATCGCAATCTGGCAATACGGCAGTCAAAATGTTGATCACAAGCTTAATGACGTGCTACTGTTCTAATTTTGTACGAGCTATATTTTACATTTTTCTCTTTTCACGCGTAACCCCAGAAAATCCCTCACAAACCGCTATTTTATCAACCGCAGCCCCCTATCCAGAATGAAACCCCCGCGGTTGACAAGGCGCGGTTGACAAGTTAATAATTAACTTATGGGAGCATATCTCAAAGACTGTGTTGCGTGGATCTTCGGCTATTATGACCATTATTTCATCAACATTAGTACTTGAAGGACGGTCAGAGCGTTGCCGATCTTCCAGGCAGTGACGGTTCGTGAGGGATGGCGTTGGGGCGCCACCCCTCCAGCATTTATCACAGTAAACAATTTTTCAGGGCAAAACACCATATTTTATTTCCGTTCACGGTCTTTCCTTTAACTCATTTTCCTGGTTCACCTCCTGTATAGGGCTTCAATAGCACGAAAGGTAACAAGGAGGAAGGGGAAAGCAAAAAACACTCTTCAGCAGCACTATTAGTAGTGTTCGATCATGGTTAGCGATAGGGCGTGTTCGGTTTGTTCAGATAACTTTCTAGTAAATAATAAACATGTTCAGTGCAATTATTGCGAAGGAAGTTACCACTCAGTTTGTGTTAAAATAAAAGAATATGTGTCTAAGTCAGTTTCTGACTACAAGAATGTATGGTTTTTCTACGACACTGTTTACCGCTTGCTGTAGACTGTTAAAAAAATTGGCCAAAACTCACCGCAATTCAAAAGAATAGTGAAGAGATTCTTAAAAAAACACAGAGTGTTTGAAAATCGTCCAAAGGGTGGTATTTTGGGCAACAAAACTTGGAACGAAGTAGTAAAAAATAAAAAGTGGCGAGAAATCCCCCATTGATTATAAAACTTAAAAATGTGTCGTAAAGTAGCTCGATTACAAGAAAAACCATTATTGAAAGTATCGATCCAACAAATATAAACATAAATGTAAATAAAATAATATCGGCTGCTCAGGGTAGTATTCATATATAATGCGATACCGAAGAATCTTTACAAAAACTTCAGTGTGCAGCCACGGCAGCCTTGGCAGACCAATACGGTATAAAAATTCCAAAGATAAAATATCCACAAATTATAACGAAGCCTTCTATTTCTGGATATAATAGTCCATAGACAAATATTTGTCAATAGAGTCATACTCAAGTGATTTAGGATATCTCCCATGTAATGTCTGTTGTTTCCATTATTGAACGATATCCTTCATGGCTGTTCTACTATCAACACGATTTTGTCTATTTAGATTCAGCGGGTGAAACCCTGGTCCTTCTTAACCAGTTTCCAGTTTCCAGTTTCATTATTGTTTGTATTATTGTATTAATGAAGCGCTCTCTCATCGTAGTCTCCTGGTTGAAACAAAGATTCTTGACATTCACAAGGCCTCTGCCTCCCAACTTTCTTGGAATATATATCCTGTTTGTAGATGGATTGAGATGTAAACATCGGAACTTTGTCAATGTTTTTCGTGTCAATCTATACAGTTCATCAAGATCTGCTTCAGACCATTTAACAATGCCAAAAGAATATATCAGAGTTGGCATTGATGGCTTTAATGAGGTTTCCACCGTTCAGTTTGGTGTTTAGGAGTTTTGTCAGACGTTTTTGGTACAAAATGGAAAAATTCTTCTTTAATAGGCTATGATCAAATTTCTGGTTTTGAAGCATCCTAACTATTTGTATGAGTCTTCTAATGCTAGTTCTTGTATACCGCAGACTGTTGAATGTTGTTCTTTTATTATTCCCTTTTGTATGTTGATAGTCGAGCATTTCTCAAGTCCAAATGACATTTTGATGTCCTTACTAAATATTTCGACTATTTTTATTAATGAGTTTAGTTTCTCTCTTGTTTCTTCATAAAGTTTTAAGTCGTCCATGTATGGTAAATGACATAGTTTTCTGGAATATCTCATGTCAAATTTGTAGCCAATATTGGTAATGTTAAGTAATGTGGACATCGTATTCAAGGCTAGACAAAACCAAACTGGAGAAAAGGAATCACCCTGAAATATTCCTCTCTCTAGTAGTGTGGACAACGGGTTCAAGGCTAGACAGAACCAAATTGGAGGAAGGGAATCTCCCTGAAAAATTCCTTTCTCGATATTTGTAGTAGCAATGCATTTTTGAATGACAAAAAGATTCGTTCTCCACTTCCCCATCAGACACTTAGAGAATAATTTGGGGGCTAATTTTGTAGAAATTCAGAACCTCAACTAACCAATCGTGAGGGACACTATCGAATGCTTTCTTGTAATATATGTAGCAGATATTTAATAATAATAATAATAATTTTTCCACTTTGTACTAAAAACGACTGACAAAACTCTTAAACACCAAACTGAACGGTGGAAACGTCATTAAAGCGATCAATGGCTGAGCGGTGCCAACTCTGACATATTCTTTTGGCATTGTTAAATGATCTGAAGCAGATCTTGATGAACTGGATAGATTGACACGAAGAACATTGACAAAGTTCCGATGTTTACATCCCAATTCGTCCACAAAAAGGCTATATATTCCAAGAAAGTTGGGAGGCAGAGGGCTTGTGAATGTCAAGAATCTTTGTCTCAATCAGGAGACTAGGATGAGAGAGCGCTTCATTAGTTCACATAGCACACTAATGAAACTGGTTGTTAAGAAGGACCAGGGTTTCACCCCACTAAATCTAGATAAACAAAATCGTGTTGATAGTAGAACAGCACTGAAGGATATCGTTCAAGAATGGAAACAACAGACATTACATGGGAGATTTCCTAAATCACTTCAGGATGACTCCATTGACAAATATTTGTCTCTAAACTGGCTTACCGATGGACTATTATATCCAGAAACAGAAGGCTTCGCGACAGCTATTCAAGATAAGGTAGTAAGGACAAAAAATTATGAAAGACATATTCTACACATGGATGTTGTCGACAAGTGCAGGAAGTGCGGTGGTGTAGGAGAAACAATTGAACACCTTGTTGGAGGGTGTCCAGTCCTTACCCCTAATGCTTACCTAGGCAGGCATAATCAGCTGGCGAAAATTATACACCAGCAAATCGCTTTAAAGCACTCGGTATTTGATAAGATGCCTCCACCATATTACAAGTACAAGCCTTCCCCCGTACTTGAGTCAGCCGATACAATTCTTTACTGGGATAGACCAATTACAACAGATCGGACGGTTGAATATAATAGGCCGGATATTGTTCTAATTAACAAAAAGCAGAGGAGAGCTTTCATAATTGACATTGCGATACCACTCTCTCATAACATCAGAAAAACTGAAATGGAAAAGGTCACGAAGTATGAAAATCTTGCAATTGATCTGAAAAATCAATGGAAACTCCAGAAAGTGGAAGTGTTACCTTTCGTTATATCCGTCGAAGGCCTAGTAAGCAAAACCTTTTCCAAAAATCTGGAAATTCGTGGTGTTTCAAAATCGATTACCACAGTAGGACAACGAGCAATTCTCTTACAAACTTGCCACATTGTTCGTAAGGTACTAAGCTGAATGGGAGGAGCTGAACTGCTTTCTCATTCTGGCATTGTAAACCCGACCAGCCTAGGCTGAGATGATCGATGAATCATGGTTGTGATAATAATAATAATATTCTTTATTTAGCACTTGGCTACTACATACAATATAATAATTTAAGTTCCGTTTTCTTTTTCGCGCTTGCTCAAAAACTACAGCATCGATCGTCAACTGTTCCTTGCAGCCTATGCTTGCTCTTATACATCCTTTCTGTTCTTCTTCAAAAAATTATTATATTATAAAAAAAAATATTATTATGATAATTATATTATTTTCTTCTACGTCCTCCCACTTTAAAAACCCACTAGTCGCCACTGCTTCCAGGTCAAAATCTTCGCCTGAGAACCGACCAAACCACTTTTGCACCGTGATCGCCCCAACAGAACCCTCTCCTTAGTTACGTACCTACAAAACTGCTGATACTGTATAAAGTATTAAATATCACACCATAATCATTTTACATGAATAAAACCGTAGTTTTAAGATTCAAATTGACTTATTCGCTTGTAGTAAACTCTGTAAGAAGGTTGTCGCAAATAAATTGTTTTTAAAAAGAACTTTCGAAGTTTAAAAGACAAAAGTGGCGCAGTCGGTAGGATCGCGTGATTTTCGTTTGAGTGACGCATACTGCGGTAAATCGAAAATTGGTGGTCTCAACCCCTTAAACGCGAAAGACAAGAACAATTTAAAAAAGATGAAGTTGACTACAGAACTGTACGTGCTTCAAAACCAGCCCCAACTCCAACGCAGAGCAGAACGACAAAGCAAGAGTCCAGGAGAAGAATTGGTAGACGTCGAAAAACGTAAGTGCCTTTCCTTCTTGCCCTTTCTAAACCTCTGGTTAAGGATTTCAGTTAGGATAGTTATAGGAACAGCCTATCGAAGGCATTAGGTTAAAAATCAAATCAAGCAAATAAATCAAACATTAAATAAATAAAATTAAATTAAAATTTCTATGAACACAAACATAGAAGAGCTGACTGAACGAATTAATAATTTAACAGTAAGCAGAAATAAATCAAAAATGAATCCTAATAGTAGATCATCATCTTCGATTGACAGCGAAAGCAACATCAGATTAATCAATTGGGACATCTTTAAATCTAAAATACAAAACATCAAATCTTATGACGGTAATAGCAACACACTAAACACATTTATTGCGAAATGTGAATCTCTAATCCAAAAATACGCTAACTTAAACGACGACGATTTCAAGCAACATATTTTCGAGTGTATACAATCAAAATTAATTGGAAAAGCTGAAATTATGGTCGGAAACAGACTTGAATTAGACAATTGGGCCAAATTAAAAGAAGCATTATTGCAATGTTTTTCAGATCGACGGGACTTAGATTGTTTAATCCAAGAATTAACACGAACGCGACCTTTTAAAAATGAACATTTATTAAGTTTCGGTAGCAGATTACAACTTTTAAAAAGTAATGTGATACAGAGAATTAGCAACGACATGTCTCTGACGCCGTTGGAAAAAACGTGCCAGATAAGCCATTACGACAAAACAGCACTAAATACGTTTATCGCGGGATGTAATGGGACACTGAGAAATAATCTTTATATAAAAATACCGACATCTTTAGAAGACGCAATGGCAAACGTAAATGGGTTCGAGAACTTTGAAAGATTATACAGTGGTTATAATGAACCATTTAAAACAAATAAAGTCAATCCAAATTATTCACAAAAACCAGTGCCGATGCAAAATTTCCAAAGTTTTCCAAACTTTGCCAACAATCACAATTTTACGAATTTTCCGAATAACAACCAAAGTTTTCCTACTAATAATAACAATTTTAATAACAATCACCCTTTTAATTTTAATCAACAACATTCCGAAGCAAACTAACAAGCAACAAAGCCCGAAGAAGTAAGCTTTTCATTTTCCTTAAGCCCACATGAACAGTTAGTAAAAAACTTACCAGTAAATATTTTTCACGGAGAAATAATTACCAGAAAAAAAGGCAGGTACAATAAAAGATCTTTTCATACCACAAATTCTCTCATATTCAAGAAATGGTTTTGCTCCTATCGAAATCCAAAACCCATCTGATCAAAGTATTTCAATAACCTTAACTAAACCTTCACCAGTAGATCAATTTAATGAACAACTTTATGAAACATATACAATTGATAATTTTATTCGAACAAATAAGAATACTGATAATAACAAGATCAATATCGACAATTTAATTCGCACAAAACATATGAACTCCGAAGAAAAACAGGAAATAACAAAATTTTGCAAACAATATTCTGATGTCTTTCTAAAACAAAATGATAAACTAACTTTTACATCTAAAATAAAACACAATATAAGGACGATAGACGAAATACCCGTACACACAAAATCATATAGGTAACCTTACGTACATAAGGCAGAGGTACAGAGACAGATCGACGAAATGCTCGATAAAAATATAATAAGACCATCAGCTAGTCCATGGTCATCTCCTATTTGGGACGTCCCCAAGAAACTGGACGCATCCGGGAAACAAAAGTGGAGAATAGTCGTAGATTATCGAAAGATAAACGAGAAGACTATCGATGACCGGTATCCAATTCCAAATATAACAGACATCTTAGACAGGCTGGGCCGAGCGCAATATTTTTCAACATTGGATTTGGCGAACGGCGTCCACCAAATCGAAATGGACAAACAATCGATCGAAAAAACAGCTTTCACCCTTCAAAGGGTAATGGACGAAGTTCTAAAAGATCTTCAGAATAATATATATATGGTTTACATGGACGACATTGTTATTTTCAGTACCGGATTGCAGGAACATATACAAAACTTAAGATTAGTATTTACAAAAAAAAGAGAAGCTAACTTGAAGGTACAATTAGACAAATGCGAATTCTTAAGAAAAGAAGTCGAGTTCCTAGGTCATGTCATCACACCCTCGGGAATAAAACCCAACAGTAAAAAGATTGCAGCGATTCAAAATTTTCCCATACCAAAAACGCAGCGAGAAATTAAGTCATTTCTTGGCCTAATAGGTTACTACAGGAAGTTTATCCGAAACTTCGCAAAAATTACTAAACCCATGACTCATTGTTTAAAAAAGGACCAAAAAGTTATACACACACAAGAATTTATAAATTGCTTTAACATCTGTAAAGAAATTTTAACATCCGAGCCAGTATTAGCATACTATAGGAGTTATACTATCGCAAAATAATTATCCAAAATGCTACGCTTCAAGAACACTGAACCCAGCTGAAATTAATTACTCTACTATAGAGAAAGAATTATTAGCAAAAGTTTGGAGCTGCAAGACCTTTAGACCTTATTTATTCGGTTACAAATTCACGATCTTTACAGACCATCAACAACTAAAATGTTCTCATTAAAAGAACCGAACTCGCGATTAATCCGATGGATACTCAAATTAGAAGAATTTGACTACAAAATAGAATACAAGAAAGGAAAATTAAATCAAGCAGCCGACGAACTGTCAATGATACAAACAAATACGCAAGATTTAAATGCTCTAGAAACATTATCATTGTATAACAACCCTGGAGACATAGATAAAGAAATAGAGGAACTAATTCAGAACAGAGAAAATCTACCTCAACTAAATAATGACGATCTCGAAGAGATACTTGCTCCAAAACCAAAAATAAAGATACACTCTAACATCCAGATAGTACCCCCGAAAGATAATGATTTAGAAACAGTGCATACCTCAGTAGAAGATCCAATAATTGGTCTTCCCATTTCCGAAAGATCATTAAATACCTACAAGAACCAAATTATATTTGCTTGTGGAGACATCGAAACAATTAAATGTAGATACGAACGAGTATTCAAAAACGGCCGAATGTACGTAACAATATCTAATCGTAAATTGACTGAACATATAGTCAAATTTCTAAAAGAATTTATCTACCCCAAACAGACATATGCCATGTATTTCAAAGAACCAAGGATTGCAAGAAACTACATAACTACCCTTCAGAAGCTATTTAAAAACTCTGCTTTTAATTTCATTCAATGTTCCAAATTTTTAAATGACGTCGAAACGCTCAACGATCAAAAGGAGAAATTAGAAATGTATCATTCAACAAAAACATGTCATCGAGGAATTACAGAAATGAAAAATGCATTAACTCCCAAATTTTATTGGACCAAAATGACAGTCGATATTGAAAATTATGTTAACAACTGCGAGATCTGTCAAAAGAACAAATATGACAGAAGTCCACCCATAATAAAATTCAATCTAACGCCTACTTCATCAAAACCTTTCGAACATATCCACATTGATACGTTCAAAATATCAAATGAAAGTTTTTTAACAATAATCGATACATTCTCGAGATATAGTCAAGCGTATCACCTAGCATCGTTAACCGGTCCCACAATAGTTGAAAACATATATAACTTTATTACGCATCATGGCTTACCCTTAAAAATAACAACAGATTGTGGAACTGAATTCAAAAACAAGGAAGTTGAAGACTTTTGTAAACTTTATAAAATTGAACTTCACTACACAACACCGAAAAATAGCAATTCCAATTCACCCGTGGAAAGATTTCATTCCACCCTGATTGAACACTATAGGTGCTTAAAACAGGAAAACCCACAATTAAATCCGATTCAAATAATAAAAAGAGCTATTATCGGATACAACAATTCAATCCATAGCGTTACTAAACATACCCCGTTCGAGATAATAAAAGGTCACATAAATAACAACGACCCCTTCGATCTAAATGACCAGATAATAATATCAAGCTATGTTCAAAAACACAAAGAACAATCTAATCAATTAAATTAAAAAATTAATCAAAAACTAAAGAGAAAATAATAACTAAAAGAAACTTAGACAGACACAATACACCTGAATTCCTTAAATCAGAAGTAGTCTACATAAACACTAAAGCTAGAGGAAAAGATAAACTTAAATTTAAGAAAGCAATAATAAAAGAAAAAGATAAGTTAAAAGTAATCACCGATAAAGGAACTTATCACAAGAGTCTAGCAAGAAAACCAAAAACTAAAAAGAGATCAAATTTGCAGGAAATCGACAATGAAGAGAATCCTGATAATCGTGACAATACTCCTGGCGAAAGAAACGAAACAGCAGGACATTCAAACCAAAACCATCAATAACCCCATTCTTCTAATGCAATTGGGAAACGCAAAAATCATTTATAGAAAGCACACCTTCCTACACTACATAGATCTTAAGCTTATTGTTAATCAATTAATCAATATAGAAAATTCATTTTTAACTATTAAAAATCACTTAAATAAAGAAAATATTACTAATTATATCTCATATCATAATCTCTCGGAGACCTTATTATTGAGAACGCAATTCCTGATAGAAACCACACAAAGTAAATTAAAGAACTTGTACCCATATCTAAGAACCAAAAGAGGTTTAATAAACGTTATTGGTAAAGTAGATAAATGGCTCTTCGGAACTCTAGATTCAGAGGACGGCCAGAGATACGACAGTGCTATAAATAAATTAGAAAGAAATCAACGAAACATAATAAATGAAGCAAATCAGCAGATATCACTTTCTAAAAATCTGATAAGTAATTACAATAAAACAATTTTCATGTTAAGTACAAACCAAGAAAAATTGGAAAAAGGCTTAGAGATTCTTCAGCAATCAGCTTATAAAACTATATCTACAATTCAGGATTATATTAGTGTTCAAGGAATCTCATCACACCTTAATTTAGACTGCCAAAATCTTATTACCTTTCTCGATAATCTTGAAGATGCGATCATGTTCGCAAAACTGAACGCATTACACAATGCTATACTATCGACGCATGAGTTAAACGAAATGATGACTTACGTAAAAACCATTTATAAAAGTAATGAAATCCCACATTTTAATAACATTCTCACATATTACCAACTTTTAGGTACACAAGTAACATTTTCTAATAACAAATTAATATTTGCCATTCATGTTCCTATAATTAGACCTAAAATCTTTATCTTCTACCACATTTACCCAATAATCCTTAATAATCTCATGATCGTACCTAAATACCCCTACTTGGCACGAGAAGATCGACAGTACCAGTTTGAAAAAGCCTGCCTGCCCGCTTCTGGAAGAAAGTTACTTTTGTCAAGAAGACCCTCACTCACGTGACGAATGTACAATTCAACTACTTTCCGGAAATCTGGAAAAATGTTCAACAATCCAAGTGAACACCGAAGAATCCATCATAGAACAAGTAACTCAAGAAGAAGTTCTACTCTTACCAGCCGGAGAAGAAAAAGTTTTCTCTCAATGTAAAACTGATCAGCATCTAAAAGTTAAATCACCAACTTTATTTAAAATTCCAAAAGATTGCAAATTACAAATAAATTCTAAAACCTACACTAATAACATCGAATTAAAACAAGGAAAAGCTCTCATCCTGCCTGAAATATCTTTAGAAAAAATGGAGAAAACAAAAATGTACACCACACCAAACTTAACAAAAATCAATTTTGAAGAAATATATAAAATAAGGGATATGGCAAATGACCTAAAGCCAATCGCCGAAGAAGAAGCAATTACCAACACAATATCATCTTTCGATATAATAATAATTATCATTTGTTCAATTGTCACAATTTCCATCGTTATAAGGAAATACAAGGTGCAAGAAAAATGTTGCCTCCATCTGAAGAAAGAAGAAAGAAAAGGACACAAAGGTTCAAACCCCAAGGCCAAGAGGTCCCGAAAATAACTCCATTCTTTTCGAGACTTAATGAGGGAGGAGTTACGTACCTACAAAACTGCTGATACTGTATAAAGTATTAAATATCACACCATAATCATTTTACATGTATAAAACCGTAGTTTTAAGATGCAAATTGACTTATTCGCTTGTAGTAAACTCTGTAAGAAGGTTGTCGCAAATAAATTGTTTTTAAAAAGAACTTTCGAAGTTTAAAAGACAAAATTCCTTAAATGGTACAAATCTTATTTTTAGTTTGGGCAATGTTCTTACATTTTTTGCAATAAAAAAAATAATATGACTTGACTAATTGAAGGGAAATTAAAACGAATCTGAATGTAAACGTTGTAAATTCCACAAGGATTAATAATATGTAAATATTACATTACTAATCCAACAAAGATTTCTGTTTACAAGCGTTAAAAAAGTAACTTCTATGAAAAGAGGTGCGTAAGAAGTACTCTCTAAAAAAGAATAATCCCTACGAAACTTCCAGACAAACCATTACTTCTTAATTTATTATATTCAAAATATCGCTCTTAGACATATTTCGTCCATTAGAAATGGTTTCCAAAACGCCTGTTTTTATTATCTTATTGCTATTGTTTTTAAACACCTCAATATTACATAAAATTAAAAAAAAAGGTTATGTCAGAAGTGGGATTCGAACCCACGCCCTCAGAGAGGACCAGAACGCTCATATACCTACCAGCGTAGGCAAGGTAACCTTGAGTCTGGCGCCTTAGACCGCTCGGCCATCCTGACATGTATATTTATTTTGTTAAAGATGCTTAATAACACATTGTTTTCTATATAGTTTGTGTTATAAAACTATAAATTTGTAAATTTACCAAATATTTATTTAATAATATTATAAAAAGTTTGTCGAAAAAAATTCGGAATATATATAAGGCCACTTTCATGTATAAATACGTGGAGGAGCGAAAGAATACGCCAGCAGGAATAACATGTATCCAATATGATGTTATTTACATTGTACTATTACCATGTAAATAACATCATATTGGATTCATGTTATTCCTGCTGGCCTATTCTTTCGCTTTTGCTTACGAATTGGAGAAATTAGTACGCGCAGTCAAGACAATGAATTTATAAATGTTAAATAAACACAAGCCATATACTGCGGGAGAAATGCACTGTAACTGTACAGAGAGAGGAAATAATGCTGTTTGTTTTTTGATGAAATAATAATATATATTAATAGAAATAATAGAGTCATTTTTAAAAAATATACAAAATTACACAAACAGAAGGTGTTTTGATAACAATGTTCGCAACCTCTGCACAGTAATCTTGGATTCGTTTTACTTAGCTTAACATTGGAAGGTCATTGGAAAAACTCTTTATGTTAAAATTTCTTTTCAAAACTGATAATTATAGCAGATGATAAACCAGAGATGATTATAGGGAAAAACCAGAATTATATCTTTAAAAATAAAACTTTTCCCCTATAACATATAAACTATATGAGACGATGCTATTGACGAAGAAGATTATGATAGACTCGGAAGTACACGACGAAAAAGCCTTGGATAAACCACAAATCTAACGGATATAAACGAAAACGTGTTAAGGCCCAAGTGGCAATGGGCTGGACATGTAGCTCGTCAGCAGCCGAATCGTTGGGATACGAAAAGTATAACATGAAGACTAAGACTAACCAGACGAAGCAGAGGAAGACCGCAGCAAAAGTGGAAAGAACTAGCAGGAAGAGGATGGGTTCAGACTGCCAAGATAAAGATAAAAAAGGGCCATTGTTGGTTAATAAATAATGTTTAAATAAACTTATCGAAAATTCCGTACGTATTTCATTTCAAAATGATATTTCAATGACACTGTTAAAAATTCACACGAAAAGAATGAACGTTGTTGGTTGCATGCCGCTTTGAAAAATGTTTCGAGAAAAACGCGTTTAAAGTTTTGAAATAGAAGAATATAGTGCTACTGAAGATTTTTTTTTGCTTTCACCTTCCTCCTTTTTCCAACTCTATTTCTGCAAATGGCACTTCTTCGTCATATCCAAAAATTTTAATTGTCTTTCAGCTTAATGTATGCTACTCCTGGTTTCTCAGTAAAACTAAGTCCAATAATAATATTGATGTTCTAGGTATTTTCTGGTACAACTAGCACCTCCACCATTTCGTCTACATCGTCAATCTTCCGAGAAACATCAGCCTTGGTCGTGCTGATAATAGCTAGAAATCTTCCAAATCCATATAGTGCCTGCTCAGATCCTACTACAGAAAGGTTTAACTCTTGGCCAACTTTCTTCTGCACTGTACATATTGTACTTCCTTAAGCAATGATTACTGTTCTAGGTACTCCATTTATTAATATTTCTTTAATGTATTTTCCAAAACCAATATCGAGGTTGAGGTCTTCTTCTGCTTGACATATGTCTTTAGATGTTTTGTTTCTTCCTATACTATTAAATGCATGCTGACAGTCTATTTTCTGGACAATTTCTTGCAATATAGACTTCCTTTCTGCAAGTGTAACAGACAACTTCTCATCTGCTCCTGGGTGTCTGTTCCTCTGTCTTACAATAATTTGCTACATGACCATATTTCTTGCAGCTAAAGCACAAAGGTTTTTCCATCTCCATTTCTACCTGGCTTTCTTTCTATTTTGAATGAGCTTGTTGAGGTACAATTAAATTTTTGCTCATTTCTTAATTGCCTTATTACTGGTTAATAATCCTCTGAGTCTCTAACCTGGCTCTTTCTACTGTGCACATACTCTTGCACATCAGTTAGCAATTCATCAGTGTAATTATGGTTCTGGTTCATACAATCCAAAAAGCAACTGCTGCTAAGTTTCCTAAAAATTAAGGTCTAACGTACTGCAGAGATTGCATTTTTCCTGGAAATATTCATTAATATCTTCTCCTTTTCTTTTATTCATCCTTTTCCACCTACTGGGTAAATCTTCCACTTTTAAAAAAGTTTTTCTAAAAGCAGTTTCAAAATCCTGAAAGCAGTGAATGTGGTTTTGCCTTGTTAAATACCACTGTTGTGCTCCACCAGTTAAATTAGACCATGCTGTTTCTAAAACATAAGTATCTAGCCATTGACGTAGTGTTTTCATAGATACAATTTTGTCTAACCATATCTTAAAATATTCATTTGCATTTCCACTAAATCTGGTAGTACATAATAACTGTTCGACATTTCTGCTCTATTCGTATCCATATTGGCTTGCTTGTTGATTACTATTCTTTCAAACATTTCATCTCATTGATTTTCCGCAATCAACACTTGTAGCATAAGTTCAAGGGTGATTTCATATGGTGTTGGGCCGGCTGGCAAGGTTAGATAAATACTATCCTTTTGAGTGTCATCCAATTTCTCTCTATCCATTTTTATTGGAGACGTATTATCAATAATAGGTTAGGTCACTGTGCCTCACTCAAAGCTCTTCTTCTTTACCTTTTCAGCCACACGTGTTCGTTGTAAAGTTTTAAAGACAGCTAACTTCATACCGACGCTTCTGAATCTGGTTTCAACCGGATAAAATTCCTTAATCAATCACTATTTCTTTATTATCTACGGCTCTTGATTTTCAATTATTCACTACCTTATCGTCTCTTCACTATTTCACTTACATCCTTATCCCTAAACTGAATGATATTATATGTATCCTTATATGTATGTATATGAATGTCTCTCACTTTTGAATTTGTTGTCTAATTTTTGTAATATAGAGATCACTAAACATTTAACAAGTTTAATAACAATAAATACTACAAAATAGGTTCCCAAATATATATATATATATATATATATATATATATATATATATATATATATATATATATATATATATATATATATATAAATATATATTTACTTATTATATACTCTTACCCTCTCGACACCCACTTTTTGTGTCATTTTCGTTTCCACATTCAAATTGATGGTTGTCTACCTATATTAGAAATAAAGATTATTTACAACAAAAGTATGGCATAAATAATTTGAATAAATAAGTTGCCCTCGAACTAAATTCTCCACGAGATCTAGCTGTGCTAATCATTACTTAATAATAGGTTGTCTATATTTCAAGTTATCATGCAGATAGCACCACAGAGCATCGTTTTTTATTAAAATTGTCAATGCATAAACATGCATTGTCATGCATAAACAAAAATAATATGATACGCGATCACTGCAAATATTTATATTAACGACTAGTGCACTATAGATAATGATTTTCTATAAAAATTGATTCAGATAATCGCGAGTACTGCACCATCTATATTTGCTTATTGGGGAATCAAATAATGAAAATGAACAAATAAACCAAAGATTAAAAACAGTTTTTTGTACTGTGAATTACAGTGTAATTTGTGTAAATGTTTGGAACGAATTTTAAAAAGTGAAAATAGAACTGAACAAATCTAAAATAAAATTACCAGGGTTACATATATTACAGGAAACTGTTTGCAAGTATGACACCGGTGTATCTAATATCAGCATAAAATATTTAAACTGCCTATTAATCATAATATGTATGTATGACCGGTTATACAAACATTAATTATTATTTATATTTGCTTATTAATATATTTTTATTAATCCTCCCATCTATTAGTACACTATAGAACTATGGCAAAGTAATTCAGATTTCTACAATTGGCACTGGTATATGTCAAACTTGGCCAAAATAACCCCTATAATTGATGTCAAACTAGTAAAAAAAAATAAACATATTTATAAAATAATTTACTATTTTAAAGAAACAAGCAAACGAGTTGTTTGTTATTTAAAACAATATTTATTATAAAAAATCCTATATTTTTAGAAAGTTGATGTTTATATCAGAACAAAAAAAAAACAAGGTTTCACTAGAATGGTCAATGCCTTAAGTAGGATGACTCATTCAAAATAAAAAAAAGTTCTAAAACTTGAATTTCAGTAAATACAAGTAACAAAAAAGAATAATATAGAGTATAATGTGCCTTAACACATCGTTTATTAGTTAAATAATCAAATTTTAACTGTATTTGTAAAGTATTGGAGATATATCATGGATGAACGAAGACTAGCTGACTATTTTGTGGTAGCAGGATTGCCAGAAGATCCGGAACCTTTAGATGACACCACTTTATCCGAGGGTGGAAATTTAAAAGTGAGACGTGTGGTTATCTGTGAAATTCTTAATCAGAGTGTTGGAGTTTCAGGCATGTTATGGACAGGCTCCGATAACAGATGTAAATGTAATATTTCCAAGTTCTGGTGAGACTGCCCCGGAGGGCTGGGAAGTTATTAGGAAAACACCGACCGGTCTTGTTGCCGATCTGAACCATGGGAGTCTCCGAACACCTGATTGTTTTTTGTGTATTCGAAGAGGAAGGGACAAACCGGCTTTAGTTGATATTGGTAGATCTGGCTTATCTAGTGTATTAAAACGGTTCTATCAAAATATTATCAATTCATATATTTTAGGTGTCATGTATGAAGGAAAAGAATATTTGATGGAGGATGCAGAAGTAGTAAAAACTAGCTTAGGGGGTTCACCAGCTAATGTTAACAATTCAACATCTCAAACGTTTATAACTTTCAGAAGAGGTATGTGTGATGTTATATAGAAACATAGGCCAAGGGCGAGCTGAGTCGTGTCGAAGTTCAGCTCTAGATAACTGAAAGTTATGCTACGTTGATCATAGTTGATATTCGGGTGGGCCTTAATATAGGCTAATCAAAAAAAAAAGCTCCAAACACTTAACGGAAAAAGGGACTAAAAAATAAAATAATAAATTTAAAAAATAAATAGATAATTAATAATAAAGCAGCTCCATGTCATTGTGTATGCTAATATTTCCTCCTGATCTTATTCCACTTTCTGGGAGTATTACTTCTAACACAGCATTAAAAAAAGTACTGTAGACAGGACCACCTTCTTCCAAACCCTTTCTCGCTTTGAATTTTTCTGTGGAAGGGCACCCCTCCACCGCTAGTGTATTCTATTTTTCTCTTAGAGCCACATTTGTCATTTGAATGATCTTCCGCGGGACTTGGAGCACGTTCAATGCTTGGTAGAACTTCGTCCTTATGACTGAATCATAGGCTTGTTTGAAGTCGATGAACAATAATTTCAAGTTAAGTATGTATTCGTATGTATTGTTTTAGATCATTTTTAGGATGAAGACCTGATCAATAGTGGATCTGTCTTTTTAAATCCTCTTTGGTATTCTCTCACTTGTCCATTTACATATATTTCAGGTATGCTTCTTATAGCTCTTACAATAATCTTATAGGCTACATCAAGTAATGTGATTCCTCTGTGATTTAAGCATTCTGTTTTATTACCTTTCTTATATATGAGACATATGGCCTCCCTCCAACTGTCTCGCATTTTTCCTCCCATATCCGTTTTATCAGTCCAAGTAACCTTGCAAATAATGTTTTTCCTACTTGTTTAACTCTTTCATTGCGGCACGCTTTTTGTTGCAGTGTCTTGCTGCGAAGCTCAGCGGCTAGAAACGTTAGGGCTAGTGGGTTCTCGCATGGTACGTCTATACAGTAGTGTTCCATTCAAATTAATCTGCTTTAATTAATTAAAACATTTGGGAAACATCTGCGTTTATAGACGTTTCCCGCATGTCAATTGCCACTTTCTGCAGCGGCTCTGAACGGTTCGCGCTGTGAAAGGGTTAATTATCTCCACTGTTATGCCATTGAGTCCTGTGTTTTTATTGTTTTTCAGGTCCTTTATTTATGATCCCTTTTAATTTCTTCTTCAGAAGGGACTTCCACTATCTGATCCCACACATTCTTGTTCTGACCCCCCCGCGCAATCGTTCTGACGATATCACAAGGATTTATCGCTCGGTCCCCGTATTTCAATTGATATTGACCGGTCAGGCAGCGTAAAGCGTTCCCCCATTTCAACGGTTCACAGACTCGTTCTTATGTGCCTTATCTACGTTAGCACTTTTTGCTATATTTTACTGATAACTAATTTTTTAAGGAAAAATTTATTTCTACTTTATAAGCACTCAGTTCAAGAATAAATAATAAAAAAAAATAATACCACGGAGCTCCGCATACGTCTTGTCCGCTCGATATGAAACCACGAACATGAAAAAATAAATAAAATACATAGTTAAAAAACATACGAATAAAAATATATAAATTTAACAAATAAATAAAATAAAATAAATTTTAAAAAATCATATAGTTGAATATATTTTTTTAGGATTACCTACAATGCCTTGCAATACCCTAGTTGTAACGGATATATGTGTGGTAATAGCAAGTAAAGGAGAATCGCCTCCCCATGCATTCTGTTGTATCAGCAAAAATCTAAATAAGGGTATAGTAGGTTCTGATGTGTTTCTTTGTTATAAGAAATCTGTGAATAGGGCAAAGCTGTTAACATATAAACCTGACGTATTAGCGAGGTAAGTTTTAGTGTTAACTATTTTTATTATATAAATGAAAGGGTTTTTGTTATATACATTCATTTTTTGAAAACCACTAGGATAATTGAAAAGTTTGTAGAGCGAAACTTATAGAGCAGTAAAAACTATATAATCTATATTTTGAAGTTTCATCCTTCATATGAATATACGTGAAGTTTCAAATAGATCTGTCAATTAATTTGTACAAAAACAGCAGCTTAAAGTAAACATATATTTTTTAAATGGAAAATATTGAAAGTCGTGTAGTGATTAAGTTATTTGTAAAAAAAGTTTAAAGGCAATGGAAATTCAAAGTGAAATGGTAATGTATTTGGGGAGTCTGCTCCTTCAAAAACAATGGTTTGTAAATGGACAGGTGAGCAGATGCAACGTGGCCTTACAAGCCTGGATGATAATCCTCGTTTTGGACGTCCAACAAATAATTAATTCTATACATGATATGGTTATAGATGACAGACAATTAACTTCATAACTTCAACAGGTCATAGACATCTCAACTGAACGGGTGTTTTATATTTTGAAAAAGGAATTGAGAAAGCTATGGGCAAGATGGATGCATTTGTTAAATTCTAATCAAAAACGCCTTTTTCAGGGATCTTTTTCGAAAAATTGGATGAGACTTGGGTTTACACACTATGATCCTGAACTGCAACAACAAACCGCAGAGTGGACTGAGCCCGGTTGTACAGCTCCGAAGAAGCCAAAGTGGTCAAAATCGACCAAAGATTATAGCATCAATTTTTTTGGAATGCAAAAGGCATTTTGTTAGTTGATTAGCTACAAACCGGTAAAACAATAACAGGAAAGTATTACTCAAACCTTTAGGACTAATTGGATGCAAAAATTCCTGAGAAAAGACCTGGTTTAGCGAAGAAAAAAATAATTTTTTCTCGGGACAATGCACCGGCTCACAGAGGTGTTCTTGCAATGGCCAAATTGAAGGCGTTACACTACGAATTGTTGGAGCATCCACCATATTCATCAGATCTGGTATCCTCTGTCTTTCATCTGTTCCCGAACCTCAAAAAAATCGTACCTGGCAAACGTTTTTCATCAAATAAAGAAGTTATAGCAGCCGTAGATGAGCATTTTTAAAGACTTCCAGAAATTCGCTTTAGAGATGTAATAAATGAATTGGAGAACCGCTGGAAAAAAACCTATTGAGCTTAAGGGAGAATATACTGAAGAATAGTCATTTTTCAACTATAAACTTGTTTTATCATTTCCGCTACGCGAACTTTTCATTAGTCTAGTATGTACTTTTACTTGAGATATTCTCCAGTAACATTATTTTGTTTTATTTTTTAACCTGACCTGATCTGATCAGCCAAAAGCTGCACTTTACAAAATTGGGGGTAATACAATGAAAATTCAATAATATTGGTCATCAACATCCCACTTGAAGCTCAACAGTTTTTGCCGGGTCCTGATTGAAACGTGTGGTCGTGCATTGTCATGATCCTTTCTTGGTTGCTAATTCTGGCCGTTTTTCTTCAATGGCTACCTTTAACCGAGCTAATTGTGAATAGTAAAGGTCAGTGTTGATGGTTTGGCTGCGTGGGAGAAGCCCAAAGTGTATGAGGCCCTTCCAATCTCACCAAAGCATAATTTTCTTCCAATAAAGTGCGTCTTTCGCCGTACTTAAATTTCCTGGCATCCCCCCATAACCTTTTCTTTGCACATTGTTGTACACAATCCACTTTTTCGCTTCAGAATATTTTTCAGATTGCACGAAGAATTTCGGTCCAGCAGATTTCGCTTAATAAGTTCGTGAGGGACCCACACATCGTATTGCTAGATGTACCCATTTTTTTTCAGATGATCAAAAACGGTTATTTTTTAATTTATTTAATACCTCACGGACCGTGGTGTGTGTATTTTAGGCTATTATAGTCCTTTATTTCCTAAACGTCAATGCTTGAAGGATGGCCAGAGCGGTGCCGGTCTTCCAAGTCAAAATCTCCGACCTGATCCAACTAAACCACTCTTGCATCGTGGTCTCTCTCAACAGAACCCTCTGGGGTATACAGTACATATCTTGTTATTTTTGTTTGGACAACGTTTTTGTCCTTTTTGAAGTAAAAAAATATGTAGCGTAAATGCAAGTTATCGACCAACATTAATAATTTGAATGAACTAAAACTGAATGTCAGTACCAGGTGTGGCGGTTAATGATTCTTTTTTTTTAAGAGATGGTGCTGGAAGCAAGGGTCTAATTTCTTGTGTCGTTTTGTTGCTACGACAGTGCTATTCAAAACGCCATTGATGTTTAAACGATTTCAAGTTAGCGTCATATTTTTGTCATGAACTAACGTTTTATTTCAGGTATCCAATTTGTGACATTCAAGAGTTTCCCTTTCCAAATTCAGTTCCATTATTTTGCCTTCCAATGGGCGCCACACTGGAATTGTGGCCAAGGCAAGCGAGCAGGCCCAAACCAGTATTCAGTAATTTTGTGTTAACAGTGTCAGATGCCAAACACAAAGTTTACGGATCGGCATTGACCTTTTACGAAAGATACGCTGTTGAAAATATAACTGATGAACAAAAAAAACTTTTAGGTAATGAATCAAGCAAAAGTAGCCTGTCATTTGTTAATATGTTCTTCAACAGGCTTTCTTCAAGAAGATACTGATGATGTGTTACATGTAAATAAAAGTATATGTCTTTTAAGTCACTGGCCTTTCTCAGAAGAGTTTCAATATTGGCTGTACTATCTCTATGTAAGAAATATGTTATTGTTTATTTAAGCTGGGTCAGTTATAATTTTGTTTAATTATAGGAAACTGTGGCAGAAGGTACACCTACTACAGTACCTGTTGAACGATACATAATACAATTACTGGATGAAGTTCCATTTCCATCACCCCGAACTCTACTACAACTCTCTGGTGAATATCAGGAGAAGAGGGTGATATTTATACAGCCAGAGGATCTACCATTACCACGAAGTGCCGCAAGTTTCAAACAGCTCTTGGTCAATTTGGGATCGGAAAACTGCCTACAGGTATTACGTTTTTCAACATTTCATTAATAATTTCACAATCTTCTATTTTTTTGTGGTTTGACAACCCATCAAGGGCTTTGTCTCTGTTTCCTTTGTATCTAAGTCTCTTTAACATAAAAAGTGACCTCCTGTTCCTATAATCTCTATATCTAGTTAAAGGGGAGTGCTGTCTTTTGTATCAGTGTTTTCTTGACTCTTTTATTACCCTTGCAGCTTCGTTTTCATTCCGTTATATCTGTCTCTCACAGGTCCTTCCTCAAATTTTCAAAAAACGCGAAAACATTGATTTGTTCAAGGGCTTCTTCAGGGGCTCTCCCCATTTCGGAGTTTACCAATCATATGGGTATTTTTGAAGCATCCAATCTGAAAAGTTGTAGGAATATTCACTATCGTTTCAGTATACATTTTTAGAACCTTTCTTTTTGCATCCAGGAGTTACCCCGTCTTTCAATACTTGTCCTTCCTTGGATTTTCCGGGAATTTGTGCTTTTCAGTTCGCATTACGTGGCCCGAATATTCAATTTTCCTTCTTTTGATGGTCATTTGAATTTTTAGATCTTTATTCATTCTACTCCCTTCCTTCTTCCGCATCAATGCACCGCTGGGCACGTTCAACCAATACTAGTATAGATTTTTTATGTCGTTTTTCGGAATCGCCTCAATGAGCCTCGTTACGCCTTCTTGAACTTGCGTAACAATGTCATAAAACGTTCCTTACATGGCCAGTTTTAGTTTCGGGAACAGGAAATAGTCACACGAAGATAAATTTGTGGCGGGATGGCCCTGTGAGAACAAATCGAAGACAGACTTTCCAATTGTTTAAATCCTTTATCAAAATTTCGTAAATCATGTATTTGGTCATATATAATTCCTGTGCCATCCATCTTACAATCGAATTGGTATCGTAGGCTATCATTTCACGTACTTTTTCCACCAACTCATCAGGATATTTGTTTTTTGGCCGCCCTGGTTTGGGTCGTCTTCTAAAGCATCATGACCGTCCTGGAATCGCTTTTACCATTCGAATACACGTATACGGAATAAGCAATCATCACCATAAATTTTTTATCAATTTAAATGTTTCTGTAAAAGTTTTACCGACCTTGAAACCAAATTTAATATTATCTTTGTTTCATCGTGTTTTTGTCGCGAGATGGCAAAAGGTATTGTCAGTTTAAGCGCTATAATTTAACAATCCGGTGATCGATTTAGTGATGGCGATCTCGTTTTATAGAGGAGATATACAGCTTTCATATTATATATTGATTCTATAGATGGTGTTAGTAATTTTCTTTTGATTAAAAGTTTCGTTATTTTTTACATATTTTGTAATAATTTAAAAAAAACAAGTTTAATTTGGGAGAAAGGTAAGAAATGTTTTATTCGAAGTATGCATCATCTCTAGTTTTTTGACCTCATTTTTCCCATTTTTCGGGTAATTTGTGGATACCCTGCCAGAAAAACCGTATGTTTTTTGAGGTGGTCCAGTCATCAATCCATTTTTCGATATCTCCGTAATTACTAAAGCATTTCATGAAAAGTGTGACATCGATGAAAACAAGTCGTAGTCGGAAGAAGACAAGTCTGGTGAGTACGGCTGATGGGGCAAAAGTTCCCAGCCAAATGCAGAAATGGTGTCATTGATTGCTTTCGCTGTGTATAATGGAGCGTTGTTGGGCTACAAAATTACTTTTCCGTGTCTTGTAGCTCATTCTGGTAGCGAACGGTATTAACTGTATCACCTGGTTTCAAAAGCTCATAGTACCCGATAGCCTTTTGATCCCACCAAATGCACAGTATTGTCTTCTTTCCAAAACGATTCGGTCTTACCATCGATATTGTTGGTTGTCTTGGGTCAACCCATGATGTTCTGCATTTTAGGTTCTCGAAATATATCTATTTGTCGTCTCAGTCGCGATCCCGTGCAAAAAATTCTTTCTGTCATGCCGAGAAAGCAAAAATTCGCACATTCGTTTTTCGCTTTTCCATATGTCTGTCATTCAGCATCAGTAACGTTTTGATATCACACCTAGTATTCCTATTTATCCGTTTTTTCTTTGATATGATCATAAACTTTGTCTTCCATTGTGACACTCCATCACATCCATTGTGAGACCACTCTCTTCGCTAGTCACAATCACCTTATTTATAATATTTTGCAGATCTAGAGTATTTTTCTTCCGTCATTGCTTCCCTCTTGATGCCTCAGAATATATATTAAATAACATCGGCGACAGCACACAACTCAGCTTAACTCCTCTTTTAATACGTATTTGAATATTCAGAGAATACTCAATATGAAATTATCAATGTCATTCTCAATGTCTCGTTTAACTCTCGCGTATTAAACACCATGCGGTGCCAATTGTTGCCAATTGTTCTGGATTTCCCGATCGCCTCCACACTTTTGTTCTTCGTGTATTTAAAGCCAGTCCAAATCGAGTCTCATTAGTAAACAAAACAGGAACCCACTTACGCCAGTATATTGACTGAACTATATGAATGCGATTTTCTTTGGATAACGCAAGCACTTTTAGTTTTTCGGGCAGGAAGTCTGACCTCATGAAGTCTATTTCTAATGGTTTGCTTACTAATTTCTCCTTGATGTTACGCAGCCGATTTGCTAATTTCGATGCTGTAGTATTAAACTTCCGTAAATTCGAAGAAAACGGTCTTGAAAACTGATTAGTACGGCCCGTATTCCGTTCAGCCACGTCAGCTGTTTCTTAAAATCTGAACTACATAGGATTAATTACTTCTGTGAGCATTGTGGGCTTCAGCAACTGTACTTCGAATGATTCCCATTGCACATAATTGAATATCATGATCTAAATGATGTCTCGGCGAAACAAAAACCCATAAACATATTGAATCGACACTAATCGACTAATTTCAAGTGCAATAGAAATAAGGACACACTGTTTACTACTTAACAATGTCATTCATTGTACGATTAGAATCATACAAAAGTACAAGAATTAATACATTAATTTTCTGGTAGGTTTTGCTATTGGCTTTGACTGAACAGAAAATTCTAATTCATTCGTTAAGACCCGACGTTCTGACTTCAGTTGCTGAGGCTGTGAGTTCCTTACTGTTTCCGTTCAAGTGGCAGTGCCCTTATATTCCATTGTGTCCATTAGGTAAGTTTTCAAAAATTACTTTTAATGTAGATATTTTATTAGATTGCATCACTTAGTTACAGCAATTATAATTAAATACTTAAATAGTTGTTATTGATGGTACACAGTAGTAGTTAACCTAATTGTAGCAGCTCTCTAGAGCAGCTGTGTAAGGAGGTACATTCGGTGTTAAAGGTACCCGGAATTTCCCATTTACAAAGCCCGCGTAAAATATTATTTCATTTTCTTTATTTAGACAGCACTGTGCCTAGTATGATGTCCTATTTGAGCGCGATAGGTCAACTAGTTTGTTTACATCAGCTGGTTTTGTTAGTCTTCAAGTATATGTTGCACTTTAACTATGAATAAAAATATCGGACAAAGGGTTTCCGTTAAATTTTGTATGACAAACGAAATTTTGTGTGCCGAATCGCTGAAAATGTTGCAAAAGACCTACGGTGAATCGACCATATCAAAAGCACAAACTTATAAATTGTATAAAGTGTTCAATGAGGACCGGGAAGTGGTAGGTGATTTGCCTCGTTATGGTTGACCTTCAACATCTATGAACCACGAAAACATCAATAAAAATCAAGAAGTGAACATCCTTTAAGTTTGTTCATTACGTTATGACTGATATTTTGAATATAAAATGCGTCGCCACACCACTGGTTCCGAAAGAGCTCAATTTTGTGCCAAAGTTTTTAGCCAAAAACTCACCGAACGTCATCGACCGAGCATTCGCCCCATGTGGCCCCGTATGACATTTTTCCTGTTTCCAAAGTTAAAATTACCAGTTCGAGGAAGAAGTTTTAATCAATTGAGGAAAGCCATAAGGTATATCCACACTTGTTCCATAACTTTTAGTCGTCAAGACGCATGCATCTGTTGAAAGGTTAGACGCATGCGTTGTTAAACGAGAGGCATGCAAGGACACACGTGAAAATCATGACGCAGGAGGAGATGCAGCATCGACGCACCGACTCTCAACCATGTTAGGTATCTTGAGCTTTCGCTTTCAACTTTTTTACAAATTTAAAATTAATTAGTTTAATTTTGTTAAATTAAATAAATATATTAAATTATAAAAGGTGTGCAAATAAGTTTCCACCGTTTGACAAAAGATGGCCCCACTAGAAGGTTATATTGAAATTGTCAGATGTAAAACGTAATATCGTAAGTCTGGTCATCTGGTAACAACATAATCTTAAAGTATTAGTGAGTCCGTGTTAGCATTACATAATATATTTTGTGCAAAAATGTCTAAGTTTTGTGCTTAATAAGCGTCATTTGCGGGAACTTGGAACTTGATTTACTTCTTTAATTTGAAGAAATCTGCCACTGAGGGGGCATCGATTGCTTGTAGAAGCATATGGTGAGGCTGCTTTAAATAAGATAAGTTGTAGTGAGTGGTTTCAAAAGTTTAAAAACGGGGAGTTTGACGTGGAAGACAAAGAACGCAGTAGAAGGCCGAAAATGTACAAAGACATGGAAATGTAAGTATTTTTGGAAGAAGATTCATCCCTAATACATCACCTGGCATAGACGGCATCTCCGCGGAATTAATTTAAAAAAAACAGCTTTTCCAACTAATCTGACTAATATAGGAAAAATAGGGATGCGCCAAGAATGAACAAAGACCATTATCTTGTCCTGTCAAAAAGAAAGGAGATCCGCTGCTCTGTGAAAATTACAGAATTTTGTATCACATACGAAGGTTGCTATTTATGTATCCGGACTAGGCAACAATGGTGTTGCTAGGCACCATCTGACAAATACACGTACGTCGTAAAGTTTGACATTGTTGACTGAATACGTACTCGGAACATTTTGTCATACAGACGCTATTTGTGTCATCTCAGTTAAAAACGGGAATTAACTCGTGAGAATTTTCGTGCGATGATTTACTACGACTTTCAACATGGATTATCTCCACATCAGTGTCGATCAACTCACTTCAACTTTTGGCGATGATGCACCATCTAAAACCACTGTGTATCACGGGTTTAGCGAATTCAATCTTGGCTCTCGTTCGCTCACGGACGAATTTAAAGAAGGTCGCTAAAAAACATCGATACTGTACGCGAACTGATAAAGCAAGATCGTCATGTGACATACCGTGAGAAGAGGTATCTCTGGGCATTAGTATGACAAGCATACACAAGATTTTACATGAACATTTAGCCGTAAAAAAGATATGTGCGCGTTGTATTCCGCATAATTTAACAACCGCTTAAAAAGTGCAAAGAAATGCTCGAAAAATACCATAGTGTTGCGTCAAAAACCGTGTATAACATCTACAGAGGTGACGAATCGTGGATCTATGCGTATGAGCCCGAATGTAAATGCATTCAACTGTATGGGTCTTTCAAAATGAGCTAAATATAACAAAACTTGAGGATGGTTGGGGCATTTTCTTGATGGAAATTCATACTAAATTGTATAAATAAAACAAATTTATCTAATTTCCACTTATTTTTATCTAAAACATAACGCGTTTCGCTAAACTGTTGCGTCTTTGGATGGTTGACAAAGAACCTAGAATTAAGAACATAGAACCTCAACCTAATTACTCATGCATTTCAAAAAAGCATACGATAGCATAAACAGGGATGCTCTCTAGATGCTAAGCGATTTTGAAGTACCTGAAAAACTTATTAATCTAATCAAGATGGCGATACTAGGATTAGTAAATCAAATAAGCATTGCAGGACAACTTACTGATGAATTTCAAGCATCTATTGCATTGTGGCAGGGAACGTATTGGCAACCAGACTTTTTAACCTTTCCCTTGAAAAGCTTATAAGGGATTTGGGAATTGATCGAAATGGCTCATTGATACTAAAATCTGTACAGCTAATTGAATTTGCAGTAAGAACACTACAAGATGTGGGGCAAGTACAAAAAGAATGCCATATAAATTGGTTTACAGGTAAACCAAACAAAAAGTAAATTTATGGCAGCGAAAACCTATAGAAGAATTGGGCAGAATTTCACAATTAAGAACATGAACATCGGGTAGTAAGAAAGTTCACTTATCTGAGACTAATTTACAATGAACAAAACCACCTTACTAATATCGTAAGTCATTGAATCACAGCTGATAACAGGGTATATTATGGATATAACAATTTAATAACAAGAGTGTCCAAATTAAGAACCTATAGAATAATGGATAAGACCGATTGTAACCTACGGATGGCAAGTTTGGACATTGGCAAAAAAGACGAGGAGCTGTTACTCAGAATTGAAAGAAAAATATTAAGAAGACTTTTTAGCCCAGTTCGTGGAAAATGAATGGAGAATCAGATACAGTCACGAAATTAAGGAGATGTATAAAGATATGGACATAATAGAACATAATATTCCTAAAGTTAAGGTGGACAGGGTATGTTATGCGCATGAGCGAGAAATGGGGGGAGGCAAAAGAAGGGCCGACCGAAACAAAGGTGATCTGAGAACATACAAAAGAATTCAATGGCCTTTTCGGGAGTTCGGAACTGGAGGAGCTTAGCAAAAGACAGAACTGAATGGAAGAAAAGGCTTTGAGAGGAAGCGGTTCGAAGAAGAGTTGGCTAGGGCTCACAAGGGCTGTTGCGCCAGATATTTTTCCATCTAATAGTGGTAGGATTAAAACATTTCTGTACCATATGCTGTAGTTAGTTCATACTATTTGTTTCTTACTTGAAATGTAGATAAATTAATATAACGTTTTTTTACAGGTTTAGTAGAAGTTTTGCATGCACCACTACCGTTTCTCATCGGTGTCGATTCTCGATTTTTCGACCTATACGATCCGCCTTTCGATGTTAGTTGTATAGACTTAGATACAAACATTATTACAGTAAGAGCTGCAATAGTTAATTTTTCTTTAATCTATTTAAATTATTATACTTATTCGAGGTGTCTGAAACTCAAAGATCAAATTTAAACACCAAACTATTACCGAAAAGAGCTGCAAAACAACTCAAATCCACCCTGGAGATTCTACATAATAAACTGAAAAAAATGTCTCATAATAATAATGACGTGACCGGCTTTGATAACATCGAAGCGGCATTCAAGAAGAAGAAAAAAGAACAGTCGGAGGAATTGGAAATCCAAGAGGCATTTTTGAAATTCATGGTTAATATTCTCAAGGGTTATCGATCGTATCTTAAACCCATTACCAAGGCTCCCACAGTTGGTACCACAGATACGAGAGCCCTGTTTCAGTTAACCGACTTTTTGAAAAGTCGAGATAAAAACCACACCAAGTTTTTCAGTTTGGTGACGAAAACTCAGATGTTTATCAGGTTAGTTACAATTAAACTATATGTGATGTAAAAAAAATGTAAATGAAGTAATGGGACCGATGGCGTAGCGATCCAAAGTCCCCTACACCTTTGGAAGGGAGGTAGCCAACTTCTTATGCGTCTTTAGTACGAGTTCGATATCCCTAGAGTCACTTGGTGGTTCCGTAATAATTCATTTCGTGCACCGGATTTTTCTAATATGCTTTTGTTCATTTATTTACTTATTCTGACTTTTAAGACCGTGATGATGGTGTGTGCCAGTTTGGATTCTAGCGCTTTGTTTCCGGGTCGTATTCAAAATAAATTCAGAAAATTCAAGACTCCTCACCAGTAATGACACGTCGAGAAAATGAGAATTATTTTCAATCCGTCTCAAAAAGCAAAGATTTGTGCTAAGCTACGAGGTTCATCTTCAATCGAGTCTCGGCCTTCTGAGAATGCCTTAAACCACCTGAAAACTGATGCGCTTGACAAAACATTGTTGCCACAGGCCTGTTGAAGTTTTACAAAGGTTTCAGAACACAGTAGAAAATCCGGATACCCTGCAATCTTCAACCGAAGTTTTGGATTCGATTCTCAGAAGTGTATTTGAGAATCCTTCCTACATTACACTCAGGAATCCGTTTTCAGTAAATATTACGGGTATCCATAACTAATATCGTTTTTTGATACTATACAACATTTATTTTAGCTATGGGTTAATACAGTCTGATCTACAATATAATTTCCATCGTTATTGATAATCTTAGCCCATCTGACACACTTTCTATCTCGTTTTTGTAAAACGAGACTGATTTTCCATAGGTCTAAAATAATGGTAATTTGATGGTAGACAATCAGGTTCCCAGTTCTAACTTTTTGATTTTTTCTCGGGTGAATCTAGTACTATGAGGTTTTGTGTTGTCACGCTGCAGAATAACATCATTTTGATTAATCAGTTTCAGTTTTTCAATCAAAAATATGTTTAGTCTTATCAATCTGCAATAATAATCAGCGCTTATCGTTTGGTTAGGCTTCAGAACCTCATAGTGAATAATTTCTGTAATATTGGCGTATCATACTGACAGTAACACTTTTTTTGTGTAAAGACCTGGTTTTGGAATGGACAAAGGTGGTTGTCCTGATGTTAACCGTTGTTTTTTCTGGTGCGGGTTGCTGTATAAAATCCGCTTTTCTCTGTACAGAATATTTGCCTAACCTGGACAAAAGTGATAATAAAGTACCCGGTTACAAGTTGAATTTTGTGTTCAACTGAAAGATCATATGGTACCCACAGTCCTTCTCTTTGCACTTTATTTAGTTGTTTTAAATATATTGTAGGGCAATAACCAATTCTTAGATGATTTGTTTGTGACCTTGTTTTGTTTCAACCAACAACAGATCCTTACAAAAAACAACTACTTCTTCTAGATTTTATACCATCAAAACGATTAAAATCAAAGAACCGGAATAAAAAAGCATTAATGACATTATACTTTTAATACTCATAAAGCATCAAATGTCTAATACGGAGCGTATCCACACTTGGCTCTTCCTCCATTCGCTAATTTGTTAGTTCACCAAAATTTTTGCGATAAGTACGCTGGCCACGTAGCGCGATCTCTAAAACGATGGCCCGATGACATCGGCAGCTAGTGTAGAAGCAAATTCGAGTGCCGTAAGAAATTGAGAAAAAAAGTACCGGGCCTTTCAAATTGAGCAGTTTTTTTTAATTCATGAATAATATAGAGATGGCGTTGTAGATTTGCCTAGATCACAAGTATAATGTATGACATTTATAAAAATGGAGTGGTACACAATATAACAAAGCGTTAAAATTGTTGAATTATTTTATGAAAATTGGCGTTCAGTGAAAAATGCTTTTAGAAAATTATGTGATATTTACGGTTTGCATACTCATTCATCTGAAATCAATCGAATTGTTCAAAAAATCTAAGAAACTAGTTCCGTGATAAAAGAAGAGCAATATATAGTCGAAGTGGTCGTTCACAAGAGCTATCAAAATGCAAAGAACTGTCAAATATGTATCACGTAGGCACATACCCAGGGGTTGCAGAACTGAGTTTGTGCCTGGTCTGATTGGAGACAAAAAGAGAAAGGTGTGTAAAGTGCTGTGGAAAGTACTTCCAAACGTAAACAGCAACAAGCTAACCCACGCCATCCGCTGTTTAACAAAGCTGCTGCACAGCCCAGACTAAAGTTGCGAAACAGTTTCGTGATATCCGTGCGACCTCTGGTTTTTTGTGCATATTCTGCCAAACTTTAAATGTGGCGTGAGTCCTTGACATAAGAAGATCAAGAATTGGAAATCCTTCAAGAGAGTACGTTTCAACTGGTTCAGGCGAGTGCTGGACTACCTGGAAAAACCTTAATAGACTACAGACCCACTCTGGCAGATGTAACGCAAACCTGCTGAGATGGGGATATCAAACTTGTGCTCTTGTAGGCGAACCCAGACCATCAGTCATTTGTTGGTGTGGCCAGACTTACCAGCCCCCTGCACCACCTGGTGCACTGGGCTGGTCTTCCGAAATGGTCTTGGTCTGGTCTTCAATGGTCCGGACTGGTCTTCAGAATTCACCTGAATTCTGGTCTTCCGAAATATGATCATCCAGCTGCCCTATGGGTAATCACTGGTTGTGTGTGCACATTGTTTCTATATCATAATCTCTTACTTGTGCTCTGACTGTATTTGCTTACATGCTCTGCTGCTATTGTTGGGTGATTTGTTTTTTTTTTGTTTATTCTATTTGTAATATTTGACGGGCTGGACACGAATAAATAAATAACCAGAGCATATTGATTTGGTATGTAAAAGTGTTGCTGAAGACCAAGAAATTTCCATTAGTCGACGTTCACAACAATTTGGACTCGATGAATACCCAACGTGGAGAATTTTATGAAATGATTTAGCTCTGAAGGTTCAAATAACACAGGATCTAAAACTATTGGATCATTGGATCAAAGAATAAACAGATGATTTTTCTCAAAAAATTATCTTTTTAGATGATTCATGAGAAACCTTTACATCCTAAACGAGTCACTGTTTGGTGTGCATTATAGTCAGGAGGTGTAATTGGTCAATATTTATTCCAGAATGCTGCTGGTGAAGCTGTAACTGTGAATGGTGTTCGATATCGTGAGATGATAACTGGATTTTTGTGGACTGAATTGAATAATATTAATCTGGAGGATATGTGGTTCCAACAAGATGGTGCAACATCTTACCATACTAATAGAATAATTGATTTATTGAGAGAAACATTTCCTGGACGAGTTATTGCAAGAAACGTTATGTGATGATAACAGGCCACCAAGATCATGTGATTTGACACTGTTGGACTATTTTCCTTGAGGTTATGCGAAAAGCCAAGTTTATTAAAACAATCCACAATGAATTCCTGAACTAATGGATGAAATTATTAGAATCATTGGTGAGATAGAGCCACTGTTATGTCAAAATGTCATCCAAAATTTTGACAAAAGAGTGGACGTCTGTGGAGCTGCAAGAGATGGTCATTTGGTCGAATGTCATACACTATGCTTCAATTATCAATAAAAATTATTGATTGATTTGTCCGTTACTTTGTGATAGTTCCTTTTTAAAAAAGGTTCATTTTTTATGAATAGTTCATTTTTTATCAATAAAAAGTTTTTTGAAATCAACGCAAATTCGGTGTTTTATTCAAAAATTAAAAAAAAGCGCTTAATTGGAAAGATCACACCGCGTCACACTAGCGACGTCGAGCGCGGTTAATACATGGACTGCAATTTATTTTTTGCGATTCCTGTAACTGTTAGATATATTCAATCGGAGGTTTCTTGTGATATGCCAATTGAATACTTCGATGTCTTGATTGAAGCATCAATAATCACTTCATTCACTGAAAGTGACCATTTTGGCGTTTATACCAGCGAATAGCAGAGTAATTAGATACTAGATTAAAGAAATGTTAGCGATGCCATTGTATACATTTCAATGTTATTTTTAAAAAATCCCGTGTTTTTCTTTTTTTTTTAATTCGCATTTATTTTCGTATCGTCAGTGTTTTAGTCTTTTACTAATTAATAAGATGTTACAAAATAATTTGCGTTTTTACTGCAACGACAGTTCAGGAGGGATGCTTCTACAGCTCTTTGGCACCATTCTTCTGCCTCGCAAATGCCGGTTAGCGATAGTGTGGAATACTCCTAATTCCCTTGAAACTTTCCTAATGCAGATTCAAAGCTGCTCTTAAATTGTCAGCATTGAGAGCGGAGTTCCCTATCTTTAAAACGCATCTCTCCCTTCCGGAGCTTTTTGGACCAGAGCTCAGCGGTGTTGATTGAGTCCATACTTTTCTACTTATACAAAATCTCACGAGCGGCATCAGTTGCTTTGAATGCTTTTTGTTTAAAAATACGTTACGAAAAATTTACGAGAATTAAAAAAAAAACAAAAAATTTTGCGACTTAACCTTTATACAGACCCTTGATAATAGAAACATGACCACAGATGTCTGGCAATTTTTACCCGTCATCTTTTAGCAGCAAATAATAATCACATTAAATAATAATAAAGTGCTCCTTATTTTTAAACTTATTTCTGAAGTTATTAAATTATTTAAAACCTTACTACCATAGCAGATTTAATAAAACAATACAATTTTTCGACGATTATATAATACAATGTAACATTTTTGTTTTATTTTGACATACAAGTATTATTGCTATTCAGTACAAGTTAAAATTAAACATAAACTTATTCGAACAAAAGAACTCAAAAACCAAACCTTAAGATTACAAAAAAAATTAGTAGAACAAAACATAAACTTTGGTGAAAAAAAGCTGCAAGGCCTCAAATTTGACTAGTTTTTAGTTGGCGAATTATTTGCAAATTCTTTCGGTGCATTGCAAATATATAGGAATTTTGCAAATGTTACAAATGTGTTTTTCTTTTCTTTGCTGGACATCGTTTACATGCTGTTCCCGCAACCATCCACCGCCTTCACCTGGATCTTCATCATTCAATTTGAAAATACTCTTTATGCACAGTTTAACTTCATGGCCAACATTCATGTTATAAAACCTTGCGTTTCATTTGAGTAGCTACAATTGCATACCCAGTTGTTTTCCGAAGTCGTAACGATCCATCTTTTTATTATCTCGGTATGATTGATGAGATATAATGAATTGACAGATGTCAATCATTCTATCTATTTGTCTATCATTCTAAAAAAAAAAAAACCGCCATCGGCCACTGGCAGGTTCTACGACTGGAAGAATAGGCACTACATTTTTGATCCAGGCTGTCAACATCTCCTTTGGTCAGATTTTAATATTGAATTATTTCTGGCTTACCATTATCATCATTATTTTTATTGTGGTGTATGGAAAAGATTAACAACACCACCTTATTATTTTTTGGAACATTTGACAACAACGTTGTGTCATTAATGAATCCATACTGTGAAAAGCCAACAACTTTTTTTTTTGTTCAGCAGAAATGATTTCTCCTTTATTTTTTTCAGTGTACCCACGAATGTAAGTTTATTTGCTTTTAATAAATTTACCAGTTCTACTGATGAGAACCAATTATTACCAGTAATATTCCTATTTATATTATAAATGGACCTGGCAAGTCGAAGCATGGCTTGTGTTGGCTTAGAGTATTTCCTTTCTTTTTGACTCAAATCATACTCATCTGATTCTCTTCTACAATATATAGAGGCATTTAATAGGTAGCTTGTCCTAGCATCAGTTAACGCAATAATCTTTAGTCCATATTTGGCAGGTTTTGCAGGCATGTACATTTTGAAACTGTACCTAGCACGTAACACAACTAACATTGCATCTATGCATGCATTTTCTTCTAAGGTGTATATTGCTTGGCAGTTCGAAATGACAGCATTAAATATGTCTGATATAGCTACTAGTGTATCTGTTTTCTTTCGTTCATTTTTAGATTCGGCAACATCAAATCGCAGATATGAAAGTATTATGTAAAATCTATTTGCATTCACTACAGCTCTAAAATGTCTTCGTGGTTACATTTAAAAACGCTCTAAATTCTATCAAATCTAGTTTGCGAAGATTTGAATTATTAGCTCTATTTTTCTAATGTAACCTAATTTTCGTCAGCCGTGAATTGGTTGAACTCAGAATCTGGTTAAGAATATCATTATCAAAGAAAACATTTCAAACTTCCCCAGGATTAGCGCTGTGCAACAATATTGTGTTGTAACGTTCTCGTATTCCTTGCTACCGGAGACCACTTGGGCCACTTGAAGCGGTTCTTACCATAAGAGTAGTTGCCATCCAAATTTGCATTACTGTCGTGTTCTGTCTGCTCTTCACTGTTTATTTCTAAATCTGATTCGCTGTCGTGATCTGATAGAATATAATCACCATCGGATCCTACAACACTTCCACTAACAGAATCTATCTCTTAAGTACATTTTTCCAGCGTCTCTTCAAACTCTTTGTATATTTCACCTTTTTAGAAGGTCCAGGCATATTGACGAAGCATATTTTTACATACCTGAAAAGTAAAAACTAATTTAGAAGAACAACATAAGAACGTGATAAAATAAATCAATAAATTCATTTAACATAACCAGCACGAAATATTCACGTAAACACAGATCTCCGAAGATACATTTTACCTTTTGTGATTTTGGAACTGCAATAATAACTTTATTTTGAGCTAGACACGCTACACGTGTCTACCGATTTCATTAAGCTGACTGTGCAAAAGGTATACGAGCCTGTGGGTACGTAGGTGGGGGGAGTGAATAAAAATTAGATAGTTAGAAGTGTGCGCCAATAAAATTAACCGCCTATCTGTGCTTAAGGGTAGTCACTCATTTTTACGTTTTTGTTAATAACCGTCGACTGAACATTTCACAGTGGAATTACTTTAATTTCGAAGAGGGAATGATTATCTGTCGTAGCAAACGTTGAAATCAAATTAAACCTCTGAGGAGTGAAGTATTAATCTTTTATTTATAAACAACGGAAAAGACGCAAATACTTTTGTTACACCTTAGTATTAAACCGACCCCACACATTGGCCTACATGGCCATGCCAATGTTTGATTCAACGTTGGATGTTCTTTTACACATCACAAGTCAGTTCGCAAGAAACAGCCAACATCAACATTATCGTCGTGTTAAATATAAAGCACACGGTGTGGCCAATGTGTGGGTGAAAACTTGACAAATGTACAAACCAGTGGCGGCTCGTGGGGTTTTAAAGTGGATGGACCTAGAAGAAAATAGTGCTGCTGAAGATTTTTTATGCATTTCTCTTCACCCCTTTTTACTTTTCGTGCTATTGAAACCCTTACAGGAGTTGAACCTGTGGTGTTTTGCTCTGAAAAATTGTTTATTTTGATAAATGCTAGAGGGGCGGCACCCCAACGCCCTCCCTCACGAGCCGCCACTGGTACCAGCGTACGTCAGTTCCTTTGATGTGGGACACAAAACCGATAACCAATCGGCAATCGGCCAACACAAACGCCAACCTCCTCCAGCGCCTTCACAAGCTTCAATTTTACCATACACACCAACCCGGTGACACTCGCGATATCGCATGGCCAATGTGTAGCGCCGGCTTTAGGCAAATCATTTTATATGATATTTTCATATTATTTTAGGTTTATTGAAGAAAGAAGTTTCGTAGTAGATCAAGGTGATCAAGGTTTAACTTTCTTTGACGACTCTATTGAAAGGCTGAATAATGAAGATTACAATATTAGGCTTATTGAACTAGAATCTGTACATAAAAGTGATAGGACTGTGTTCGTTTTGCCACCAGAAAAAATTAACGAAAGTCAGTATTGTTTATTATAAAATACCAATAACAATATAAAAGTAAACATCTTTTTAGATGATATTTACGAATATTCACATTTTTCTTTAAATCCCTTGTTATTGCAAAGTGGTAAAAGTAAAAACGAGCTGCCATGTTTGTACCAGGCAGTTTTACCTGGATCTCCGATGGCCAGGCGAACAAAACATGAGATCAAAAGTGCCCAAAAACTAGCTAGGTACTCTGTTTATACGGAAAAGTTTTAATTTTTTATACCTCGTCCACCTTGTTTTAGAAAGTACCAGAGATTACCAGATACATGGGCACGGTGTTTATGTGGTACATGCCATACTCTATATTTTATGATTCTTCCTAGCATGTTAAGTTTAAATGTTGGAAAGGAAAAAGCAATTCTTCAACAAGCTCATGAATTACTCGTCAAGTATGACATTTTAAAATGTAAACATAATATTTTTATTTTTAATGTTTTCTTTTAGGGCTATATCTTTAAAGCTACCTTGTGATGAAGTATGCTACCGTTTAATGATGCAACTTTGTAGCGAGCACAACAGACCGCTGCTGGCCGTCAATCTTCTAATTTTAATGAAGAAGAACGGTATCCAACCTAATGCTTTAACTTACGGGTGAGCACAATGTGGTTTTCCACAAAAGTTCAATGGAGAATTAATTGTTTGTTTTAGGCTGTACAATAAATGTGTGCTTGAAGCTCAATGGCCAGCCCATTCTGGCTCGAGCCTTTTATGGAACAAATTGAGGAATGTGGTTGTAGGAGTGACACAGTTCAAATTAGCCGCTAAAAGAAAAACTTCTAAGAATTATTTAAGCGCGTCCACTGAAGGAGGTAATATATAGGGTGGTTTTTTTAGTGTGTCCGAACTTTAAATGCAAATAACACAGCAATCAAATTAGATGCCTTGAAATCATTTATTTTATGTGAAATAACATTCAGTGGCCTTAATGCTGGGAAACAATTTCGGACAAATGTCCGCCGCGGCAATTTCTGACAAAGCGCATTCTGTCAATTCAATTTCCGACCCCTTTCAAGCAATTAGCGGCCTTATGTCCGCAACTGTTTAAGTTATGTTGGCTTTCAAGGCAAGAATAGTTGCTGTTTTATCGGCATAGATCAAATATTTGTCGTAACCCGAAAGAAAATAATCTAAAGGCATTAAATCACATGACCGAAGAGGCTAATTAACAGGACCTTTCTTTGACATAATTTTTCTCTAATGACCCCTATCGGCAGTTAGGTTACACTAAAAAATCACCCTTTATTTATTATTTTATTTAACTGAGGTAGCCGATACTTTAAACAATCAATCTAAGATTTATTTAAAATACACTGTGTGTTGAAACAATTGTAATACATACTAGGTAAGTAAATATGAAACCGGAATTTTCGTATAGAAAATTCGCGTTTATTGTATGAAAATGATAAAAAGTATTTCATTCGAAGTATTGGCCAACGCTAGCTATACATTTTTTCCACCTGCCTGATAATTTGTGGATGCCATGCCAAATATGCTCTTGCTCTTTTGAGGTAAAACCAGTTATCCAGCCATTTTCGTACATTTTTTAGAATGAGTGAAACACTCTTCAGCAAGTGCGTGTCCCATCGATGCAAATAAGTAATAATTGAACGGAGCCAAGTCTGGTGAGTAAACGGCATGCGAAAGTATTTACCAACTAAATGACAATAGTTTCCTTCACCAGTTTTGCTGTGTGTGATGGTGCATTATCATGAAGCAAAATTACTTTGTGCTGCCTTTTTTAATATTCTGGCCGTTTTTCACGAACAGCATTTCGCAAGCAGTTTTTCAATTTTCCTGATGTCTATCACCCATTTTTTCATCTTCTGGGTCTTTCCCATGGCTTTCAAACGTATAGAAAAAATGGCTTCTCGGGATACATTTAATTGATCCGCGAGTTGTTGCGTTTGATCATCAACCTCAACCAACAATGCTTACAATTCGCTGTTGTCTTCTTCGGTGGTCTTCCACGTTCTTCGTTTCTCACGTCAAAATCACCACTTTTGAATTTTTGAAACCACTCAAAGTACTGTGATTTACCAAGAGCATGCTCATCATAAGCTTCGACAAGTATTCGATCCGATTCTGCAGCAATTTTCTTCAAAATGGAAACAGAAAATCAATGCTGTTCGCAAATCGTAGCTTCCATGCACAAAATTCGACATGTTCAACGCTATTACAAAGTATGAAACTGTTGTATGAAACTTGTACTGTTGTGAGTGGAAAAGGATTTTCAACTTTCTTTTTTCTTTCCTTTCAATAAGGAAATGGCGCCAGTGACGCGGTTTGACTGTAACTACATTGACAACCTGGGGCCTATGACAAATTACAGTTTCATATTTACAGACCTGGTCTAAGTTTTAAATATAGTCCAAATATATATATATATATATATATATATATATATATATATATATATATATATATATATTATACATATATATATTATATATATATATATATATACTATATATAAATTAAGTAGATATATATATATATATATATATATATATATATATATATACAATTATATTATATATATATATATATATAT
>JARFXV010001784.1:0-61710 GCA_031761425.1 Cosmopolites sordidus | reverse complement strand
CACCCAAATATTTGAATTGAGAGACTCATCTGATGTTACCATATTTTGTTTTTAGAAATGGTGTTCTTAGTCTGTTGCAGGTCACGTATTGTGTCTTTTCAAAGGATATTTGGAGTCCTACCTTTTCTGCTGTTTCTTTTAGGATTTCAATCTGTTTTTGAGCCGTTAATACATCTTGAGCTAAAATTGCTAGATCATCAGCAAATGCCAAACAATCAATTTTGATGTTGGTTCTCCCCAGTTTAATGGGCTGGTCAATATTCAGTGCCGACTTTTTTTCACGCCACTCCCGTATTACTTTTTCTAGAACACAGTTAAATAAGAGTGGCGAGAGTCCATCCCCTTGTCTCACACCAGTTTTAATTTCGAAGGGTTCTGAGATGTCACCCATGAATTTAACTTTTGACCTCGTGTTAGTTAACGTTGCTTTAATAATTGCCAGCGTTTTCAGATCTAGTCCTTGTTCTTTCAAGATTCGGAATAAAGATTCGCGGTCAATAGAATCATATGCTTTTTTGAAATCCACAAATGTACAGACGAGATTTTTATTGTACAGTTTTTGATGTCTTAGAATCAACTTTAGATTCAGGATCTGTTCAGGGCAGGATCTGCCCGGTCGAAAACCTGCCTGATATTCACCAATGTTCGGTTCTAACTGTCCCTGTGCTCTGTCTAGTAGACATTGAGATAGAATCTTGTAACAAACTGGGAGAAGAGATATTCCTCTATAGTTGTTTACACCCGTTCTATCTCCTTTCTTATGTAGTGGATGGATTAGAGCATCTTTCCAGTCTTCCGGAATCCGTTCGGTTCGCCAAACTTCTTGTAGAATTTTGGTTATTTCCTTGATTGTACCTGGACCAGCGGATTTCAAAAGTTTAGCAGTGATTCCATCTTCACCAGAAGCTTTGTTATTTTTAAGCCGCTTGATTTGCCTAAGTATTTCCTCTTCATTCGGTGGTAATCAATCTGGGTTTGTTTGTTTAGGGTTTAGTGTTGGTAATTTGTTTAAGGGTTCAGGACAGTTTAGTATTTGTTCAAAATATTTCGCAAGTTCTTTCCAATTGTCTATATATATATATATATATATATATATATATATATATATATATATATATATATATATATATATATATATATATATATATATATATATATATATATATATATATATATATATATATATATATATATATATATATATATATATATATATATATATTGGAAAATTAGAAATTTTCACTTCTAACGTGTGGTCATAAGCACACACCCATTTTTTTTACAATAATCACAGACATAACACCCGGTGTCGTAGCCAGCGCATTCGCTGTTTTTAAACCATCACGAGAAGGTAATTCCTCTTCTGATTTTTCAGAAATAAAAGTAGCATCACTATCAGAGTCAGTGTTGTTTTCGCGTAGAATCTGTCTTTTAGCACCCTTGCTTTGCATTTTGCTTGCCTTTTCCATACCTTTCCCCTTACTTTTCTCTTTGCCTTTCTCCTTACGCTTCTAGTTTTTCACACACACAGTTTTCCAAGCTTTCTTTTTTCTGCTTCTTGCAGCTTCTTTTTGTAAATTGAACTGGATATAATTTCAGATTTTACTGACTTGATACCTCAATATAGTGCGCGTTTTCTGGATATTAGAACCGAGATATGAAATGGGCTTATAAGGGAACTACTCCGAGAAGGACCTGGAATTACTCGGATAGCGTCTGATAACCAGAAGTTTATTGAAATCCTTGTAGTATTATTTGATTTTAATAACGATGCTCTTAGATTTGGTTGAAGAATTGCATATTGTTCCCGTGTTTATCTGACATTTGCATTTAAGTCGGATTGATCCGGTTCAAGTAATTCTTATGTCATATCAACTGACGATTATTGAGCTTTCAGAAAGATGATCTGATTCCTTAAAAACATACATATTGAATGGATATATTCTACCAACACTGAACCCTTTGGCTGCGATTTCTCCAGTTTGGCATTTGGGATATGTGTTTTCTAACAATTCTGCACTATCGTAAGGTGTTAGTAGTCTATTATTTGCACGCAATCATACACGATTTCTTCACATTTCTTCGCTATAATCGGTCTTAAGGGGACCCATGAAAGATTTGTCCATCGGCTGGATTTTGTGCGTATAATGAGAATGTGGGAGCAATGTTATGGTCACATGATTTTCCTCTAGCTATATCCACGAGATCAGTATTCTTCGTGTGACTGAATTGGCCTTCTAGTAAAAAAAGAACTGGTAAGGCTTCAGTTGGTTTTACATAATCAATGAAACGCTGAAACCACTTCTTCTTCTTCTTGTCCTGGAGGTTAAGTTGACCCGAAGGCCCTGACTTGTATTCACTGAATTTTTTCGGACGTCACGACAATGTCGCTTGTTCGAAGGGTTTTAGCTGCCGTCCTTTAGGCATGGAGGTGATGACCGAAGAGGATGGTCATACTGGGGCAACGGCCGGCAATGAAGCTGCCGTGGCTCTGATTAGCGGATTGTCCGAAAGGGACGCCGTCGCTAGGAATTTGTCCAGGAGTCTGGACTGGAATGTCTGAATCTCTGGTGTGTCAGTTTCCCGATGGATTTGCGCATTCCTTACAAACCATGGGGCACCTACTAATGTGCGAAGAGCACGTGACTGGAACGATTGCAGAATTGCAATCGACGTTGGGGGGAGGTACGGGAACCAGGCCTGAGATCCGTAGGTGAGGACGGATCGGACCATGATTTTATACAGGGTTATTCGGATGTTCAGCGAGAGCTTACTTTTGCCGTTCATTAGGGGGTAAAGCAGACGAGCCATGGCTCTTGCTTTCCCGGTTACCTTCTTTAGGTGAGGCACCCACGTGAGGGCCTTGTCGAACTCAAGGCCCAGGTACTGTGCCGATCTGGCCCATTTGATGGGGACTCCGTAGATGCGGATATTCTGTCTGATTATCGGCTGTCTTCTTGTGAAGAGGACAGCCTGGGTTTTGCTGCGATTTATTGCTAGCCTCCAGTAGGCTAGCCATTTTAGGGCTTTTAACGTCTGCCTTTGGAGCCTGGATGTGATCAGCCAGGTCCCGGGGGCTGACGTATAAAAAGCGGTATCGTCAGCATAGAATGCAGTCTTTACATGCGGAATTTTAGGAAAGTCCGCCATGTAGACGTTGAAGATTACTGGGGCAAGAGGGGATCCTTGCGGTACTCCCGCTTCGATTCGCTGGACTGAAGACAGAGTACCATCGACGAGCACTTGGAAAGTGCGTCCAGTCAGGAACGACGCCAATAGCTTGACTAGGTCTGTTGGTATACCCAGCCTGAGCATCTTGACTATGAGTCCGAGATGCCAGACTCTGTCGAAGGCTTGCGAGAGGTCTAAGAAGACGGCTCCCGTATGGCGCCTACCACCGAAACCCTGCCTGATTTCCGTCGCGAGCCGTGCCGCCTGGTGGACGGCCGCATGCCCCCTTCGGAAACCGAGCTGTTCGTCCGGCAGTATGTTCTTGTCGGCAAGAACGAAGTTGAGAGCGTGTAAAATCGCCCTCTCGACGACCTTGCCGAGTGCGCTAAGCAAGCTAATGGGTCTATAGCTACTTGGCTCTCTTGGGCTTTTTCCTTTTTTCAGGATTACTATGATTTGGGCCTGTTTCCATATAGCTGGAAAGTGCTGAAGTCTGAAAGAAGCGTTGACAATATTTGCCAACTGAGCTATCTGCTTGTTTGGTAGCCGTTTCAGCTGCATCGGAGAGATACGGTCGCGACCAGGAACTTTTCTAGATTTCAAACCTCGGATAATATTGTGTATTATCTTCGGCGAGACTATTTGGCTGATCAAGTAGCCAGGATTAGGAGTTCCTTGGTAAGATAGAATTTCTTTCCTAAACTGTTCGACTTTAATCCTCTTTTCGGCTGAAGGCCGAAGAGAGGTCATCTGCTTTTGGTAGGTCACGGCGAAGAGCTCCGCTTTTTCCGCCCCCGTGACGGCGTGAGTATCACCCGTCCTCAGGGGAGGAATCGGCGCTCTCGCCTTCCCCACCAAGTGATTGGCCGTTTTCCAAATCGATCGATCGGCCCTGTCGATTGACGCTAGAAAATCGTCCCATCTGTCAATCCTGAACTCTTTGAGAGCCTGTAAAGACTCCCTTTTGGCTTCGTTTGCACGTCGCCCGAGCTCAGGGTCGCCAGTCAGTCGATAGCGTCTGTATAATCTGTTTTTCAGACGGATCTTCTCTTTTACCTCGGACGGAATGTCTAAGGTGGTCCGAGAAGGGTCCGTCTTGAAGCTAGTAGCCACTTTCGTGGCTTCTATTATATCTTTAGTTAGTTTCTCGACCGCATCCTCTAGCTGCTGAACGTTATCAATGCGCGGGTTGGGCCCGCTGTTTTGCAAATGCTCTTGGAATTTGCTCCAACTGATGTTAGATACCTTTCGCGGTGGGAAGGTGTCCACCTTGGTACCTATGGTTAGAATGACCGGGTAATGATCCGACGTAAGCTCGTGAACAACCTGGACGGTGCAATGATTCGTTAGATTTCTCACGATGAAGAAATCTAAAAAGCTGTCGAGACGGGATGGTTCGTCCGGGACAAGCAGGTTCAGCCCGTATCTATCCGCCATAGATAACAGGTCAGCGCCCCTCTTGTTTATCCATCTCGAACCCCACACTTGGTTATGAGCGTTATAGTCCCCTCCAATGATGAATGGAGTGTTGTTAGACAGGAACCTGCTCACTTCACCTGAATCGAAGTTGTTGCAGGTTCTCTGATACCATGAAGATAGGTTTACGGGACTACCTTCTAGAGCCACTTGGACCGACATCACCTCTGAGGAAGTAAAGCCCGTCGGAGGCAAAAGGTTATGTCTGATTCCTCTCTTGACGAGAATCATCAGACCACCCTTCGCTCCGCCGAGGCGATCCTCCCTATAGCAGCAAAAGTTCCTCACGCCGAACCGTTGGCTCGGCTTGAGGAAAGTTTCCTGAATCAGGGCTACGTCGATGCCGTGGTCTTCTAGAAACGCCGTTAATTCCAACTTTTTCCCGCTCAGGGAGTTGGAATTCCATGTCACAACGCGCAATGAATCTTTATTGTTCATTGGCGGTTTGATACATGGCTAGGGCTGCGTTCAGTTGCTGCTGTACCATGGCAGCTATCTGACGCATCATGTTCTCCATCATTGCGGAGAAGTCCGGCAACTGGATTTTTGGGAGAGTGGCCTGTGTCGGGGCGACCGTCGCCTCGACGGGGGTTTTCCTGTTTGTTTGAGTCCCCCAGACGAATGTAGGGGGTGGAATCTTCGGCGGAGTTTTGACCGGAGCGGTTTCCTGTGGTTTCTTGCCCTCCAACCTGTTCGGGGGTTTCCTGGGGCAAGTTTTTGCGTTTGCTGGGTGAGGACCACCGCAGTTAACGCATTTAGCCGGAGTGTTCCTCGGCTTTTTGCAGTCTTTTGAGGCGTGGTTCATCGAACACCTCATGCATTTTGGTGGGGCGTGGCACTTCTTGGCCGTGTGCCCATAGACCTGGCAGTTGAAACACTGCGAGGTCTCAAAGTTGGATTTTACATTTTCGACTTTGATTTTCTGGTGCACCAGAAACTTTACGTTATATATCCCCTTTTGTGTCTTGGGGAGGATGACGTGTACCATTGCTAGTGGTCCCTTCTTATTTCTCCATCTCTGGACTTTGGATGGAGTGAACCCTAGTTCGACGAGCTCTTCTCTGACCTCGTCCTCCGTGACCGTTTCCACGATGTTGCGGAGCAGGACATGGAGCTGCTTTTCGTCTCTTGAGCAGAACGTGTGATAGGGAATTTTTTCCCCATCCAAGAACGCCGTCAATTTCCTATAATCGGTTGACGATCTAGGTTGAATCTTGACCCCTTCAGGGCGATTCAGCGCCTTGTCAGTGCCGATTTTCTCTTTTAATATGAAGGTCATCACCTTCATGTACTGCGCTTTGCTGCGTAGTATCACCGGCGGGACTTTTTCGGTCTTCGCTACCGGTATTTTCTTTGCGGTGGCCTCTTTGGCTACCGGGGTTGATGTTGTGCTGGGGCCCGCCTCTCCGACGGGTCTTTTCTTCGCTGCCTGTTCTGGCTGCCTCTCTTCCTCAGAGGACGGCCTATTCCGTTTGGTACAGCGCCTTTTTCTGCCAGTGCTGACCTCGAAGTCTGAGTCTGAAGAGTCTCCGCCAATGGAGACAACTTCACCTTCACTTTCTTCCTGCTCCATTCTGGTAACCACAGGAATTTTATTCAATGATTTGACGCTTTTTGGCGATTTCAATGGAGGGAAATCGGCCTCGCTCAATTTCCCATCGCCAGCGGTTGTTTTCTTTCCCTCCTGCTGTTTGTTGCAGGCCGCCTCTTTATCTTCTTTAGGCGCCGGCCCGTTGGTGCGGCCAGTCTCCTTTTTTAATATTTTTGCCGACCCTTTGGTGCTGGCGGTCTCTTTTAGAGGAGAATTTTCCGTCCCGTTGGTGCGGGCGGTCTCTGTCCTTTCCATCTTGTCGACTTTCGCATTTAGCGAAGCCACCTGGTCTCTCAATTGTTTGACGAGCTCCTTTAGCTCAAAAATAGTCTCGTTTAACCCGTGATTGTCACTACGGGCCTGCGCTAACTCAGCCTGAAGGGCCATGATGACGTCATCGGGTCCGTTGGACGGACCCGGTAACACGAATGCCATTTATGCCAAACAATGAACACAGTAAAATATAAAAAGCAATAAAAATACACAAAAGCAGCGCATAAGGCGCTGTAATGAAAATTTAAATGCCTTAAGATATTATTTATGCTTGATTTATGCCCAAAGACTATCCTATCACTTACCGGCCAGGATCGTCGAGGAAAACCTGTCGAAAATATTTCCAACACTCTCCACTTCACTCGTATCGCACTGAAGCGATATAATCCGCACTAAAAACTTTGGAAAATAGGTCGTTTCTAAAGAAACAACCTAATTCCGGAATATTCTTTATTCGGTACCACGTGTAGCTGCACTTGGATGGTATCAGAACACATTAGCCAATGGGAGCGCAGGAAATACGTCCTCACTGTATGAATGCTTCTGATTGAATGCTGAAACCACTGTGTGAACAAATGTGTTTGAATCCAGCCAGGAGAATACGTTCGTCTGATTGATTCCACGAGACTGCCTTTCATTAAAATTTCAAGGAAATATAATCATTGGCTGTACAAAAATACCGGTAGGGCTCAAATCCTCATGAGGGACGCTCTTTTAACAGACGTCACGGCGTCAATTTGCTTTTTGCTACGGCGGAAAATTGAACAATACACAGACGCGTTTCATGTACATTAAAAATCCGGTTTGCCATAAATCATTTTTCATTGTAAACTTTCTCAAGGTTATCATAAAACTCATCCGTTTTTGTTTTTGAAAAATCCATTTGCTCAGATTGAATACAGATTGAATACTCGTAAATGTTCTAAAACATCACTTCCCGCGGATGACTGCCAACCCGACACACCCAATATGGCAGATCCTAAGCCACTCCCTATTTGATGACTAGTACACAGACTACCCAATGCTTGTTTTTTAATAGATAACGTTGCTGTGAATTTTTTAATATCGCACTATTCCAAATTACCAACAGGGTTACCAAATTAGCTTCTTCTCATCTACAAAAAAAATACGCCAACATAAAATAGTAACGTGGAACTTACCCCACCCTTCATTGAAAAATTAATGGCGAAATTGGGTTAATTTAAAAATGTTCCCTCGCTGTACGTCAAATTCAACTATATTGTTAACATAAAAATATAACATAAAGCTGGGTTCCACACCAATAAAATTTTGCGGGTGTGTTGAATTTACTGGAACAATTTCTTTGAATTATCTGGTGATCAACAGCAACCGACTTTGTGTGTCAGAGCATCTACATTGCCGCGCAGGTACACTACACACAACACATACAGCACGCACAACGCAATTTTTTATTAATGTGGACCCAACTTAACAAATATATATTTTACAACGAATCTAAATAAACGATATTAAAGCAATCAAAGAAAAGAACACGAATACAATATTTGTCATAGAAAAAAAACGACACATTAATCAGTAAAAATGTTCAATATCTGGATAATTATAATATATTGTGAACTTTAGATCCATTATGTTCCTAACAAAAAACCTAACGAATGTATTTACCAACATAATATAATTGATATAGAAAGCTAGCTGATATTTCCATGATCATTTATCTTTTAGCTTGATAAAGCTACCCCGTCAGACAACGTGTTATCAATACAGATACAATTTCTCAGAGTTAAGACTAACTCCGGAAAGCTTTGAAATGATCAGGTATCGGAATTGTTTGGTTAAGTTTCTTGTGTAAATATTTACTTCGTCTTAACCAGGACCAATCGATATATCTTATATAATAAGAGACAATAGATATTCCCCTAAAATGACAACAAACCTTAAGAAATATTATGCTATTAATTTTACCCCAAAATGGGTTTTAATATACACAAACTAAAAGTTTATCACAGATTTTTTGTCGTTCCAAAAAGGAAATCTGAACAAATTCACGTTAAAACTTGTCAATGACTATAATGAAAAATATAGCTTTGTTTATAGGAACGATTTTAGAATACAGTTTATTCAAATAAGATATCAAATAACACAGGTCAACAAATTTAAACTTTTTTGAGATAACATTAATGAAAATAGGTTTATATAAAGTATTTTGTAGTCCTAAATCAAAAAATGATAAGTTCATTACTATAACACGTGCAGTTCTATTGTTACCGGCGGTCGGTAGTGGGGAAAAGAAGGAGACGACATATTTTTACAATCTAATATTTATTAAATATAAACATGTACAGCATGTTAAATTTATGCGTGTTAAAACATTACCGACGATTATGTGAATAAAAAATGTATTACATGAGATGTCTTACAGTGACAAAAATTTTCACTTTTTTCTCTTGTGTTCTGTAGCATCACCTTATTTTAAAAAAACTAGTTGTAGTCACCCAACATAGATGGGTTCCAGCGTCCCTAGTATCTTGCTGCTATCGTCCTGATGTCCTGGTGAAGCCTCTCCCCTTGTTTATTGCTTACTGCGCCCAAATATTCCGGAAAAATCCAAATGGGAGTGAAAAAAATGCATTTGCCAAGTATTTCATAGGCTTTCAAGAAATCATATATGAGGTTTTTATAGTTTTCACGTTTCTTTGAGGTATGCCAATAAATATGCCTTCTTTTAGTTTAGCATCACTTAATTGAGGAAATATTTCTTTTAGGTACTAGAAACCACTAGCTTCTTTGCCCATGGCTTAGACAAAATTTTTCGTTAGTCCAAGCTGAATATGGAGAGGCGGAAGAAGCATCTTTTTTGTGTTAACAAGGGAGACATATTCTATAAGTTCTATAACACCAGACTTTCTTACTATGATGTTCTATAATATTACCATACTGTCCCATAGACAAAAAAAACAGCAATACTTTGTAAAACCCCCTTGAAGTCCTAGCAATATAACTATCAATTTTAGATCCCCACATATATCCCATTGATTCTGTTCATATTTAATGCAATTTAGTATGGTTGCTAAGTTGTCATTGGTTCCTTTCATTGTCACGGAATGGGCTAAAGGAATAGATAGGTTATTGTTTCTATTATGAAGCAAGATTGCGTTTACTGCGTTAAGTCTGGAACCAAGATTTCCAATTTTTGTTTTGACAATCCCAGATCACATATCAAATCATTTAATTATCTCTGAGTTATTAAGAATTAGAGTCACCGGGAAATATGTTGCCCAGATTTAAAGGCTCAATCGGTAATGGTAGTTCGTGGCTATGAGGAGCTGGCCTAGGTGCAGAAGGGAAATTTGGATACTGAATGTTGGCTCTTGGTTTTTTTTTAAATTATATATATATATATATATATATATATATATATATATATATATATATATATATATATATATATATATATATATATATATCCATATATATATATATATATATATATATATATATAATATATATATATATATATATATATATATATATATATATATATCATCATCATCAGCCCGTATCGATCCACTGCAGGATGAAGGCCTCTTCAGCATGCTTCCAACCTTCACGGTCCTGGGCTTTCCTCTGCCATTCGGGTCCAATATACTTAACGATGTCATCAGTCCATCATGCTTTCGGTCTTCTTCGCGGACGTTTGCGATCAAGCGGTATCCACTCCAGGATTGCCTTGGTCCATCTGTCGTCCCATCGCCTCGCTATATGGCCTGCCCATCTCCATTTCAACTGTTTTACTCTTCCAATGATGTCACAGACTTTTGTTTGTTCCCTGATCCATGCGCAGGACTTTCTGTCTCGTCTTGTAATGCCAAGCATACATCTTTCCATTCCCCTCTGTGCCACCCGAAGTTTTTGAATTGATTGCGATGTGAGTGTCCAGGTTTCACTTCCGTATGTCATAACGGGTAGAACGCACTGGTCGAATACTTTTCTTTTCAAGCAAAGTGGGAGTCTGCTCTTAAACACTATGTTGAGCCTACCAAATGCCTGCTAGCCACATTTAACACGCCGTTCCACCTCCCGGGCGGTATTCCCCTCCATGGAAATCTTCTGCCCAAGATATAGAAAGCTGTCCACAATCTCTAAATCCCTTCCTAAAACTGAAATTCTTCTGTCCTGAGCGAAGTTATTGAACATAACCTGACTCTTTTTCAGGTTTATTTTCAAGCCAAATGGTTCGCCAGCCCTTTGCAGTTCTTGTATGCGTCTTTGCAGCTCCTCTGGGTCTTGTGAAATGAGAATAATATCATCTGCAAATCTAAGATGGTTTAAGTTTGCACCATTGATCCTTACCCCATCCTGTTCCCAATCCAGTTTACGGAATACTTCTTCAAGGCCAGCCGGGAAAAGAATAGGCGATATTGCGTCACCCTGCCGTACACCTCGTTCTATATTAATTCCCACTTCAAGATCATCAAGGTGAATTGTGGCTGTAGCTCCATCATATATCGATTCTAATAGGTTTACATAGGCTCTCTCTACACCCTGGCTAAGCAGTGCATCCATTATCGCATGCTTTGAGATGGAATCAAATGCTTTTTCGTAGTCGATAAAAGCCAAGCACAGTGGCATGGTGTATTCGTTGTGCCTTTCTATGACCTGCTGTACAACCTGGATGTGATCCATTGTACTGAATCCACTTCTGAATCCTGCTTGTTCTCTTGGTTGTGCGTCATTCAGTTTTTTTAATATTCTTTTAGAAATTATCTTAGTGAAAACTTTGTACATCACTGATAGGAGGCTTATTGGACGGTAGTTCTTTAAATCTTCCTGTGCTCCTTTTTTATGTAAAAGGATCACTTCTGCATTTTTCAATAAGTCCGGTACTTTTTGTTCTTTGAGGCATTTTGAGTATAATTTTGCCAGTGTTTTATGTAACGTCCTACCACCAGCTTTTAGCATTTCGACAGTTACACTATCCTTTCCTGGAGCCTTGCCGTTCTTCATCAATTCTATAGCATTTGTTACTTCCTCCACTAGGATATCTGGTATTATATATTGTTCTTCCGTGGGTATTGCTGTCCCTGACTGGCTCTGATCTTCATATAACTGGGAATAAAACCTTCTGACAATCTCTAACATTTGGGTACGCGTCCTGCACACTGTGCCATCCTCACGCTTTAAAACATATATTTGCGTTCTTTTGTTTCTCAGCTTCTGTTTAGCTTTGTTAATTCCTTTGTTTTCTTCCAGGGTTTTTTGCACTAGCTGCATATTGAATCGGCGCGTGTCCTCTCTGATACGCTTTCTTATAGTTTTGCAGAGCTCAGTGCACTCGACCCCGCCAAAAGGACTACCTGCATTTCTCACCGCTCGCCGTCTCTTCATTAAATCAATGGTCTCACTGGAGATTTTTGTCTGTTTGAGACATTCTTCCTCTGGTGCTATTGAAGCAGCCGTTTGAAGTACATTGTTGGCGATTTCTTCATATTGAACTGATATTTTCACCTCCTCTGGATCTTGTAACGCAGCAAACCGGTTTGACAAAGCAATCTCAAAATCGCTTCCTCTCTCCAGCAGTTTTCCAGAATCCACCTTGCCCTTCCTTGATCTTACCATTTTTTCGCGCTCTTTTCGACAGTCAATCCGAACCCTTGCTCGTACAATTCGGTGGTCACTTCCAACATTAAAATTGTTAAGGACAGTACAATTGGTAAATATTGTTTTATCGTTGGTCATGATGTAGTAGTGTATATATATATATATATATATATATATATATATATATATATATATATATATATATATATATATATATATATATATATATATGTATATATATATATATATATATATATATATATATATATATATATATATATATATATATATATATATATATATATATATATATATATATATATGTTGTTGTTTTCTCTTATTTCTTAAAAAAACTTCTGGCAAACAAATGATTATGTAGAATTTAGGATTGACCGTTCTACGATTCTCTAGTGGTACTGTAGTCGCATGCCAAAAAACAGGCAACCATTTGCTTCGAAGTGCTTCTTGCGCAAACAAGTTTTGTTGACTTTGGCTCATTTTGAAAGACCCATACAGTCGACTGTTGTTTACTTTCGTGCCACACGCATGTACCCAAGATTCGTCACCTGTGTAGATGTTACATACGGTTTTTGACGCACCACGACTCTATTTTTTTTGCATGTCTTTGCACAAATCGATATGAACCTTTTTTCGAGCGATTGTCAAACTATACGGAATTCAACGCGCACAAATCATTTTCACGGCTAAATCTTCATGTAAAATATTGTGTACGCTTGTCATACTAATGCCCAGGGATGCCTCAATCTCACGATATATCACACGATGACTTGCTTTATCAGTTCGCGCAAAGTATCGATGTTTTCTGGCATAACAACCGACTTTGGTTGTTATGCCAACATAAATATTTGCTTTATAGAACATAGAAAAGGAAAATTAATAAAGATAATGCTAAAAAATAATGTATAAATAAAAAAAAAGAAGTTTTTGCCTTTCTTTGCTTAAAAAATCAACTTCATTTTATATCACTTTAACCTTTGCCTCATATATATGTATTCCCTTTTGTTTTGTTTCTATTTGCTTTATGTTTATTTTCATACCGTACAATTATTATTCTATAGTCTTTCTGTTTTTATTTTATTTTATTTATTTTTTATTTTATTCTATAGCCTTTGTTTAGACTCTAAATTATTCCGTTCATGCATTTAATTATACAGTAATCATCAACAATTTCTTTCACTTGTTTTAAATAACTTGAACCAGCATTGGTTTCTAATCCTCTTCTAACAACGGGTCTTGTGGACTTATGCAAACTTTTAATGGTTGTAATACCCTGTAACCATTCACACCCTTATCTTCCAAGAATTGTCATATTAATTTTTTTAGTAGCCTGTGAAACACCTGTTTTATATTTAACAGTGGTGGCTCGTGGTTTTTTAAAGTGAGAGGGGTTAGAAGAAAATAGTGCTGTCGAAATATATTTTTTGCTTTCCGCTTCCTCCTTTTTAGTTTTCGTGCTATTGAAAACAGGTGAACCAGAAAAATGTGTTAAAAGAAAGAAACTGAACGGAAATAAAATATGGTGTTTTGCTCTGAAAAATTGTTTACTGCGCCCCAACGCCCCATCGTCCTCCCTCATAAGCCGCCACTGATATTTAATACAGACAGAATCGTTTCCAATTTCTGCTGATAACTATTCCTGGAATGTATTATACTTGGGCTGAATATTCAGTCTTGTGCATTTTTCCTGGATTAAAATCTGTTTCAGTTTTTTGTAGCATGCTTTCAATTATTTTGTTTTAAATCACTATTCATTACTAAAACAAAGTAAATAAAATTTATTAAAATTGAAGAAATTTACCACTAAACACCAAAACATTTTATTCACAGAAAAAAAGTGATTTGGTGTTTAGTGGTAAGTTTCTTCGAGTTTAGAATTTCACATGGAAGATTCCAAAAGAAGAATTAATATATATATATATATATATATATATATATATATATATATATATATATATATATATATATATATATATATATATATATATATATATATATATATATATATATATAGAAGAATAGCGAGTTCCTCTCCACAATCAAACAACCCATTTATATATATATATATATATATATATATATATATATATATATATATATATATATATATATATATATATATTTAATAAACAATGAAATAGTATAGAACACCGACATGTTAAAATATAAATTCACATAACAATAAATATATAAACTTACAATTAATGACTATGGTTTAAAACGTATGTATCTAAATAACGTTCTTGAACGATACGGGCCCCAACAAGGAATTAACAATCTTTTTTAAACACTAAGGTATTTCAACCTGCAACCATCGAGGTTGAAAAGACTGAAGCACTTTCAACACGAACATCCATTGTTTGGTGTTATTTGAGAATATGGCAATAAATACTACTAAGACCACTAGTATCTGATTTAAAATTCATCGTGGTTTTATTTTGTCTTATATGACACATCTCCAAAAACAGTCTTTTTTTGTAGTTGTTCATCTGTTGTATGACTTTTACATTGTCGAAATCCATATTGTATCCAGTACTGAGGAAATGGTCAACCACAGCACATCTGTTGTTGTAATTACGGCAGTCACTCTTGTGCAATGTCATTCTCTGTTTAAGCCACTGACTGGTCTGTCCTATATAAGACTGTTCACAATCTTTGCAGGTTAGTTTATAAATTACATTTAATTGTAGACCGATTGGAATGGTATCTTTGGTTTTGGTGAACAGATTAGCGATCGTTAGTTGATTGTATTGACTGATTTTTATGTGAGGAAAGTCCTTGAATACTTTTGTCACCCCTTGGGATAGACCATTCACTTGTGGGATTTTTTTGTAAATTACTTCTGGCCCGTTGTCTTCTAAAGGGCCATCATAGAATTGTGTGCTGTATATCAATCGTTTCAATATATTTTTCGGGTAACCATTGTTCAGAAACAATTCATATAGAATTTTTAAATTTTTTCGTAACAGAGTGCTGTGGCTGATCCGTGTGATCCTGTTTTTCATTTGGACAATTGTGTTATATTTTTGGCTTCTGGAGTGATTTGAATGGTAGTTGATGAATCTACCTGCCGCAGTGGGTTTCTGGTACCAATCCAAGATTATCTCGTTGTTATGTAATCTTATTACCTTGGTGTCCAGAAAAGGTACCGAATTGTCCATCTCTATTTCTAATGTGAACTGAATGTCTTTATGTATCTTATTGAACGTGTTCAACGTTATTTCTATATGTTCATTGGGGACTGTACAAATTACATCGTCGACATATTTGTAAATGAATGGAAATTGAAATGATAACTTTCCAATTGCTTGTTGAAACACGTGATCCATCGTAATAGTTGCCAATATTGGACTGATTGGAGAGCCCATTGGCGTACCTTTCTTTTGTTGGTAAAATTTTTTGTTAAATATAAAATACGTACCGTTTAAAATGAAGTTTAAACTTTCAAAAAACCCTTCATATGACAAGGATGTATGTCTTTTTATTTCTCTCCAGTTGTCTTATAATATCTGTATTATGAGATCTTGCGGAATGTTCGTGAACAAGGAAACAACGTCCAGGGATATGAGAGAGTGTTCGGCAGGAAGTGTCATATTCTGCATGTTTTCAACAAATGTGAAAGTGTCTTTTACATTGTAGTTATTTTTGTCATCAAATGCGAGTTGTAATGTGGTGGATAACATTTTTGATAGTTCATAGGTTGTGGAGTTCTTTGAACTGACAATGGGACGCATTGGCACTTCCGGTTTATGTATTTTCGGTAAAAGGTATAGTCTAGGTAAAGTCGAGTTGTAGATTTTTAAATGTTTCTCTTCCTTTTCATTGATCTCTCTTTTTGTTTTTAATTTGTTTATCAACTTATTGTAATGCATTTGTGTGCTTGTGGTTGGATCAACGGTAGTGCCGCCTTTGTCTGATTGTAATATGACAATTTCGGGATGTAACTTAAGAAAACGTTTGCTTTTGTTATATACTGTGTGTAACTGGTCCATTTTGTCCCTTTTTGAATTGTTTACGTAATTGGAAGTTATATTAGTGATTCTTGCTCTGACAATGTCTTTGTTTTGTTGTGGGATAATGTCAATTATGTTCTCTAAGTCTGCCAAGTAATCATTTATTTTGAAATTGTTGTTGGTGACGGACAAACCAAATTTGGGTCCAAGAAATAGGAAGTCAACAATGTCGTCTGGAATAACTGTGTCTGTCAAATTTTTGAACCATTTAGAATTGTCCAAAAAATACACTACTATATGTCAGTCTTTTTTAGTTTCTCAAACTTTTTAATATTATTAATTTTAATCTTTGTAAACTTACTATTATAACTGTCAGTGGCTCCAGTCTGGAATTCGTGTAAGATTTGTACGGGAATGATGTCTTTCACCTTCCTCTTGATGGAGTCCAAGTACTTTAAGAGTTTCTTGATAATCATACAGGTTGTTTTTATCTCAAAGGACAAGATTCTTTGTTTAACTCTATCAAAGAAATTCTATATTTCCTTATCCAATTGTGGAGTAATACTTAAAGTTAAAGATGCTTCAACTTTACTAAGTTGACACTGAATGTGCTTCGGATCAATTTGCTGTTTGCGGCATCTTAGTAAAAATATACTTCTGTTGTTATGGTTCGCTAGTTTCTTATTGGTGTTGGTCCATTGCTTGAGTAATAATGTGTTTTAAATCAGATACTAGTGGTCTTAGTAGTATTTATTGCCATATTCTCAAATAACACCAAACAATGGATGTTCGTGTTGAAAGTGCTCCAGTCTTTTCAACCTCGATGGTTGCAGGTTGAAATACCTTAGTGTTTAAAAAAGATTGTTAATTCCTGGTTGGGGCCCGTATCGTTCAAGAACGTTATTTAGATACATACGTTTTAAACCATAGTCATTAATTGTAAGTTTATATATTTATTGTTATGTGAATTTATATTTTAACATGTCGGTGTTCTTACTATTTCATTGTTTATTAAATAAAAAAAGAAAAAAATAATTTTAGAGTCTCCTGATGAAGTCATCAAAAAAATCACGAAATATTGAGACGATTAAACACTTGTTTTACTGCTGACCGCTAGCCCGAAACCAACCAATTTCCCCAAGAAAAAACTATAAATTGCACGGTTGAGAAACATATCAAATTATATATATATATATATATATATATATATATATATATATATATATATATATATATATATATATATATATATATATATATATATATATATATTTTCGCCGTCCTCTCGTCGGATGGCTTATAAATCGAGTTTTTTGGCTTCTTTGGGCTGCGTCTAGCGCGACAACAGTAGTCAGAAGTTATACACCCCCGACCGTTGGGTTCCACAATCTCATGTGGAACGCACAACAACCTGCGTATCCGCCATAATGAGCAATGGTTATAAAAAAAAAATATGGGTTGTTTGATTGTGGAGAGGGACTCCCTATTCTTGGCCAACTCCCTATTCTAACCACCAACAGACGAAACATGTGCCCTCCAATGTAAGGGATGGGTGGGGCTTCCTCTAGGTCAAGCAACTAACTATTGCTCATTATGGCGGAGACGCAGGTTGTTGTGCGTTCCAAGATAAAAAAATATGAGCGTGTTAATTCCCCATAAAGTAGGTAGCAAGCGCCCTCTAGAAACTAGGCTCAAGCTAGTACCAAATTCGGATTTGTCGCCTTTAAAAACCCAACTACCGCGATTTTGAACAGTTATCTTCCACCTTTTTTAAATTATCTCAAGATTCGAAAATTTAATTTCACTTTCAACACCCTGTTAACACACCTTTTTTTGTTATAATCTAATATTTTCACGGATGGTAAATAATGTTTCTAAATCATTACGGATGTCGATCCGTTCATTCTGTGAAGAGTCACTACGTTTCGCCAAAATCTCATTTGGCATTTTCAAGTGTTGTCCACTTTGACTGAACTATCAGTTCGATTATTCAGAATGAATGGATCGATACCCGAAATGATTTAGAAACACACACACACACAGAGATATATATATATATATATATATATATATATATATATATATATATATATATATATATATATATATATATATATATATATCATCATCATCATCATCATCATCAGCCCGCATCGATCCACTGCAGGATGAAGGCCTCTTCAGCATGCTTCCAACCTTCACGGTCCTGGGCTTTCCTCTGCCACTCGGGTCCAATATACTTAACGATGTCATCAATCCATCGTGCTTTCGGTCTTCTTCGCGGACGTTTGCGATCAAGCGGTATCCACTCCAGGATTGCCTTGGTCCATCTGTCGTCCCATCGTCTCGCTATATGGCCTGCCCATCTCCATTTCAACTGTTTTACTCTTCCAATGATGTCACAGACCTTTGTTTGTTCCCTGATCCATGGGTAGGACTTTCTGTCTCGTCTTGTAATGCCAAGCATACATCTTTCCATTCCCCTCTGTGCCACCCGAAGTTTTTGAATTGATTGGGATGTGAGTGTCCAGGTTTCACTTCCGTATGTCATAACGGGTAGAACGCACTGATCGAATACTTTTCTTTTCAGGCAAAGTGGGAGTCTGCTCTTACACACTATGTTGAGCCTACCAAATGCCTGCCAGCCACATTTAACACGCCGTTCTACCTCCCGGGCGGTATTCCCCTCCATGGAAATCCTCTGCCCAAGATATATAAAGCTGTCAACAATCTCTAAATCCCTTCCTAGAACTGAAATTTTTCTGTCCTGAGCGAAGTTATTGAACATAACCTGACTCTTTTTCAGGTTTATTTTCAAGCCAAATGGTTCGCCAGCCCTTTGCAGTTCTTGTATGCGTCTTTGCAGCTCCTCTGGGTCTTGTGAAATGAGAATAATATCATCTGCAAATCTAAGATGGTTTAAGTTTGCACCATTGATCTTTACACCATCCTGTTCCCAATCCAGTTTACGGAATACTTCTTCAAGGCCAGCCGAGAAAAGAATAGGCGATATTGCGTCACCCTGCCGTACACCTCGTTCAATATTAATTCCCACTTCAAGATCATCAAGGTGAATTGTGGCTGTAGCTCCATCATATATCGATCCTAATAGGTTTACATAGGCTCTCTCTACACCTTGGCTAAGCAGTGCATCCATTATCGCATGCTTTGAGATTGAATCAAATGCTTTTTCGTAGTCGATAAAAGCCAAGCACAGTGGCATGGTGTATTCGTTGTGCCTTTCTATGACCTGCTGTACAACCTGGATGTGATCCATTGTACTGAATCCACTTCTGAATTCTGTTTGTTCTCTTGGTTGTGCGTCATTCAGTTTTTTTAATATTCTTTTAGAAATTATCTTAGTGAAAACTTTGTACATCACTGATAGGAGGCTTATTGGACGGTAGTTCTTTAAATCTTCCTGTGCTCCTTTTTTATGTAAAAGGATCACTTCTGCATTTTTCCATAAGTCCGGTACTTTTTGTTCTTTGAGGCATTTTGAGTATAATTTTGCCAGTGTTTTATGTAACGTCCGACCACCAGCTTTTAGCATTTCGACAGTTACACTATCCTTTCCTGGAGCCTTGCCGTTCTTCATCAATTCTATAGCATTTGTTACGTCCTCCACTAGGATATCTGGCATTATATATTGTTCTTCCGTAGGTATTGCTGTCCCTGACTGGCTCTAATCTTCATATAACTGGAAATAAAACCTTCTGACAATCTCTAACATTTGGGTACGCGTCCTGCACACTGTGCCATCCTCACGCTTTAAAGCATATATTTGCGTTCTTTTGTTTCTCAGCTTCTGTTTAGCTTTGTTAATTCCTTTGTTTTCTTCCAGGGTTTTTTGCACTAGCTGCATATTGAATCGGCGCGTGTCCTCTCTGATACGTTTTCCTATAGTTTTGCAGAGCTCAGTGTACTCGACCCTGCCAAAAGGACTGCCTGCATTTCTCATTGCCCGCCGTTTCTTCATTAAATCAATGGTCTCACTGGAGATTTTTGTTTGTTTGAGACATTTTTCCTCTGGTGCTATTGAACCAGCCGTTTGAAGTGCATTGTTGGCGATTTCTTCATATTGAACTGATATTTCCACGTCCTCTGGATCTTGTAACGCAGCAAACCGGTTTGAGAAAGCAATCTCAAAATCGCTTCCTCTCTCCAGCAGTTTTCCAGAATCCACCTTGCCCTTTTTTGATCTTACCATTCTTTCGCGCTCTTTTCGACAGTCAATCTGAACCCTTGCTCGTACCATTCGGTGGTCACTTCCAACATTAAAATTGTTAAGGACAGTACAATTGGTAAATATTGTTTTATCGTTGGTCATGATGTAGTCAATTTCGCTTGTGAGCCCAGATGGACTTTTCCATGTCCATTTTCTGCTGATATTTTTCTTATAGAATGAATTCATAATATATAGTTCTTGTCCTTCAGCAAAATCAACTAATCTGTCACCTCTATTGTCTCGCTCACCAGTTCCATATGGGCCAGTTTCATTTTCGTCTGTTCTTGTTGTTCCAATTCTGGCATTAAAATCACCCATCAGGATTTTGTACCTACATTTCTCCTTGTATAAGAGCTGGGCCACATCGTCGTAAAATTCCTCAATTTCCTCATCTTTATGGCTTATAGTTGGTGCATAAGCTTGGACGATTTGAAGCCTAAACTTTTTATTCAGCTGAATGACGCATTGGGCTAATCGGTCGGATGTACTTCCAAATTTTACCACACTGTCCTTCAGCTTTCGATTGATGAGGAATCCAATTCCGCTACATCGGCCATTTTCCGTACCTCGAGTGTAGAGTACGTGTCCAGTTGGTTCCAGTTTGATTAACTCTTCACCCTTCCTTCGTGTTTCACAGAGCCCAATAATATCCCAATGTATGTTGTCAAGTTCGATTAACAGTTCTTGCAATCGGGCCTCTGTTTTCATAATCCGTATATTTAACGTTGCAATGTCAAAAGTCCAATGGCAGCCTGATCCAACCCGGTGATTCTTAGCACCCTCTGCCTTGGGGCAGGTCTTCCCGCTGTCGTAGGTAGTTGCCCCTTGGCCTCCGGGGAATGAGGGCCGTGGTTGAGGTTGTACTGTCATATTTCAACATATTGAAATACCATGCTGAAGGTATGGACCGTAATCTGCCACGCTGGTCCAATGCGGGTTGGCAGATTTTGGATCATGTTAGTCTGAGGCCTCCGCCTTGACCTGTCCGCCAGGGATGACCCTCCCAGGAGCATAGACTCCAGACGGCATAGCTCAATGCTTCATTGCCCTACTCAAACCCCTTTACCACGTCAAGGTCTGATCCACAAAGGGGATATATATATATATATATATATATATATATATATATATATATATATATATATATATATATATATATATATATATATATATATGCATTGCAATTGCTTGAAAGAAGATATATTGAGTGGTTAAATGGAGAGTATGCATTTAAAGGGATATTATATCAAGGAATACACTTTCTTTACTTACAGGTCGATCTAAATTTGCATTATAAAACTTAAATACTAGACATTTCTTTCATTCCGCCATTTTCTATCAAGCACTTTTCAATACGTTGTCGGGTGTTGTTCACTACTTTTCTCAATTGTCATTTGGTAATGCTACGGCAAACCTGCCTAATACGATTACAAAAATCATCTCGAGTTTTGAGCCTCGAAACATAAACCTTATTTTTAATTGTCCCCCAGAGAAAAAAATCAAGAGGCGTCAGTTTCGTTTTGATCAAAATATTGGTTGCTTCATGAAAAGTTCGCGTGCCGTCACCAACTAATCATAATTTTAATTTTTTTCTTAAGAATAAATCATTATTGCTATTTGAAATCGCTATAACACAAATCAATCAGTCAAAGTAACATTTGTTAATTAATTTACAATTTTTGATTTCCATGGCATACATCGTTTTAATAATAGAAAGTATAACAATCCTTTGTTAGTTTAGTTTAGTTTAGTTAGTTAGTTAGTACCTAAAAAGTTTCTAATAGTACTTCTCAAAAATGAGAGCCATAAAAGTTGACGCAGTTGGCCATATATATATATATATATATATATATATATATATATATATATATATATATATATATATATATATATATATATATATATATATATAGATATATATACATATATATATATATATATATATATATATATATATATATATATATATATATATATATATATATATATATATATATATATATATATATATAACACTACCCCGACAGTTATTACAAGGGGGTGCACTATACCCCTCTGCCATGAAAAAAAATCCACATTTTTTTTATTACTAAAGTCACAGTTTAAATAAAAACTTAACGCGTCTAGATTATTGTCCAAATTTGTTCAACACCATATCAATGAATTCAGTGTCCTCCTCTACCCTTTTCCTATGAACACCGATCCTGCACATGCCGTTTAGCCTCGCGTCTCCCACCGATTTCACATCTTGACACGTCGTAACGTACTAAATGAACGTTCAATGCTACATGTTGTCGCTGGAATAGTAGATTGTATTTCGTATTGCCGGGTAAAACAGGGTGGCTTGAGCAATCAAATCTGCGTATTCAACAAGGCCGCTTCACTCACTTCATCTATTTTAAACATCTCGTACTACGTGATAGATTCGGCAATAAAATTCTGTAGAAAACCTCCGTAAAAGTTCTGTATATCTTCCGCCATGGCTAAAAATGAAAATTTATCTAATTTTCTTATATTTTCTGGATAGAGCTGCATAAGAGAAAATGTTTTTGTGTGTGTAGAAGAAAAAAGATTTCTCAGAAGAAATGAAGTCTAAATTAGGGACGAAGATAGATATTCTGAAGAATTATTCTACATTTTCAGATGGTTGATTTGATCTGTAGATCTCCCTTGTCACCACTCCAGGAATTGTAATTAGTTGCACACGGATTTGAGTTTGGCGAAATAGTCAGCAATCACTAAGAGTGTCACATTTTATTTTTGATTTATTTCAGTCGTGTGGAGCTGATATAGTTTGGTTTTCGTTTTTGAGTTTGGAGCATTGTGCAAAAGTTTTTCTCTAAACTCGTACAATATTAATATATCCAAACACATTTCACAGAAGAAAGGTGTATTTGAAATTTAATTTCACCGCAATATACTCCCTCTAAAAAAATATATGATGTCCTTTGTCGTCCCAGTAGCATATCTTACTTCACTGACTATATAGCTTGCACAGTGGAAGAATAAGGTGTAGAATACTTGTCATTAATAATTTTCTGAATACCACCTATATGAACAGCCATTGCAGCACAGCTGTCGTATCTTTGACCAATAAGTTTATTTAAATCAAAATTGCAATCTTCTAGAAAGTGAATAATAGTTTCCGAAATATACACATTATTGGGAAAAAGTCGAAGCATGCTTCATCTCAATTATTTTGCTTTTCAGAACATCACAACAAATGTCTATCATTTCATTTTGAATTTGACGCGATATATATACAAGGAGTATTTGCTCCCGACCCTAAATGATTTTTCAAAATCTCGTTCCCAGAGTCAACTCGAAAATGTTGCAGATCTGTGAAAACAGAACCCTGATCGACTTTCCCGCGAAGAGGAAAATCATGATGTCCACAAAATAAAATTGTTGACATAATTGATAGAAGTTTCACACGATATTCTTCAGCTTCCTTGTGATATGCCGCATTAAAGATTCGTGAACACTCAATCCTTCTATCGATGATTTTCAATTTTTTTTAAGAAACCAACGCGTCCTGTGCCTCTTACTTATCTCATGAGGCTGTGCACCTTCATGAAGCTTTTGATATTTATGGCACGGAGAAAGAATAAACTGTCCTTATAGACCGCGCTGCACTGGGGATACTGGGGGCTGAAATATGACACATATTCCACACAGAAGCCCTTCTGCTAGAGCTAAGTAGGCCAATCGAAAGGCTCGTTTAACATCAAAAATTGTATGTTTTACTAGCATTCCAAAGATATCTCAGTAATTTTAAACGTAGATCATCATCGACTTGGTCATTAAAATCTAAACACATCCCAACATCCAATAATGAATTAGTTGTGCTTCCTTCTAATAGAAACGAGCAATGCATCTTATTGAAATTATGTGCTGGTAGAACTGGTGCCTATAAGCAAAAAAAAAAGATTTTTGGTTAAATAACAAAACGATAACGAGATAAAAAGTCTTCATAAAAAAAATGGACCATAGATTATTTGAAAAAATATTATAATTAAACGAATTTTATTATAACATTGTAATTGTAATGTAAGCATTGAAATTTTTAATGTAAATTTTTATAACTTCTATAATTATTCTAGAGAAAGCAAACGATAATTCAATAAATACGGGAAAATTGTATGTAATTTCACTTGAGATCTACCAACTATAGTTTTCAAAATATTATTATAATTTTTGATATGCTAGAGTACAAATATTTTAAATATAAATTATACTAATTTAAAAAAATGCGGTCTGTTTCAAATTTGGTTTGGTTTAGTTTAGTGGCAAACCGGCTAGCATAACAAAATTTTATGTATTTTCTATTATAATTTCATTTATTTTTGAGCTTCATTTTTTCTCCGTGTAGGGACAACAAACAGCAAAATAAATAATTTAAAATAAATAATTAATAAATAAACAAACATAACATACCTGGACTAGATGTCGTAATGTGAGATGTATCATCACCATCAGACTAATGACTGATGACATCAGTGTTGCGTTTTTTGCACAAAATGAAAAAGTCTTATGTCATGCATAATTTAAATAAAGACCCACACCTACAATAACTCAATCGGCTTACAGCTAACTGCTAAAACGCAACAGCTTAGTTTTGTTTGCAAATAGTGCAACAGCGATGAGCTGGCGCGGTCGCCAGGTAATCGTAGTCCTAGGTAATATTTTAATGTGTAGATACATCTTCCTGAAAGTAATCCTGCCAGCGCCCATGCAGTCAGCTCTATTTCCTTTTTTAAAAATATGTATGATGCAAGAATATCTAAAGTCCGATGGCATTTTCTGTTTTCTTCAGCGCAGACAGAATATTTTAGTGGAATTTGTTCATAATCATATGGGATTTCTGGATTGCCATTTCTACCTCGTCCAATGTGATCCCTTCGTCAGTGATCATAACTGTAGGTCTTCGAAGGATAAATTCCAACACTGTTTCATTAGCTGTTGAGTTAACGTTAATAATAGGGGAAGGTGGGGTAAATCGGGACCTTTAAACAAAACAACTCTTCTTAGCAAAATAAATCAATAAAAAAAACATTCTATTTACCCCGTCAAGCCCAGAGCTAAGAGCAAGATGGAGTACTAACAATCTCCAGTATTCAGTCTTCACAAAAAAGACAAAAGTGAACAGAATCCTCGTCCTCATCTTCCCCGTTGGCACCACAACAGTGAGCTCATCTTCTGCAATCCATCTTGATCCATCCTTCCCGAGTCAGTCACCCGCCAATCGGTAGGCTTCCTAATAGAGTTATGGGTAAGAACAAAACCAAGGGTCGATAACCTGAGGTCAGGCTGGCATAGCCTGGGGCCAGGCCGCACCACTCAGGCCAGCACCCCTGCCCTGGGTGGTGGATGGCTGATGACGGTGGTTCGGAACCCAGGTTAAGCTGTAAGTCATTTCCTTTCCCTTTTCTTTTCTTTTTTGTTTTATTTTATTTGTCTACTCTTTATACTCTTTTATTTGTATTTATTGTCCTTTTCTTCGTACGAATCGAATTTCTTCTTTTTCAACAAGTTTTTGTTGTTGGAGATGAAGTTATAACCGCAGTCTTCCCTCTCTTACAAAGCCGTCTTTTTGTATTTTATGCCCTATGTAAGTAAGGCATCAATTATTTTGGAGATATAAGATGAAATGAGGAATGGTTTGAAGCTCCTTGTTCTCCAGACGTGTGTTCAGATAGTGGCTTGGAAGGTTGAGGTAATTCTTGAAAATTATCTATTGCAGATACCGAACCAGATTGTGATTCTGAATATTGTATTGTCCGAATCCAAAAGTTTTGATGTTGTAATTGAAATCTTTGGTTTCGGAAAATTTATTGAAGTAGATGACTATAAAACTGACTATTAGCAAATTTGAAATCAGGGATGATTGTGGAATATTAGCGGTTGCAGAACAGGTGTTTGGTAAAGGTTGTGACTGTGTCGTTTGAGTTTCACCACTTTGTGGTTGCACTTGACTTATTTCGATATCTGTAACTTCAGAGGTAATTAAATCAGCGTCAGTGAAAACATTAGCATTGTAAGGTCAGATCTCACAAGCTTTAAATGCTTTCACAGCTGTTGTCATTGTCGCTGATCGAATAAAAGCTTCTCTAAAGAGCTGTGCTGTGTTTTTAACCAATTCAAGAATAAATCCGCAGTAATTCATTCACAATCTGAACATTCAGAAGCATTTGCATGAGCACATGTTAAAAGTACATGCTACATTATTTTTCTTGGAAAAATGAACATCGGGGGCATGTAATTACCCACGGCATTAAAGCAAATTTTAACGGTCACGGTTGTGCCTCGCTCAACGCCCCTACTAGTTTTCCCCGTTGCAGCAGTCACATTTGATCTTACTTTAGGTACAACAGAAACCCCAATTTCATCACAATTATACATTTTGTCCGGGGGTAAATGTATGCTCATCAAGTGTTTTCTCTAATAATTCAAAGAATATTCCTACAGAGACCTTTTTGAAACTATTAGCTCGAGCTGCGGAAGAATTTTCCGGTTTTATGAGATTCAAATCAGCGTGGCGATGCAAAAAACCTCGAATGCAATCTTTGTCAGATCTCTTCATTAAATTTGTGGTGTTTTTTGTTACGAATAGCTAACTGATTACTAACATATATAGTTCTAAAGTTGTCAAACCAACGAGACGACTGTCCATTTGCTTTAAAAACGCAACAAATTCTTCTTACTTCTCTTGGGAGAAAGTAGTTTGAATGGGGCCTGCCAAGCTTTGACATGGCAAATTGATTGTCAATGGGTGTGGCTAACTTCACTTTGTGTTCTAGATTAGTTTAAGGAAGGCCGTAAAACTTGCTAGCCAATTTATAACATTTTTTCCATCTAATACGGCTTGAATCGCCTTTGCCATTACCTCTTCTGTCCATTCCCCTCTCTTTGTTTTTCTTTCATAATTTCTAACCATTTTCTGAAAGTAAAATAACACAATGCTGTAAAAGCTAGAGCTCAAAGAAGTTATGTTTGTGATTGGGAAGGTTGTTCCTCATTTAACATATTTTTTTAGTAAAGTCATATAAGGTCGTTTGCCTATTCCTGTTTCGTTCGGCAACCAATTGTTGATACCAAGACTTCGCATCAATAACACTTCTTGTCGTTGAACTTCTATCAAAATTAAAATTTTTGTATAAACTAATCCATAATGTTCGCTATAGTGGCTAAACTTTTTTTTAGAAAATTCGTTGACAGTTCCTTTTACTCCCTGTTCAGGAGCGCTGATTTCGTCATCCTCGCGCGTTTTTTGTTCTACTAATTATTTAAGATCGTAGTTGGAAAGACTTTCATCAGTTGTAACATGCAATAAATCTTCAATACCCTGCGCATCCAACCCTGTTTCATTATCTATCTTGATAATTTCGTCGACATCAACAATGGATTATCTTGTGTCAACATCCATGCTTAGCTCCGGCTATACATTCTTACAAAGGCCTTTCAAACATTTCTCAGTTACCTTATTCCAGGAAATATTGATGTTGTCTGCAGCATCCATGATATTGCAGTTTTTCCAAAATCTTTAATGGATTGTTTATTTTCCCCAGGGGTTTTATCAATCAATTATCGGAAAGTCCACCGCAGATAATAAGCTTAAAAATTTGATATTACGCCTTGATCCATTGGTTGAAATAACGAAGTTATATTTGGCGGCAGGAAAACAACTTCTACTAGAATGCATGTTATTAAGCCGGAAAATGCATTGAATCAAAAGTAAAGCTTTGGGTTCTAGTTTTTTAAATTCGCACTAACGTCTAACAAGCGGCCAAGAATATTCGGTAAACCAATTGTGAATTATCCAAGATTTTTTATTGAACTCCCAAATTACTGGTAAAGATGATTTTGAAATTCTTTCATTGCTCTTGGGGTTTTGGAATGGTAAACCAGCAATGGTTTTAATTTAAAAATTCCATTACCGTTACCACCCAGTAGCCGAGTGAAATGATCTTTTACAACTTTAAATCCTGATTCTCACTTTTCTTAACGAGATACAAATGTACGTTTTGGTATTCGGTTTCCTCAAAAATAAAAATTAATTGAAGAGGATAATTTGCTCGGTTCAATGATTGTTTCTAATTTCGCTGGAAATTCAGCAGCATCTTCTGTATCCCCACTTGCTGCTTCTCCCGTAATCTGTATGTTATGAGATTGTTTCTGTTTTAAAATAGATAGAACCACCATTAACCAGCTACGAATTTTTTTCTCGTGCCTCGCCTTTTTTATTCTGGTATGGTTAAAAATTGTTCCCGCTTTTTCTGTTACAATTTGGTTTTTGAATAAAAAAGAAATATCGATTTTTTTACTTTATTTCAAAATTTTATCATAAATAATATTGATAATCGATGCAAAAAACTTTTAAAAAATTGTTTACCGCTATTGGCTGCCTTGTTAGTGACGACATTATAGTAAAGTGTTTTCACCTCAGTGTTGTTAACGGGTTCTACATGTACATATTCTGTCAAAATTATCGTTGGTTAAGTGCAAAATAAAATATTGTTAGTTACTAATTTAGTTCAGTAATGTGTGAAAAAGAGTTCATAAAGGCTAATTGTGATAATATATCTGCTGTGAATATTTTTATACAACATAATTATAATATTAAGTTATATTTTTATTATAATAAGTTAATGTTAACTTATAAAAGAAACATTAAGTAAATTTCTAGTTTAGTCTAGTATTTCTAGTTAGTTTTTTAAACCTAATTACTTAATTATTTTTTAACGAATATTAATAAATGTAAGTTGATATTATAGGTGACTGTAAATCACTAATGCTACAGCAATGATAACAATGGTCTGTAAAAGATAACATATTATGATTACCAACTGAATAAATCAAACTCTCGTATTATTCCAATGACGCATTCTATATGAATACATAGAGCAGCAATTCGTTTGCCTTCTAAAACCTTAGATTGTGATAATTTTACACCAAAACTAACCGAAGGCGGTTTAATTGATTCAATATTTTTATCCTCAAGAAGTGAAACAATGTTTTTTGAATACACTGTTAAATATACATAATAAAACTTTCCCCATCTATCATCAACTATATATATATATATATATATATATATATATATATATATATATATATATATATATATATATATATATATATATATATATATATATATATACATATATATTTCTTCAAACCACCACACTAAACTATATTAATAATATTTTCAAAAAAAATCTACCCATACTACATTATTGCTTTAATTTTAACGGTTTTCAATATTTTTAAAACGATGGCGATTTTTCGCCTTACATGTTTTACAAACCATTTACTCTTAATTTAATAAAATATGTAAATATAAATAAATCAAGCTGCTAGCTATCTATAATGCACCTAACTATATATACACCTAACCCATTTTTTTTGTGGAAAGCTTTTAATAGCACAAAATTTCTGTACTCTTCCACCATATACAATTATCTTCCAAATTGGTAGTCGAATTTTGTTCTACAAAATAGACGATCCTGTAGGGCTTTCTCATTGTTACTGCCCTCGGTTGTGTTGCTACATGTAGATTTGCGGACACGCCAGAATATTCCTTCCTATAAATTTGGCACGTTAATTTGTTTTCCCTATATGACTAAACTTGAAGAGATTTACCACTAAACACCAAAACACTTTTTTGAACTGGTCGACGCACGTTTCAGATTAAATCATCTCCCGATGATGCTAACATGGTTAGCGAAACGTGCGTCGAGCCGGATAACACTTTTGATTCCATTTGAATACCTCCTGAGAACATTTTAAACCACATGAAAACTTGGGCGCTTGACAAAAGACTGATTCCATAGGACTGTGGAAGTTACTGTTGCGCTTTGCTTTAGTCTGAAACAAAACTTGTTAGCGCACCATTGCACGAAATTGTTTTTTGAAACTCATTTTCAGAAAGCACCAGAAAAATCATGTTCACTCCTTGACTCTCGAGAATTGAAACTCGCACTGAAAAAGCATCAGATCTTAGCATGTCTCCCCTCCAAAAAAGAAGCTAGCAATGTTGCCAGATCAAAACGCTGCGCCGCCAGTCCCATTACATTATTTACACATATTGTATACAAATTTCAGTCTTAATCATTCGAATCGGGTAGGAAAGACAGAAATACACTGCAATTTGGTTCATACATACTTAATAGAGTACGTAGAAAATAAATTGTTTTATAAATCTGAGAGAGCTTCGGTTTAATTTATTTTTTCTGTCCTTCACAGATAATCTAAATAAAAAAACTTAAAAAAACAGGCAATTATTAGGACAATAAAAATGTTGCTGATTTTTCAGAGAAATTTTTTCTTATCTATTGTCATTGTGACGCCCGCACAAATTCTAAGACGGTTTTACTGCGGTTAGCAAAAAGGAAGCGAAGAATTTTTTATCTAAACCGGCAGAAAGTCTACATCATTAATCCATATAAGGGCTTAAAATATTATGGTGAGATTTATTAACAGTTTTTTTAATGAAAAATCGACCATCGGCACCATGAAAAAGATAAAACAGGCAACTGTAAAAGCTATCCCAACGAAATTTAAGTTACAATAAAAAACAACAACAATAAAATTTGTAAAAATCTGAGTTGATAATTGGTGCAAAAGAACATGACGTTTGCTCCAAAAATCTGAAAAATTATTTTTCTTTAGACATTTATGTATCGTAAATAATCTATAAACTAATTCATTTTCAAAAAACAATCTCACCTCTGTAGAACTCGCAAAGAGAAGTCAATTTAGCAAAATATATTTACTAATATAAGTTGCAGAATAACAAAAACAAAAATGTTACGTGTTACAAAAAGTGTTCAAAATTATTACCATTTGTTCTGTTAGCACAAAATCTTGCTCGGGGTACCCATGCGTCACTAAACGCGTCAAAAATAAAATCCCGTTATTCACGAATAACCTCACAAACATTTTCGATACGTTGTTGTAGTTCTTTCTCTGTATTTACTCCTCCATCGTGATAAACTAACTTTTTTAAATAACCCCAGGGCGTTAAATCTGGGGAACGTGCAGGCCAAGAAATGGATAATTTTCGCCCTATCTATCTATTAGGAAATTCATTATTTAGATGTCCGTGAACTTATCGTCTAAAATGTGGCGGAGCTCCACATATTTAGTCTAACATTTAAAGGAACATCTTGTAATAATTGCGGCAAATTGTCTTGAAGAAAATCTAAATAATTTTCGCATGTCAGTCGACCTGGAAGAAAGAAAGGCACCTTAATAAGCATGCCATTTACTACGCCAGCCTAAACATTTACTGAAAATCTGTTCTGAAAATGGGTTCTTTGCACAGCATGCGGATTTTCTACTGCCCAAACATGGTTGTTAGTGAAATTATTTACTCCATTTCTTGTAAATACGACCTCGTCGGTAGCCAAAATAAATTTGGTAAAATTTTAATTTCTGTTGTACTGATACAAAAGCCACTAACAAAATTCAACTCCTCTATGATAAATCTTAGGGTTATAACGCTTGTACCCGTTGATAATGATAGGGATAAAAGTGTTCTTGTATAGTATTCCACATTTTACTATGACCAACTTCAACTTGACCTGCTATAGACTCATTTTCAACAATTTCTAAAATTTCTTCCTCAATCCTCACCATTTCGTGTGAAGAAGGTCTTCGTGATCGTGGTATTCGTGCTTTCGGACGGTGAGATAATGCTCATATATGCGATTTTGTATACGTCTGTTGGTTTGGCCGATATATGATTGAGAGCAGCCAGAACAAGGAATCTCATACACCACGTGGCTTGTAATATATTATCTTTCACTGGCCTAGGGAAACCGTTTTTTTTTCTGTTGTAGATATCGTCTCGATATTATGGGATCTGAATACATGGAAAATTTTATGGGTAACATGCATGGCTTTGATGTATGGCAAAATAAGTAAATAATATATAAGTATAATATATATATATATATATATATATATATATATATATATATATATATATATATATATATATATATATATATATATATATATATATATATATATTATGATAGAGACCTTGCTGCAAACTATTTTTATCGACTAATGCATGTTTGGTTAGGTTCAGTTAGTTTATTCAATATATTCTTTTTAGTGAATAAGAATTAATAATTAAAAATCCTCATGTACATAATGTATATAAAGGAAGCAATATTGTGGTATAAAAGTCAAATTAGTTATGTTAAAACGGACATAACCGAAAATTTTGATGAACAATTTGTATTGGAAGATCTGTGATATTATACATAATAGCTAATCTAATATTTTCAATAAAAGGACTAAGATTTATTTAAAAAACAAGGAACATTTTCCCCATGTTTCACGAAAAATCCTTCAATAGACATCGAACATCCACAAGCGTCCGTCCAGCAAGACTGGTTTCTAGGCTTAAAGCGTCATCAGTCCGGCTGGTGTTGAACGTTTGAAACGTTCGAAAAAATGTAAATGCAGCTCACGCCATCCGGTAGTTCGTAACAGTGCAACTGTGTGACACCGTTCGTGACCCGCCCCAAGCCCCATTCGGGTACCAGGTATGCAAGAGAAATTGGACAGTGAGCTTGTGGAGAATATTAACGAATACAATAGAAGAAATATCATATTTTACGTAGAGCTCGATAAAATATTTCCTTGTTTTTTGAATATTGTTAATATTCTCCATGAGCCCACAGTGCAATTTTTTAAACTAAAACTTATGTTGAAATTACTACTAAATTAGAAAATAGTTTGACAATTGCTTCAACACACAGTCCTTGTGTCACAAACTTTTTCAACTTAACTGAGAAATTTTGGTTCATCCACCATACTCTTCCAGCCTTATGTCCTCCCAGAAACATTTATTTAAGTTGCTTCAAAATAGCTTAAGATGTAAAAAACTTTACTGCCATGAAAGGCTTAGAAAATCACCTGGATCCGTTCCTTGGCCAAAAACAGTTGAAAACGAAGAAAAAGAATCCTTTAAAGTGGAAACTCTTTTTATATGTGCATAGGGGTTAAACCCCGTAAAACGAAGTAATTGATTACAGCTCGAACTTCGATTTCATTCAATTTTTCAAAAAGTATTAAAACTTGTTTAGATTACTCGATCGCCACAAACTTATACTTATGAAATAGCATCAGCTTTTTTCCGACTAGTTTTGGCCTTGAATTTAGCTGATTCAACCACCACCAAAACATCCATCAATATAACCTTTCTTCTATAATCGTTCCAGAATAAATATTCAATGCATTTCCAGCTATTAAGACGCCACATAAAATCACTACCAACAGCCTAATAGGGGAAAGTCCTCCAGTACCGCCACCTTAAGGTTTATTTTGAATAAAATAAAAATCTCTTAGGCTACATGTCTAATAACTTCTGATATATGTGAAGGAACACTTTTGCTGTATATAAAAAAATAAAATATCGATATATTCAGAAATAATCAACTTTATTAATAAAATCCCAAGGGACAGAAATATTAATTAAAAAAAAATTGACCTCCAGTACCGACGAGCAAAAATATGAGCATTTATTCAAGACAATAATAACAAATGTACTGATTTCACAGCTCTGATATATTAGTACCAGCCTGGTGAACCCAAACCTTGCAGTTTTCATACTGAATCTAGTCCATGAGATGAGATTCAAGGTATAAAGGACAAATTATTTCTTCCTGAATCGGTCTGTGAACCCCTCGCTCCCCCGACTCTGGTTTTCTTTTTTACCTTTCTTCCATATTTTTTCCTGAAAGTAAACTCTTGACTTTCTCGCTGACATTGAACTTGCTTGACACTGTCCTGAATACAAAATCTTGCATCGCTTTTAAATTTCATTTCTTTCGGTTTTACGACGTCGGGTAGTAGCTCTTATTTTCAAGGCATCAGAAACCGGTGACAGTTTTGTAACTATTGTTTTACAGTTGTCAACTAATTGGTCAATATCAGCTCTAGTTTAGAACTCGGATTGTTGAGAAGTGACAATTTGAAGTTCGGAGTCAGAAGTGACAGTTTGACCTGAAGGTGTTATTTCTAGTTGTCGAGAGTTTAAATTCGTCAGTTCTGGCTTCGAGAACTTGAAGCTGTCGGTTGAAGCGATAATTCTGACTGATGATGAATTTCTTTAACGTTGGTCTTGGCTGAAGCAATAAAATCTAAATCACCAAAGACATTCCTATTAACAGAGTGAATACAAATACAGCGAAGGCCATTAACACCAATATCCACTCAAAACACGCGATTTAGCAGAAGGAACAAACTGTGCGATATCATATTTACTGATTCTTACGCCAGCATTTCATCTTATCCACAAGACACATGCATCATTACAAACAGATTTAAAATGAATATGATTTTTTCTGATAAATTCAATGACATCAAATCATGTTAAATTAACAGAACCGGTTCGTATTCTGTGGGATTCGAATATTTCGTGAAGGGGCATCTATTTCAAAAATAATTTGGCATTCATCCAACCATTTGCCTTCGCTTCACCTATACTCTCATTAGGGACATTAATCATGAGTCTTTAATTAATTCTAGATCTTGGAAACACGAAGAATGGTGGTACAAATTCACCTTCAGCAATTACGGCACTTCATCGGCAAATATCAAATATCAGCAGATATGGATTTTCCAACTTGTTTTTGGTTTTTAGTAGCTAAAACTTTAGCATGTTTCTGGACAATGCTCACCCTAGTCTAATCGCAATTCCATATTTTATAGGAAGTGAATTGAAACTTTTGCTTCAAAATCAATGGCGGCTCGTGGGTTTTCAAAGAGGGAGGGCGTGGAATAAAATAGTGCTGATAAAAATTTTTTTGCTTTCCCCTTTTTCCTTTTTATTTTTCATGCTATTGAAACCCTATTCAGGAGAGGTGAACTAGAAAAATGAGTTAAAGGAAATAAACTGAACGGAAGTAAAATATGGTGTTTTGCTCTAAAAAATTGTTTTCTGTGATAAAAGCTGGAGGGGCGGCACCCCAGCGCCCTCCCTCACGAACTTCCACTGTTCAAAATCTCGAGACTTTCGAACAACAGCTCTACCTGAGGTAAGAAGCCTACAGCTTTTATTAAAATCATTAATTCAGCAGTCCGCAATGATAAGACTCTATTTATTTTCATAAAAGAATAATAGTAGTTCTTCCCCGCAGACATCTTCTCTTTATTAAATTGGCAAGGTAACTTTAACTTTTCGGCAAGTTGGAAAGGATGATGAAAAAATTCTTGTTTGTTTAAAGACATTGGCCTATTTCCTAAGTCCTTAATATGTTCTGCCAACATTTTCTCATGTTCAGGCAAGAAAGTTTCGTAAAAACGACCCATAGCTGGCTTAATTGACACTATTTAAATATTTAATTCCACTTCGACTTCTTCAGCCAGGTTTTTTGGTTAGCCCGGAGGCTCTTACTAGTTTACGACCCTGAGGTGGGCATTTTTTTGTTTTCAGGAGGTCTCTAGCTGACCCTTAATATGCCGGAATTGCAGATTCCGGCTATCATTAAAATTAAAGAAAGACAAGAAGGATAGTCAGTCAATTTCTAGAAGTCCTGGCGAAATTCTTGAGGTTAATAAGAAAGAAAAAAGAGCAAGAAAGCTAGATTTCTATTTTTATTTTTAGATTTATATTTTTGCTCTATCGAAAAAAAAATGGAGTGTTTCACCGAATGGCTGTCCGACCGATCGAGAATGACCGATCGTCCGCCATCCGACTGCGCTGGGGTTGAGCATCATTTCTTTATAGTCGAAGCGGCCTTACGCAAGCAAGCCAGGAATCGAAAACTCGGTTCCCGTCTGCTTGCCGCCTGTATATAGGATTTTTGGGTGTTTTTGCTCAATTTACCCGAGAAGTCCGGGTAAATTTTCCGGAATTTTCCGGATGAGCGGGTTATATTAAACTTCTCGTAAGCTTTTTCGAAAAATTGGGAAACCGTGTGGACTCCGGTTTCTCTATGAATTTGGATATTCCGAACAAACCATGAAGCGCTTAGTAGCAAACGCAAGGTTTTGTTCTGAAAGACTTGGAATCTGTGCACCGAATACGGTGACAGGAAGCGAAAATACACCAACAGACCATATAAATATACAGATCTACTTAAGGTGTTATAGATATTTATTTTGATGCAAGGGTTTAGCTTGCTCGATCTGGAAATCAAGGGGTACACGAGGTTGAAGACACTGTACTCCTTGCTTAAAGAAAGCTGGATTTTTAATTGCACTAATTCTGTCATTTAATGTAGTGCTTGGTACCTGATAACCAGTGGGGGCCTCGTGTGTTTTTAAAGTGGAAGGGCGTAGAAGAAAATAGTGCTGATTTTTTTTGCTCTCCCCTTCTTCCTTTTTACTTTTCATGCTATTAAAACCCTGTACAGGAGGTGAACCAGGAAAAGGAGTTAAAGGAAAGAAACTGAACGGAAATAAAATATGGTGTTTTGCTCTGAAAATCTGTTTACTATGATAAATTGTTTACTGCTGATAACGATCTACGGCTTGACGCGCACTCATTTCATTACTCAAATCTTTTCCACGGTTTTATGCACATGAGCAGGATCCCAGGTGCCCTTCTGTTTCTTTGTCCAGCCATTATTTTCATCGTCTGTCATGTTTGCGCACCTATACGCAACATAAACCACTTAAAAATGAATTTAAAAAGTTGCCGGGACTGGAGGGCAATTTTGCAACAGGTACTGGAGGGAACAAAATAAAATATTAAGTTCGATCACAGGTAAAAAGTTTTAAACCAAACATATATTCTGTTAGTTACATAAATAATCAATACATTTCTGGTTTGACTTTTTTCGAGGTCGTCTGAAAACTCTAGCAATCACCCACAGAACTTAAGTTGTGTATTGTACACTCACTAAGCACAGCACAAATCTTCGTGCTAAAAGTAAGCCGATCGCGACATGTCCCTGCCGCGTAAGGTATATACTTCTGGGAGTGTATTATTTAAAAGGCGATAACCATCCCAGCACCATATGCCGTAGAATTTTGAAAAATGAAACTAGTCGATACTGAATGCCGGCTGGTACTAGAGGACTTTCCCCTACTGGTATTTATAATAATACTACCGAACTGTCCTAGCCTAGGACATAGAAATGTATTCAGTGTTTTCATTCAAATTATACATTCCTGTCTTCAACGAAGGGGAGAGTGAGGGAAACACGAACGCCGGGTAATCCCGAACGCATCAGTTCTAAAGTCTATTCACCGAAGAAAGGCAGTACCCATAACCACTGACCAACGCGTGATCAGCACGAGATATTTTAGCCAGAAACGGTGATCGCCCCTGCTATTGGCGGAAATCGGTCGAGCCAATTTAAACCACCAATGAAAACCCAGATGATAGGCTGATTGAAGGTTGACAGAAACACAGGTTTGGCGGCAGTAACTCATACACTACCCTGAGTTTTTTCCATTTATTGAATTGCATTCGATTTATAAATACTTGTATTTTGTTTCCATAAAATGCCTGATACGGACACAGCTGATGAAGTTATCAATATTAGCTTTACCCCACCCAAAAAAAGGACAGTTCTTAGTGCGGTCCTGTAACCGTGCAATATGGGTGAATATGTTTGGGTTTAGTTTCTTTCTTCAATAAATAGGCTATAATATGTGAGAAAAAGATGACAGATATTTTATTTACCGCCATCTTAAAAATCACGGCACCTGTAGTTCCAGACAACAACACGGGAGAAACGGTCCCACGCCTTCAAAAGAAAATCCAATTGTCTTGGTGCATACACACTCTGCAGAAACTATGGAATTATTGTGTTGACCCTGCCACCACATACTTCACATAGACATAGTGAATACAATCAAGAATGTGAGAATTATAGCTCAAATCGATTTGGATAGTCCATTACACAATACGAAGTAGTTAATTAATTAATTACAAATGCTTTTAACCGGTGCAGTAACTTCGAAAAGGTAGCAAATGGATTTAAATATACAGGAATATATCCCTTGTGCCCAATTAAAGTTGATACGATTGAACCATACATTTCCCTATACTACATTACAGGCAACAAGAAATCAAACACAAAACAGTGAGACCGATGTCCAATCTCCAAATAATCAAGTATCCAACGTCAACACTGTCTAAGTGATAACTTTTGACTAACAAGCTCCCGATGCTCACAATGCTGTTTTACAAGATTGTGGCGAACAAGCTGCTGAAAAAACTTCTGATATATCTGGAGCTGCACAAGTTTGCGATGTTCAAGCTTCTGATACACGTGAGGTTCATTTTCAATCAAGTGACACACAACCGCTTAATACTTCTGCTTCTCCTTCCGTGGTACAAAATTCTGGTTCAGCAAGAGTATCCATTCTTGGTGGACATGACAATTTAGTTGTCACTGAAAAGATGAGCACGCTGTCAGCTTATCTATCCGAAATCGTTGAATTGCCTATTATTCCTCCCAAAACGTCTAAACACAACATTAGAAAGAAAAACTCGGTTATTTTAACAAGCACATCTGCACAACTAGAAGAAAAGAAAAATAAGAAACGAGTAAAAGAAGGAGAAATGAAAAGAAAAGTTGAAAAAGTACCAAGGAAACAAACTGAAATAAAAAAACTGAAACGTGATGATGGCAAATCCAAAAACAATGAAACTAGAAAGAAAAACCGACTAACGTCGGGTAATCCCGTACACTAAAGATTTTGCTTTTCTCTTTAATGATATATTTTATCAAAAAATTATAAATGTTTATTTCTGAAGCAGTCGGATGGATAGTTAAACTTAATTAAGAAGCAATAAAAGAAACTCTATGTCATAATTCCGCTGTCTTATTTAAGTTTCCCCTTAGGTTTTCGTGTTTCCCCCTAATGTAACCAAAACTATTCGTCTTACAACTTGGAAAAATAAACAAAAATGCGAGTTAAAATATCACCGCTTCAATTTCATACCAATAATCGTTTTCGGCAAAAACTCTCTTATCTTTATGGGCAAATATTTACCAAGGATAGTAAACATTACGAAAGAAAATATATACTTATATAGGGAAAATGAAAGCAAAAAGGACACCCTAAGAATCTGCAATATACTATGACATTAAACCAGAATAAACATGTTTTTTCGAATAAAATTAATAACTGCAATAGTTTTTTTCAATCTTTATTTTTACAGAAAGATTTTTTCCTTTTACTTATACTTCTGTAACTGAACAAATCGTTGTTTCTCAATTTTCGTTATATTAACTGCATTAATTATTTATTGCATTATTATTTTAACTGCACAGACTACAAATGGTTTTCAACGACGTGTTAAATCTATGTAAAGACATTACTGAGGATTATGTAAATAAAAAATATATTACATGAGATGACATACTGTGACAAAAAATGTGTAAGTGCATTTTTAGCAGTGTAAATGCATTTTTAAAGACGTGCGACAAGGATTAGGTTTTCTAGAGTTCATCTATAAGATTTTCATAGTTTTCATCTTTCTTGTTGCCCAGAAATCCTTTCAGTACACTTCCAACATGCCAATTCTTTTTCATTTCACTTTTATTAAATACGGAAATCACCTAGAAGCTTCCTTATTTCAGGTACAATAAATATGCCTTCTTTTAGTGATGCATCATAGTGTGCATCATTTAATTGAGGAAATATTTCTTTTAGGTACTTGAAACCATTACCTTCTTTAACTATGGTTTTTGACAAAGTTTATCATTAGTCCAAGCTTTATATGAAGAATGTTTTTTGGGTTACTAAGCGGGGCATATTTTATGCTTGAAGAACCAGGTTCTAAAGAAGTTCTATGAGGCCAATCTCTCTTACTGTAATGTTCTGTTGTTGTCCTGTTGTCCCATAGGCACAAAAAACAGCAATACTTTGTAAAACCTCGTTAAAATCCTAGCAATATACCCATCACTTTGCCAGTCGAGTTAACCGAGGTGATTGGCCCGGAGCGGGTTCGAATTCTGCTATTTCCAGTTTGGATGTTTGTGTTTGTAGTTTATGTCTCTGTTTGTAGTTGTGGAAGTAAAGTCACTCGCGTCCGAGGCAAAATGCCACACATGTCTCCTGGTTAAAGAGCTGTCGAACTATCCTCAAGGATCTCCCGACAAGTAAAAAAGCTCATACGATAAAAAAACCTATCACTTTTAAATCCCCACAAATATCCCACTGATACTGTTCATATTTAAAGCTATTTAGTATGGCTGCTAAGTTTTCATTATGAAACAAGACTGCTTTTAGGCTGTAATTCGACTAATCTATGAAAATACATACGTCACTCGGAAAGTTCCATATTAAGCTCATTCATTAAACCATCAATATCACAGCAGACATATAGCGATCTTTCTATTGTATAAAAACTTAAAAATGTTGCATTCCGTTTTTCGGGTCACCAAGAAACTCCGGGAACCAAGAAATTCCGATTTTTGTTTTGATAATCCCAGGTCGCGTACCCAATCATTTCACTCATTCTGAGTTATTATGTAAGATTCACTGGTAGTTGTTAAAAATGTTGGGTCACAATTAGTGTTCTCAGGAAGTTGTGGATCAGGTCCTGATGAAGAATTAGAATCACCGGGAAATATTTTATCCAGGTTTAAAGGCGCAATCGGTACCGGTAGTTTCTGGCTACGAGGAACTGGCCTAATTGCAGAAGGAAAATTTGGATACTGAATTTTGTCCCTTAGCTTTTCTGAAATCCTTTCTGTTTTGGTGATATAAAAGTAGCAATCACTTACATGGTCAGTGGGTTCTCTCCACACCATAGAATTTTTCTTGCGATGTCCACTGCACTAAATTTACTTGACAACTCATTCAGCAAACATAAGGAGCCCAACTTTTATTTTGATCTCCAATTTTGGCACTTAAAATATAAAAAAATAGGCTTTTTTACTTCCTCGGATATAGCTCGACTTAAACACTTGACTGTATTGTAAACGAAACAGAAACAAACTAAACTATAGAAAACAATAAAACTGCTCTTAAGGGTTCATAGAATACTGTAAAAATACCCCCTCTACGGTGTTGTGGTAATTCCTACATTATCGAGTTCAAAATCAGGTACAAATAGTTTCAATGAACCCACCATATAAAGGAGAAGCAGCTACTTGAAAATTATAAATGATTTTAGTGATATATTGTTGTTTTCTAAGCTAACATTTTGAGACTATTTATTGTTAAATTTATATTTTCTCCATTATCATTAGGTACACTGTCTACTTACATATTGTTATTGTCAGTTTTAATATTTAATTTCATGGCTAAGACCTTATTATTGTTCAAAACATCATCGGATTCAGAAGTTAATTCAATTACAGAGTTATTGATACTTATATTACTTTAATTGTCAATAATATTGAAAAATTATGCATAAAAATCACTGGTATTTTGATGATGCTTTGATTTAAATATGATGTTCTAAATTATGACCGGTTTATTTACAATGGTACGTTGGTTATTTCGCGACACCAATTATTAACCGGAATTTAATTATTAACACGAATTTAATAAAACATATGGATAATTAATCTTGGATAGTTTATTGTTAATATTAATGCTTACTAATTTGTTACGTAGTCATCAAAACTAAATAAAATAATCATTAAAATACTTACCTATCACTGCGAGGTTCCAATCCAGTTCCAAGGTCCAATGACCACCGGTTCTCACAACTTTTGATGAACATGAGCATATTTTTTTATTATTGATATTACGCACAGTTCTGGGTACGCAGTTTAACGTGTTTAAAATATAATTAAAAACTAATTATTATATATTATCTATAAAATTAATTTACCCGTTTTTCAATATTTAAGTTATTTAAGTTTTTAAGAAACTTGGTCAATAAATGGAGCTCAGTCAATATGTTGTATTGCGACCTTACCATAATTATATCAGAATATAAAGTTTTTTTAGCCAGTAGATATTAAAGGAAATATTTTTATCGCAAATATCTGAATATTTGAATAGTTGATTTTGATGACTAATTCCACTTTAGAGGTAATAAATAACCTCAATACACAAAAGAAAACAAATTTAATCCGTCTTAACCAATCATAAAGTAAGTGTTGAATGTTAATATTGAATGTTAATAATAATGACTAAAAAGCCGAAAGCTGCCGTAGGAGACACATGCCAAAAATGTGGATATACCAAAAAGTTAAAACTTAATTCAAATACAATACCTTACATAGTGCGAAAATCAAGAAAGAACTGGCCACATATAAATCAAAAAGCGGAAAGAGCGACCAAAAGCACTATCAGCTGAAATTCAAAAACAATCGTTACATTTCATTAGAAAAAAACTGCTTCATCTCAAGCCAATAAATAATCAATTCTATTGCTTCTTGTTTGGGAATATGCATCTCGCTCAGGACTGTATTGACATAATTCCAGATATAGAAGGAGTGCTCGAAAGAAACCCTTCGTCAGTTGGAAAAACAGATGAAAAAAGATTCCAATTGGCACAAATGCACATAAATTATCCATTATGCACATAATTATTATAATTCTAGTGGCCATAGAACTACAAGATGCGTCTCACGCAAAACATGACTTTTTAAAAATAGCTATTTCTAGTGGTGCCATCTTTTGACAGTGAAAAGTGCATCCTTTGACGTTCTGGCAACATTTCATGCCATTCGCATCAATAGAAGCCAAGTTATCGCGTTTAAAATGTCAGTGTGTTTATACCATCGGTCGAAAAATGAACATCGAACAAAGAGAGTTTTTGTTGAAAGTTTTGTTTTAAACTTGGTAATAAGTATAAGGTGAAGACCACGAGTGGTTTAAACGATTCAAAGAAGATCGTGAGGACATCAAGAACGACATATATCCTGATCTAAAAAATTTGGTAGTTACTCAAAGTAACATTGAGATTGTGGGTAAATTTATAAACAAATCAACCAAAATCTTCGTTGCGATACATGGAAATGGAATTGAGCATGTCTTGATGCTTAGCTTCTGGATGTGCCGAATAAACGCGCCCGAGCGAGCCAAATTTGAAGAAAAACCGTCTCGAGAAGTCAAAAATCAAAATAATGTTGATTTGTTTCTACGATTCGGAAGGAATTGTGCACAAGGAATCCGTTTAACCTGGTCAAACAATCAATGCTGTGCTTTATCTTGGTATTATGAAGCATCTGTTGTCGTGTATTCGTCGTGTATGGCCACAATACCGAGAACAAGGCAGCTGGCAATGGTTGCACGATAATGCGCCGTTCCATCGTTCGACCCTCATCACTGATTTTTTGACCAAAAAGTCATTTTAACCATCAATCATTCACTATACTCGCTTAATTTGGCTCTCTCTCGATTTCTACTTCTTCAAAAACTTCATTTGCCGATGAAAGGACAGCGTTATGTCTACAATGAAGTCAGTCAAAACTAGTCGACCATCATCCTGACCGAATCTTTATCTTTTTATCTTTGACCGAACTCAAAAAAACCATTCGTCAACCTAATTGACCGTGCAAAACGTTATATTGACGTGCAATTTTTAATAAAAATAATAATGTTTACCGAAAAAAATATATATTTGTATTTTTGATAGAAAAAGTCCTGTTTTCTGTGAGACGCATCTTGTATAGGGAAAAGAAATAAGACGGTGCTGGATCCTCAAAATATTATATTTCTAAAATTTAGTTTCTTATATGATATTCTATAATATTCTAGCATACTTTCTAATTCTTTCTAATAGCATAATTTTCTACTTTATGAAGTAAAGTATTTATTTTTCTATGATTCTATCAACTATGAATTGAGACTGAGAATAAGAGTAACGCGTGGATATTGTTGTGTCAGTACTCTGCAAATTCAAGAAAAAGAACAAGCAGAAGATTGTGATATGTGAAGAAGAAAAGTGGATCTTCTACAATAATCCAAAGAGCCGAAAAGCAACATTTTCTGATAAGCTGACTAAGACAAGATAGTATTGAGAGGGAATGGGAGGAGTTAGAAACAGGAATAAAGGAAGTGACACATAAATATCTCAGAATGGATGCGAAAAGTAGCAAGGCAAAAGATGCTAGAAAACCCAAACGATGTATCGTGAAGGCAATAGGAAGGAGCAAGAAAAGTTGCGAAAAGGCTCTGTAGATGTAAGAAAAGAGAACAGACGGTTAAAGAATTACATCAAATTTAAGAAAGATATGAGAATAATGAAATGAGAAACTTCTATCGAGAAATCAAAAATATGAAAGAATACTGTACAATAAAACCAAAGTACGTTAAAAGCAAGGATGGATACATATTAGAAGACATCGAAGGAAAACTATACAAATGAAGAAAACATTTTGAAGACTTGTTAAAGGGTGAAATAACTGGAAACGAAGAACACGAAAAGAAGAAGGGTCTGGACGAGAATGTGGTGGATCGGGTAGAGGAAGTCCCTTCCGAAAAAAAAATAAAAAGAATAATAAAAAAATAAAAAACAACAAAAGAGCAGGACTTATTGGCATAACAGCAGAAATAATTAAACAGGGGGGCGAAACATTATTTGCTGCATTATATGGACTGATAAAAAGGATATGGGAGAAAGAAGATTCTATTCTAGACAGTTGAAGAGACACCATAATCTGTCCAATATACAGAAAGGCGATAAAACAGACTGCTCAAATCATAGGGGAATCACACTACTCGATGTGGCCTATAAGGTCATTGCAATAGCCATAAGATGCAGACTTGAAATATATTTAAGCGGACAAGTGAAAGAATACCAGGGAGGGTTTAAAAACGGCATATCTATTACTGATCAGGTATTCGTCCTATAAATGATCCAAAACAGTAATTAGGTACAAAAACTTAATATGAATTTATTGTTCATCGACTTCAAGCAAGCCTATGACTCAGTCATAAGGAGGAAGTTATACCAAGCATTGAACGTACACCAAGTCTCGAAAAAGATCATTCAACTGACAAAGATGACACCAATGAAAGCAGTAAACAGAGTGTTGGTGAAGGGGTTCCTTTCATTACAAAAATTGAGAAAGACGATAAAAGTAAGAAGGGATTTGAAGCAAGGGGATGCCCTGCCTACAGTACGTTTTAATGCTGTGGTAGAGATAATACTCCGAGAAAGCAGAATAAGAGCAGGAGGAACAATTTACAAAGGCCAAAAAATATTAGCATAAGCATAAGCAAGAATTCTTAGACTGTTTGAAAAAAAGTACAATAATGGGCAGATCCATTAATGAAAATAAAACGAAATACCTTGAAATGGGAGAAGACGTCGAGCATGGAGAACAAATTATGATTATAACGGAACAAATTAGATAGTATCACTTTAAAACAATCAAAAATTTGAGTATTTGTGGGTTACCATAATCAGCGAAGGCGATGAACTAAAGGAAATTGAAAAAAGGAAGCCAGGGGGAAGCAGAGATACCATTTTAATTGGTATCTTGGACCATTACACAACATGCTAAAATTAGAAAAAAAAATAACATGATCAGCAAAATTTAGGTTATATAAAACAGTTATCCAGCTGGCAGTACTATATTGCCGTGAATGTTGGGTAATCAACAAAAAAAGAAGAAGAAAAATTGAATATCTGTGAGCTAAGATATATGGTGCAAAAAAAGTGGAAAAGACAATATAGAGAAGGAGAGCTAATGCAGAAATTAAACTTCTATACGGAACACCATCTATAAGCTAAGCCAGATTGTTAAGTCGTCCAGATTGCGGTGGTTGGGTCATTTGTGGTCAGCAGATGGGCGAAACAAGCATTGTCAAGAGAAGGACGAAGAAGAAAAGGACAACCAAGAAAGAAGTGCATGGCGGCATGTAAGGAAAATTTAAGTTCAACAAAGGTAGGAAGATCGCAGGCTGCACACATAAACAGAAGAAAAAAAATGGAAAGAAATAATAAAGAAAGTCGAAGCTATGGAACTTTAGGTCTGTCGAGATGCTTTATATACAGGGTGTCCCGAAACTCAACGTCAAGCGGGAACCGAGCGAAAGGCCAGGTTATACCAGTTCTGGCAAAAATAAGAAAAAAATCCATGTCATCGTGTTAAGTGATAATAGGCAGATTTTTGAAAATCTTGATACTGTTATCATAAATTTCCCAATTTTTTGGTGTTATTTTTTATAACGTGATCCTAACTAACCATGCTATTAATCGCAGTTACAAATCAAACAATGAACGTTATTATTTTATTTAAAAAAAATGTCATTGAGTCATGGTTAAAAAAATTATGTCAGCTAACTTTGACACTTCATCTTTTAAAAACAATATATTACACTATCCTGAGCAAATTATTTCGAAATATGGCCCATTTATTCAAGATTTCAAAATGGTACAACAATTGGCACTTTTCTTTCCACAAAAAAATATTACTGCTTATTTTTTTGCAAAAAAATACTTTCAATGACGCCAACTATTTGGATTTTCTCCAAAACTATTTGCAGACTTTGTTAGAAGATATACCACTCAATACCTACAGAAAAATGTGGTTTCAACAAGATGGTTGCCCAGCGCATTATGCTCATCCTGTACAGGATTATTTGAACAAAGAGTATCCCGAAAGGTGGCTAAGGTGCCGTAGTTCAATTGAGTGGCCTCCTCGTTCTCCAGACCTAAACCCCCTTTATTTATTGTACTGCAGCTGCATAAAAAAATGTATTCAGATCCAATACAAAATCTAGCCGAACTGCGTCACAGAATTGGTAAAACGGCAGAAGAAATAAATGCAAAGAGTTTAACTGAGGTAGCCGATACTTGATGGAAATTCATTTTAAATAAAAAACCAAGATTAATATCTAAATTTCCACTATATTTAAAACTTGTACGTATGACAATTGTTTCGACACACAGTGTCTTTTTCAAATACACACTAAATTAAACTAACAGTAAGAAAAGCAGTCACTACCTAAACTAATCTAATAAAACCATAAATGATAATAGTGGGAGTCCCGCGTCTCAATGTCTAGAGTAATATAAGTTTAACAAGGGTGAACCATTCAGGTCTACCTGATCATTAAGTAAAATACCCAAATTTTTTCTTTATTGATTTCTAGGCCCTCTAAAAGATTTAGTTTTTTAGATTTATTTTCGTTATGCAACATTTTGAAATTATCGTTGAAAGTGTGATTTTCTAACATTAAGTGATTGGCATAATGAGAATTATTCTGTTCTTTAATATAACCTATTTTATGTTCATTAAGCCTGGTGGAAAAGGATCTTCCTGTTTATCCAACATAGACTTTTGGACAAGAACCGCACTCAATTAAATAAACTCCTGATTTATGAAGTTTATTTGTTTGACTTTTATTGTTTTTTATTAAGCGTCCAAGACTATGGTTTGTTCTGAATGCAATATTTAGATCGCTTGTTTTTAACAAATGTTTAGAAATTGATTTGGTGACTTTTCCTGTATATGTAATTGTTTTGTATGCGGTGTTCTAACTTTATTGACAGGATATATTAAATTAATGGTATTATTATAACATTTTTTATTAATTATTTTATTTATAATGTTTGAGTCATAACCATTATTCACTGCGATCTGTTTGATGACATTCAATTCTTTGTTATAGTTGTCTATTGACATTGGGGTATTTATTAATCTGTGTATGAATGAATTAAATGCTGCCATTTTTTGAGAATAAGGATGACAAGACTTGTTATGTATAACTAAATCTGTGTGAGATGGATAAATTGCAAAATCATGTTTATTCTCTTTTCTTGTAACTGTTATATCTAAAAAGTTAATACTGTTGTTTTGTTCTTCTTCAAATGTAAAATGAATGTTCTTATGTAAAGAGTTTATATAAGTTAGGAATTGATTTAATTGTCTCTCAGTACCCGTAAAACAAATTATAATGTCATCAACATATCTATACCACTATAGTGGTGATTTGAATAGCTGATGTTGACATATCTTATCTTCTAAATTATCCATCAAAATTTCCGCCAGTAAAGGACTTAAAGGGTTCCCCATTATCAAACCTTCTTTCGAAAAATAAAATCTGTTATCAAACTCAAAATAATTCTGATCCAAAGTAATTGATAGTAGGTCTAAAATTTGTTGTATTAAATTTTCTTGTCTTAAATTAACGTTATTTTTAATTAGTAATTTGTCCACTAATCTCATTACTTCGTATGGTGGTATACTAGGGAATAAATTTTGTACATCGAAAGAAATTAGTTTAGATTTTTTGGGTAAATTAATATCTTTAATTTTATTGATGAAATCATAAGTATTTAGAATGGCATATTTTGGTTTAAAATTAGTGTATTGCAAAATGATTTTGATAAGCTTATTTGATAATTTAATTGAAGGAGCTGTAACAAAGGAAACTACCGGTCGCATTGGATAATTATCTTTGTGTAATTTTATTAACGAGTATAACTTTGGCGCTTGAGGATTCATAATTACTAATTGTTGTTTCTCATAATCGTTAAAAATTGACGAACCTTTTAATATTTGTTTAATTCTTTTTTGAAAGGTATTCGTTGGATCAGAATCCATTTTGTGAAATTTCCCTGATTTTAAAAAATCATTAGTTTTTAATATGTAATTATCTCTAGACATCGCAACAATTGACTTACCCTTGTCCGCTCTAGTCATGATAATATTGTTTTCTTTGATTTTCTTGTTAATCATTTTTGCTGTATGGAATTCACTAATCTGATATTTTCTTAATTTTTCAAATGGTAGACTTCTGATTCTGTGTGCCGCTAGGTACTTTTGTGATGTGTTTGAATTGGAAAGAACGAGTTCACACTCCACTCCAAGGTGTTCTCTGTTATGTTCGTTGTCTTTGGGTTTTATGTTATATTGAAAGCCCATTTGAAGTAACTTAGATTCTTCAATAGTAAAACCATAATTTGTAAGGTTGACGAATCTATTGAAAAACTGGTGTTCGAAATAATTTGCGATGTATTCACTTTTACTAATTTCTTTCTTGGATAGAAGGTTTTCCAATTTCTTCTTTTGAATTGTAAACTTTTTATTAATGATTCCTTCTGATTAATGATAATGGTTCTTGTCCAAAAGTCTATGTTGGACAAACAGGAAGATCCTTTTTCACCAGGCTTAACGAACATAAAAGAAGTTATATTAAAGAACAGAATAATTCCCATTATGCCAATCACTTAATGTTAGAAAATCACACTTTCAACGATAATTTCAAAATGTTGCATAACGAAAATAAATCTAAAAAAATAAATCTTTAAGAGAGCCTAGAAATTAATAAAAGAAAAAATTTGGGTATTTTACTTAATGATCAGGTAGACTTGAATGATTCACCCTTGTTAAACTTATATTACTTTAGACATTGAGACGCGGGACTCCCACTATTATCATTTATGGTTTTATTAGATTAGTTTAGGTAGTAACTGCTTCTCTTACTGTTAGTTTAATTTAGTGTGTATTTGAAAAAGACACTGTGTGTCGAAACAATTGTCATACGTACAAGTTTTAAATATAGTGGAAATTTAGATATTAATCTTGGTTTTTATTTAAAATGCAAGGAGATTCGCACGACTGGTGAAAATATCTTTTCTGAGGCGATGCAGAGCATGTATTCGTGCTGGAGGCAAACAATTTGAGAATTTGCTTTAGATAAAAAAAAATATGATAAATAAAAGTATTACAATAATTCATTTTATTTCATTTAATTAAGTTTTATCTTAATAAAATACTAGACCAATTATTAATTTGACTCACTCACATTGCCCTCACATCACTTGTTCATTTTTTTTTTTTAAATAATGGCAATAATTTTTTTTGTGGAAAGAAAAATGCCAATTGTATCATTTTAAAATCTTCACTAAATGGGCTATCTTAAACTCGTCACTATCTATCTTACTCTATCACATCTGTCCATTTCACTAACATTGGTGAAGTTCACTTTTGAGCATACAAAAGTACTTGTTATTATGGTATCAGTTTTTTGAAATGTGGTCCTTTTGCAAAAAAAATAAGCAATAATATTCTTTGTGGAACGAACAGTGCCAATTGTTGTACCATTTTGAAATATTGAGAAAATTAACCATATTTTGAAATAACTTGCCCAGGGTAGTGTAATACATTTTTTTTTAAAGATTAAGTGTCAAAGTTAGCTGACTTAATTTTTTAAACCACGACTCAATGACACTATTTTTTTACTAAATTAACAACGTTCATTGTTTGATTTGTCACTGCGATTAATAATATGGTTATTTAGGATCACGTTATAAAAAATAACACTAAAAATTGGGAAATTTGTGATCGCAGTACCTAAAAATATAGCTAGGGTGTCGAATTTCAAGGTTTTCAAAAATATGTCTATTATCACTTAACACGGTGACATGGTTTTTTTTCTTATTTTTGTCAGACTTGGTATAACCTGGCCTTTCGCCCTGCACCCACTTGACCTTGAGTTTCGAAACACCCTGTATAATCCCGCTAAGCCATCAAAAAACAGACATGAAAAAATACAATCCTTCGACCACATACAGCAAAAAGGAATCAGGAAACAATCACTGGACTTAGCCTAGGAGAATTTATTGCACCCAGCTCGTATTCTCTAGACTTGGCCCCTTCGGATTTTAATTTGTACCGATCCCTCCAACATTACCTTGATAACCGCTTCACATCTCTTAAGGAAGTTGAAAAAAGCCTTAATAAGTTTTAACGTTAAATCTACTAAACTTTTTTCGGTCTAGGATTCGACAGTTGCGTAAAACCAGGCGAAAATGTACACCTATAGAAATCGAGAAGATATTTGGAAGTATGTATACTAATACAAGCCAAGAATTAGGTTGAGTGCCTAATAATGTACACTAAGAATGTTTCTACCCGTTGAGTCTAAAGAGCTCCTTTATCCGACGACGTCTGAACGTAAGCCCTACATTTCTCAATTTAATACCTTCGTGGGTGTCTAATCATTTTCAAACGTGCTCATGAAACACCTTATTGAAATCCGTTGCTAGGTCTCGGATTGATATCGGAGACATAGTACATAATTTCCGCCATTTCCCTTTGTTAATATTATTAACTATTAACTATTCAAACTACAAATACATTTTACCGCTGATTTTGGAAAATAGTAATTTTATTTTTCGATCTATTATCATTCCAACGCCGGAACAAATTACAATTCCGAAATGGCTGTGTTACGACCGAAAGAAAAGGCAAAACATTTTTCATTTAAAACACCAGAAAAACCGCTCCATTAATCCATATGAAGGCTTAAAATATTACAATGGGATTGAACTGCGGGTTTTGTTCCGAATCGAAATCGAAATCGAAGATAGTCGGTAAAATGAAAAAAAAACTGGTTTTCAAACTTGAATTAAATGAGAAAAAGAGTACAGAAGAAAATTTCAGGTAGCTATAATAATTTTGAAAATATATTGCTTAATTAGATATTTACCTTTTATCCTAATACATATAGAGTTTATATTAATACAAAAAAAAATAAAATTTACATAACACAGGTCGACATAATTTTTGTAACATTGATGAGAAGATTTTCAAGTACCTGCTTCTCCTTTATATCATACTTCAAAGGTAAGGGGGTACTTTGGCAACAAAAGAACATCACAGTTTGGCCTCGTCGAACTTCTTTTGAAGCTGGTACTTCAAACATAAAATATGCCCCCCTTGTTAACCCAAATAAGGTACATGGACAAAGAAGGTAATGGTTTCAAGTACCTAAAAGACATTTTTCCTCGATTAGGTGCTGCAAAACTAAATGAAGCCATATTTATTGGACCTCAAATACGGAAGCGTCTAGATAATTTTCGTTTTCGAGAAAAATTAAATGAAAACGAATTGACAGCTTGGAAGTGTTTTGTAATCGTGGTGAAAGAAGAGGTAAAAGTGGATGAACTCTTGAAAGCCTATGAAATACTAGGGTGTCGCATATCCATAAAAATGCATTTTTACACTTGCATTTGGATTTTTTCCAGAAAATTTGAGTGCAGTAGACGACGAACAGGGAAAGAGGGTTCACCAGGACATCAGGACGATGTAAGCAAGGTACCAGGAATGCTGCAAGCCCTCTCTGTTGGGGGACAACTGCTGGTTTTTTAAAAGAGATGATGCTACATTACAAAAGAGGAAAAAGTAAAAGTTTTTGTCGATGTATTACATCTCATGTAATATATTCTTTATTTACATAATCCTCAGTAATATCTTTGCATAGATTTAATACGTTTTACATGTTTATATTAAATAAATATTAAATTGTAAAAATATGTCGTCTCCTTTTTTATCCCATCATCGACCGCCTGTAATAAAAAACTATACATGTGATAGTCATTAGTAGATCATTTTCGAATTTAAGACTACAAAATACTTCATATACACCTATTTTCATCAGTGTTGAATGTTCAATGTTACCTCAAAAAAGTTTAAATTTGTCGACCTGTGTAATCTATACGTAAATTCCGGATGGGGATATTATTAGTTTTTCTTTAATGGAAAACTTTTTTATGTTTTTTTAGTTATTTTATTATTTAATTAAATGATCTACCTATTTGTTTTATTCTCTTTTTTAAACAGAACCCACAATATAGCTAATATACCTCCCACTTTGTGACTCATGTTCAAAAACATAAATAAGACAAACTTGTAGGTCATTCAAGAAAAGAATAAAAGAACATAAAAGAAGATTTCTTGATTACAAACATAAATCCAATTATACCTCACGTCTGTTAAATGAAAAGCATTGTTTTAATAGTTATTTCAAAATATTACTTACAAAATAAGTGGTTTTTGAGTGGTTTATTAGTCGAACCAACACGAGTGATGCTCCGTTGAGGCCACTATTGACGAAATGCTCAACAAAATCAATGATATCATGTTGATCCATCACAGAGTAAAGGTTTCAGAAATTATTGACATGATAAATAACTCGAACGAATGCACACAAAACATCCACTTGAACATTTACTTGGGCGTGAAAAAGCTATCAATGATCTTTCCGTTAAAATTTTCAATAGATCACACGATCTTACTTACTGAAACTTATTTTCGTTGTATATACGAAGATAGAGTAAAAAGTTGCGAAACTTTTCCAATAAATAGCAATGCAATGCAAAGTGAAAACAGTGCAATCTGAAAAGTGGCGTTCTTTCCAAAGCTTCTTGAATTTCAGGCATATAGAATTGAGTTGTTTTGACCGTCTTCGAATGTTGACTGAAGAAATAAAGAAAAGTTGAAAAAATATTGTGGGGACTCTGATCCTTTACATTTCATGTTTTTTGAGTGGTTTACTGGTCGAACCAATACGAGTAATGCTCCGTTAAGGTCATTATTGACGAAGTGCTCAACAAAATCAATGATCACAGAGTAAAGGTTTCAGAAATTATTGAGATTATAAACATCCCGGATAAATGCACACGAAACATCCTACATTTGGACGTGAGAAAACTATCACCGCGGTGGGTGTCGTGTTTACTCACTCCAAAAACGGAAACGACCTATTTGATTCATTTATGATCACTCCACAACGGGTTTTAGACCAAATCCGAACCAGCTTCCGCGGACATACCAGGATCGAGAAAACAGTTAAAACAGTAGATTTTGGCCGGTTAACGTATGCCGAAGAAAGCGAAGACGATTCCATCGGCCGCAATGGTCATGCCACTATTATCTTCACAGACTATTTAGAAAAGGAGAAGGTGATCACAAGAGTTAATAAAATAAAATATACGCCCGCATTTGGCAAAGAAAAAAGTGCTGTTTCACCTTGACAATATACCCACCGGTTCGTCTTCCTTGCAAAAGCAAAATTAATCAATTTTTACGACGAATTGATGCCAAATCCACTCTATTCTCCGAACTTGGCCTCTCCGATCTCTTTCTCTTTCCAAATATGAAGAAATGACTTGCAGCGAAAGTAATTAGCAATCAAGTGAAGAGATCATCACAAAAGCAATGGACCTTTTCGAAGGTTGTACTTGGAATGGCTAAGTATATCGCGCTAAAAGGGAACTAGGTTGAAAAACAAATAAATCGATATTCCATAAAAAACAGATTTCGTTTAAAACATATCTGACTTCTAACTTTATTCTCGTATAACTTTATTATAATTAATTCTACTCTACTGTATCTCTATATACAAATAACGGATTTTTTTACTGTGGGTGAACTTCTAATAGGGGTCGCCATCAAACGAACTTTGAGTTTTTGCGGCTCTACTATTAAAATTATTCAGTATAGTCTGATAAATCATCATTTAAAATTTAACATTAAAGCAACTCTTGCAAATTGTGGAAATTTATTATCAAAATGAGTGTTCTGTGCATCCGACACTTTGTAAATTTGAACTTCGTGATGTATTTGCCTAATTATCGACAAATTCCGAACTCATTTCACGCTACTCGATATTAAAGCAAAAACAAGATAAAAAACTGTGTGTTTCGAAAAAAACATTACTGCTGTTGCTGGCGATGTTGATAAAGATACAAATTTATCAATTCGTCGCCGACGTAGAAAATTCGACTACGTAGAAAATTTGACCTAAAGCAGATGTAGTTGCAACAGGACGGTTCCATATGTCATACAGCCAATGCTACAATCAATTTATTGAGGGAACAATTCGATGGGAAAATTATTTAAAAAAACGGACCTGTTAATTTACCACCAAGTTCATGTGATGTTACATTAGTTTCTTTGGGGTTATGTTAAATCTTTGGTCTATGCCGATCAACTAGCAACTCTCGACGCCTTCGAAACCAACATAACTCGGACAGTTTCGGACATAAGACCCCAATTGCTTGAAAAAATGGTCAAAATCAGTGTTCTGTGCATTAGACACTTCGTGAATTTGAACGTCATGATGTATTCGCCTAATTATCGACAAATTCCGTAAGCAATTCACGCTGCTAGATATAAAGGGGGGAAATAGGTGTAAGACGGCGAATTTTTAGTGATTTTCATAAATTTTTTAACACATAAGGAATGAATATATTTTATTCATATCTTGAGGCCATTTTATACATATATTCAAGGGTATATTCTGAAATTTTCGAATATTTTTCTCCAAAAATAATAGAGATATCAGCTGCCGCGCATTGTAAGTCGATATACGGCTGGACAATTTGTGTACATCCTGGAGGTCACAATTTTCATCTGAAATCAATTTCTCAAAAAAAAATCTTTTTTTATAATTGTCTCTTTTATTTGAACCTCACTTTCCACAAAAAAAATCGAAAATTAATATTTTTTGAGAAATGTAAAAATTTAGTATGATTTTTTACCATTCTTGTGTACTCATTTTTGCAATAAAAGATAGTTAAATATATTGTATAGGATTGAGGTTCAAATAAAGCGTATTTATATAAAGAAACCATGTGCTGAGTTTGATAACTATTGACCAAAAACTGTAGAAGCTAGAGTGTACACATTCGAACAAAGTAGTTTCGAGAAAAAATCGTTTTAAAATAAGTGTGGCACTAAAGGTAAATTTAAGCCAGTAATGAATCAATTTAAACAAGTTACTAGTTAATCAGCTATTCCAGCACCATATTGCAGTCCTTCTGCATCTACTAACGTTCTTCTTTCTTTCCAACACCTTTCAGATCATTCATTAATGACTATCTACCTGCTCGACCGCTCCGTACTACATGTCACGCGCTCCAACCGTTCGACCGAGGGACCTTCACTCAAACGCTTATAACTTTTAAACGGCTTGGATTTTGTTTTGAAATTTTCAAAATATATTTTTGAATAGCTCTACAATCGATTTATGAAAAAAAAAATATTTTTTTGAAGCCTCTATACCTATTTCCCCCCTAAAGCAGATGTAGTTCCAACAGGACGGCTTCATATGTCATACAGCCAACGCAACAATCGATTTATTGGGGGAACAATCCGGTGGAAAAATTATTTCGAAAAACGGATCTATTAATTGGGCACCAAGGTCATGTGATTTAACGCCTTTCCGTTAGTTTATCTTGGGTTATGTTAAATCTTTGGCATATGCCGCTCAACTAGCAACTATTGACACCTTGGAAGCCAACATAACTCGCACAATTTCGGACATAGGACCCCAATTGCTTATAAAAGTGGTCGTAAATTGGATTGACAAAATGTCCTTTTTCGGAACTAGTCACGGCGGACATTTGTCCGAAATTATTTTCAAACATTAATGCCATTGAATGTTATTTCACATAAAACAAATAGTTTCAATGCAACTAATTTGGTTGTTGTTCCATTTAATTTATAATTCGGAAGCATTAAAAAATCACCCTATATATACTTTTGCATTCGTGTTTACATTAGTGTATATTATCGGGTAGTACACAGAAAGAAAACACAAATTGCTTAGTTAATGAAGTAATTGCCAAAAATAACAATTCTGAATAGACTTTAATAAAACGAAAGTAGAAAAACTCTGAAATTGTGAAATCATGTATAATCTGTTACAATATCATTTGATTACGATGACCTTTACAAAATTTGAAATAAATTTTATTGTACACCTACAGTCTTTCAGTATTTTTATATCTTCCTGAAACCATATAAATCTCAATTTAAATACTGGGTGGAGCAAGTGTCACGTTGCCATTTTAGCGCTTTTGTTTCCCTGATATTTTTGACAGTTTGAGTTCGGTTGTTAAGAAGTGCATACAAGTTTTTACAAGTTTTTTTTATAGATAAATATACGGTAAAAGAATGCATGAAATGGTTGGCCAAGATTGTTCATCTATCTTGCAACATCAGGCGTACCCTCATACCGGTATCTAACTCGCAATGAAACCTCTGCCCCCACGAGGCCTACGCCAAGGAAGGACACTAGCTAATGCTAATGAGGTTTCCATCCCCTATTATACATAGTAAACTGTACTTTACTAATATCTAATGTGAATGTCTATTGCCCAGATGTTTCAGGGATGAGATCGTTGAACACCAGTTTTATGAGTCTGTGTCGTAAAAAGCTCACACACCTCAGCTAAGAGAACGAAGTGAAATTGTTGAAATTTACATTTTAAAAAAAATGTAATAATTGGCTTTTTGAATAAAAAATAAATATCGATGTTTTATACTAAATAATATATAATATACTTTATCATAAATAATATTGATAATCGATGTAAAAAAACTTTTAAAAACAATTAATTATGAATGAATGAAAATTTATATAATTAAAAGAAATCACGTGCCTACGAACGCACTGCGATTGGCTGCCATGTGACGTCATTATGGTAAAGTGTTTTCACGTCAGTGTTGTCAACGGTTTCTATCTGTATATATACTGTCAAAATTATTGTTGTTTAAGTGTAAAATGAAATATTGTTGGTTACTAATTTAGTTCAGTAATGTGTGACAAAGGGTTCATAAAGGCTAATTCTGATAATATACCTGCTGTGGATATTTTTATGGTCACAGTTTTATATTATTAAATTATATTTTTATTATTTTTTATTATAATAACTTGATGTTAACATAGAACATATTATTATTATGTCTAATTGAATATTAATAAATGTATGTTGATATTATAGGTGATTGTAAAATCACTCAGCAGTGATAGCAATAGTCTGTAAAAGGTACATATCATAATTGGTAGCTGTGTGAGGTTTGAGAAAATCAAACTCTCGTATTCTACCAATGACGCATTCTATATGAATACGTAGAGCAGCAATTCATTTACCTTCTAGAACCTTAGATTGTGATAATTTTATACCAGAACTAACCGAAGGCGGTTTAATGAATTCTATATTTTTATCCTCAAACAGTGAAATGGTTGGTGGTTCACCCCCCCCCCCCCCCCCTCGAAATAAGCCAAATATTACCTAATATTATAATTTGATTTGTAATCAATGTTTTTGATTACAAATCAAATATACATAATAAAACTTTCCCCAACGAGGATAATATGGATAATATATTATAGTAGATTATATATTACATTAATAATCAATTCAGAATAAAAGCAATCGCTACCCAAAGTTATATACATATTTGTTTTAATACTAGTTTGATTATTTTCATTGAAGTTTGCAATACTTTTAAAACCACACCCATTCTTCAAACCACCCCACTAAAGTCTATTAACCATATTTTCAAAAAAAAACCACCCATAATATATATTTGCTTTAAGGTTTTCAATATTTTTAAAACGATGGCGATTTTTAGCCTTACATGTTTTATAAACCACCACATTAAACTCTTAATTTAATATTTGCAAATATAAATAAATCCAGCTGCTAACTATCTATAATCTATGCATGACCAGCTAGAGATTTTCCAAATAAAAGAAGGCACCTAACCATCTACAAATGAAATTATCCTGTAAAACTTTCATAGGTATAAGACTTTTCATATACGATTATTACCTTCCAAATTGGTAGTCGAATTTTGTTCTTGTCTATTCGCGCTTTCTTAAATATTATTATTCGTATCCTGCAAAATAGACGATCCTGTTGGGCTTTTTCATTGTTACTACCCTCAGTTTGTGTTGCTACATGTAGATTCTTTGCGGACACACAATATTCCTTCTTATATATTTGGCACGTTAATTTGTTATCCCTGCATAAATGAAATAATATAAATAAAAGTTATAAAAATGAATGCAAAAAACAAGAGGAACCGAATATTTTATTCTAAACTTACCTGTGAGCCTCCATATGTAAAGATATATGAGTATAACGTCGAAAACAGCATCGAAAGCCTAAATAACAATTAAAAACAAGTATATTTTCAAATCGCTGGCAAATCAATAGATAGCAGTCAAAGATATAGGTTAAGCATATCGAACACTGACTAAATTCGATAAAGTGTTTTATTTACCCGGGACTCCGATTCTTTCCGAAGGTCTTTTCGGAAAGGGCGCGAAAGAAAATTTCGGTATAACTTCCGAATTATTACGAGCCGACCCGATATTGGCGTTCGTATTTACGTTTCTCACCATTGTGAGGTCACATGCGCTCTGGTTTTTTCGGGAACTGTAGGCGCGTCCAATTCTCCTAGGTTTAAAAATGTATTTTCATTTTGATATAACTTTTTAATCACAAGGAAAAAATAAAAATAGTTTTGTTATAAAACATATATGATCTTTACTTTTATGACAAAAAAAATGTTGTTCAAAAGCCCAATTGCAACTCAACCTGAATTTAAGCGAAAATATGCTAATCGTCCGGCGCCTCATAAAACGACTATTTATTATTTATTCAAATAGCAATTGTTATTTGATTAAATGATAGTCTACAATCAACAGTTTCCCATAGGCCTCGAATCAGAAGTACAAGAACAGTGCGAACAAAGTGTAGAGTAGTCTCGAAAAACGTCGATGCGACGTTAGGAATTTCTTGTAGTTTACGCCGAATTTTAAGAAGTGACTTGCACATGTTTCTTTATAAGATTCAAATTGTTCCAGACCTGTTGCCTACAGAGAATAACAAATGATTAGAATATTCAATTGCCATCAGTTAAAGTTACGGTTTGGTTCGGTATTCATGTTCAAAATATCATTGTACCATTCTTTTTTTGAAGTCGATAGTGCAAATGCTGTGCCTCAATGCAAGCACTGGAGAATATGTGGTTGCAGCATCCACCTCAAATGAAACAATGAACATTAAACTTAGTCGTTTAATTTTTTTGAAATTGGGATTTATTATGGTCGCCTAGATCTCCTGATTTGATGACTCCAGATTATTTTTAATGGGTGTTTTTAAACGAAAATATTTACATAAATAAGCATCAAACCATACAGTAACTCAAGGATGACATCCGTGGTGAAATCGCTGCATTAACACCAGATTTGTTGACGAAAGTTATGGAAAAATTGAAAAGGGCTCCACGTTGCTTTGCTACTAATAGCCTACATTTAATTGACATAATCTTCCAAAGTTTTAAATAATTAAATTGATAGTTGATACCGTGACACTTGACTCACCTTGTATAAAATACACATTTGTATACACGAATCGAATGAAGTAGAATGAAAATTTATTTTTTACAGCGAAATTAAAATCGTGTAATGAATACACCAAAGTTTTTAAAATATAAACCATATCGCTTCAAATCAAGTAGGTTTTGTGTTTGTAACATTTACAGTTTTTATTATGACGGTGATCCATAGTTTAAATTTTTCCTTTTTTGTTACGTCCAAACAAATATTTAAAAAAAAATTGTTATTTAATTTATTCGAGTTCTATACCTTTTTGTAGCTGTTGAATTGCTCTTTTTATTATGTTATGCCCTTTACGTTTCCTTTTAATGAAACAGAAATGATTTGGTATTTTTACGGTATTTCTGTTAATAAAACTATGTTCCATTTCAGTTGTACGTGGTTTGAAATATATTGTAAATGTCCACTACGACTATGTCTGCAGGAATCAATACAAATATCACAATTTTCCAGGACTTTTTGACAAGTTACTGTAGTTATTACACGAATTGGAATTTGAATATTGTTACATAGATGAATTGCCTATAACTTTGGGCTCAAATCAATAAAGAACGTTGTCGACTTTTCACAAAAAAAAAACTCTACAAAAAAAAGTATGTTAATATCTGGATTTCGAAAAAAATGGCTTGAAATAAAAAATTTAAACTTGCAAGTGTAGTTGCAGCGAGGCATAATTTGGTAGTATTATTATAAAAAATAATATAAACAGTGCTTTATTTTTTTTTCTGCCGACCAGACAGAGCAAACTCAGTAGCAAGGCATGGGCTTGCCAACAAACTTCAAAGAGTCTTGAGTGTGATTCAAACACAATTAGACCCATTCTTCCAGCATCAAAGTCAGTAGCAAATGTCACCAAATCCAATGTCGACGAAACAAAATCAGCACGATTCAACCATCAAATCCACGTCCAGAACATTAAATTCGCCGATAACAATCGCCGATTTTCGAATCTTGCGACCAGATTCCGGACCAGAAAAAAAATTCTCATTAACGTCCGAAAATCTACCAAGATTTCTATCTAATTGACGAAAGTCAGTACCTCCTGGGCTAGCAAGAAGCCCCCAACAATCAAAACCGTCAAAAGGGCAACCTCACTAGAAACGAGTAAGAGCCTCAAAGGCTAACTCAAAAACCATGTTAAATAATCAGAATCAAAATCAAGATGTGTATGTTCGAAGTTATTGTGAGCTTACATTTAGAAATGAATATTAATTTAATCAAAATCAAAAACAAAAATTTTTATTGCAAACTAACAAAATGATGAAAGTGAAGTCATAGAAGTCATAGAAGTGGTTTTTGCGTTCTCTCCAAACCATCGGTACGCCGAATTTTAAACTTTTTCTTTTCCCGGTAGTCCACTGTCGTAAATGTTATGTACAAGTTTTACAGACCAGATGCGGTGCTTAGGTTTTATCCTGATCACCAAGCCTAACATCAAAGTATCCAAGATAAGCTCTCTTTACAAAGTTACTAACAGTTTTTCTCTTTTCTTTTAACGTCTGTTTTCCATATATGTAGTAAGAATCAGAAAGATTTCGACAACTTCTTCTGCTTGAACCCATTTTATTTCTATTTAATAATACAAATATAAA